>CP139505.1:355469514-356020162 GCA_021014915.2 Artemisia tridentata subsp. tridentata
ATCAGTAGCTTCGTGAAGAAAAAAAATAGCCATGTGACACCAAAATCAGAAACCCTTTGTGCATGTAACCATGGAAGTCACATATTAGGGTTTGTTCTTATCTTAACTTCTATACACCTGCTGAAAACCATGCATAATCAGTTCAAACACAACGTTCTTCACCAGGAATCACAATTACCAAATGGTGAGATCGTTGCTAGGGTTTCCAGTTAGGGCTTCCATTCAAATCACTCTGCTGACTTATAACCAGTAGCGTACCATTTATCATCTCAGAAACTCACGAACATAATCATGAAACACGCAGCAGCAGCACAACCAATACCAGATCAATAGATAAATGTTAAGTACCCAGGGTTTCTTTTAAGAAATCAAGAAACCCTAATTTGATTGAACATTAATTCAAAGTTGCATTCTTACGAAGATCATCGACACCAATCAACAAATAAACAAGTTTCATGATGATTTAACACGAATAGAACAAGAATTCATGAAGTTGAATCAAGAAAACCCTAAAAATTCAAAAATCATAAACGCCTCTGCAGCAGTTTTCAAAAATTTATACCTGATGATCTAGAGCTCAGATCAAAGATCCTTCCTGTGAAATTGTACCTTGATATATGAAGAATCTCCAGTAAAAATTTCAGCCTGATCCAACGGTTAACGAAGGGGTTATCGTCCTTTGAAAATAGCCCTACAGTGAGTTACGAAAATTCAACCAGTTACGAATTTTTCTTGTTTTCTTCGATCTTCGACAAACAAAACCTTGTGAATCCTAGATATCACGAGCTCCCAAGCTCTGACACCACATGTTGAAATCGTTTAAAGCTCAAGACTTATTAGGTCTCATATCTATAATATTCAAACATAGAATGAATATTATCATTACAAGGTTCTCTGTCATCATCCTTAACAACTACTAACAAACACAAACAGTCCCAACGCTACGTGATCAAGTGTAGCACGGTTACCTACTCTAACAGGGATCAAAGATCCTTGAGGCTTAACCAAACATGAAACCCTAGGCATCTAACACAAGACCTACGCCTAGTTTTACACACACACCCCTTTAATGATGTTACATCTTTAACACCTGTATTAAAACTCACGCCCTATATCCTCTTTATATATACTAGAGGATTAGGGTTACAAAGGATATTTACTAATAATATAAAAGATCTTCTGTATTTGTAAACTATCATCCTTTGTCTTCTTAAGCCCTTCATCTTTCACACTTGTTTCATTCTTCATTTGTAGTTTTGTACTTATCAACTCAAATTATAATTCCCAGCAAATGACTTGTTTTAACCAGTAAGTTTTCTAGTTTTTCGATCATATGTTCTGACTCTATGATTTCGTCCAAAAGTTTATCTTGTTTCTTTGCAAAGTCCCTTTTCAACTCATCCCGTTCTTTTTCAAGATTGGTATAAGTTGTTTTTTGTTTTGAAAGTTGGTTTGTTAAATCCAAAATTTCTTGTTTTAAAGAGTTGATGGTTTTTGTTGAACTAATTTGAAGATCATCAAATTTGGTTTGCAATTGCCTATCTTTAACAAGTAACTTCTTATAACCAATTTCAAATTCTGACTCGTGTTTTGTATCAATTTGAAAACTTTTTTCATTTTCCTTGTATCTCTCAAGCTCAACGGTCAATTTATCATTCGTGGACTTAACTTCGCGATTGACCTTTTTCACTTTCTCAATTTCAATGCTACAATTATTCAATAATGATTCAAATAGAGCACGTGTTTCCTCATCATTCTCAGCATGCTGTGAAACTGAGCATCCACTATGATTCATATCTGGAGTTGCTGAAGGAATATTGCTACTACTCGGCGTACCCAGGTATGTATCATAAGTGGGTGCTGGAGTCTCAGAATGTTGTTGCTCATGAGGAGACATATCAAATAAATCATTATCGTGGCATGTATTGAAGGTTGGTACCTCAAAGTGTGCACTGGTGTCATAAACAGGAGGTGTGTCAGAATCCGCGTCGTACTTAGCTTCCTGAAGATTTGCCATAAAGATGCGGTTTGCATTGATATCCTCTCGATCTTCCATTTCACCCATGAGAGCCATAAAATCATTTTCCTCGGCATTCAACTGAAACCCTGCATCTTCCTTCTGTGCCAACAGCAACGCTTTCTGCAGATACGATGTATCCTTCTTTCTTGGCTTAGTAGGACAGTTCCTTGCAATATGACCTACACCTTGACAGTTGAAACACTTCATCAGATTACCCTGATTCACATTTCCATAATTCCCGACAACTGGAGCTGCAACATTCCCAATCTGATTACCCATTGCCAGATTTCCAACATTCTGACCCCTCTGATTTCCAACAAACTGACCCATCTGATTCCCTGCATAGTGATCCAACTGATTCCCTGTATATTGTCATGCATTCTACATATTCTGATTACCCATGTGAAATCCAGTAGCATATCCCTGCTGATTCTCAATAACTCCAACCATTTGTCCTCCTTGACCCATATTGAAACTCGGCTGAGCAATCTGCTTATTTGTGAGTGTTAGATGAAATCCTTTAGGTGTTTTTTGTTGGTGTAGAATAGCGTCCTTGGAATGCCTTTGTCAAATAAGCAAATGCTTGTGTCAAAGCAGCAGTAGATTCATCATTGTCAGTGAATTCTGGTTCTTGGAATTGTAGATATTGTTGTTAAGGAATAACATGTTGTTGTTGGGGGTAGAATTGTTGTTGTGGTATGACAACAGTTTGTTGTTGTGGAATGTATGGTTGTTGCATGTAGTTGTGGTTGGAAGATGATGATGGTTGATGTGGTGTGTTCAATGTGTAAGGATTTGGTGTAGTAGCATAAAGTGCTAAGGGATGATGATGCTTAGCAAGTAATTCTGCCTTGACTTAATTTGCCTCGGCTTGGTTCTGCTTCAAGAAGTCATACAACTGATCATAGTTAGCTTCATGCAAGTTCTTTGTTTGATAAACAATGGTGACATATCTTCCCCATTCAGGTTGTAATTCATTCAGAAACTTGGTGTTGTTAGCTATGGTCTTCTGTGTGAGGTTGTGTCTGGATAAGTCATTCATGATCTTACAGAACCTGTGATAGTACGATTCTATTGATTCACCAGCAATGGAAGTGAACTTGTGTAGTTCCTTGAGCAATTATGTTTCCATTTCCTGCTTCCCGATGTCTGTCCCGTACATTAACCTATTGACTCTTTCCCAGACTGCATGAGCACTTCCTTCACTATCCACAGTTGTATAAGACATTTCAGGTAGCCCAAGAACAACTAGATGAAATGCCTGATCATCAGCAGCAATTTGTAGTTTGTCTTCCTCAGTGTACTCGGCCTCAGTCTGATCTCTGTAGAATGGTTGTACTGGGGGGTTCCATTAGGATCTCCAGGGTCTCGGACTTGTCGTGGTTGAAAGGGTCCTTCCAAAACGGAATTGACAAGAAGTTTTCTATTTGGTTTGCTCTTGAGATAGCGCATCATACGACTAGACCACTATGAGTATCCACCCTTTGACAGCATGGGAGGTCGGTTTTCAGCACCGGCTGCATGGATGTCTTGCTGAGTTGCCATTAATTCAGGTATGTATAATAAAGTTGATCTTGGATCGGTTCAACGATATAGGATTTGTGTTTGATGAAAGTTAAGTTTAGTTGTTGTAGTGAAATTTGGTCTTAAAAACTTTAAATCATCAATAACTTTTTTCGGAGCGATTTCAGGCTTCAAAAATTTTGTTACCTGACATAGTGGGGTAACCTCACAATATTCAGGCTGTTCCGGTTGTTTTGGCAGGTATTTCGCTGAAAACGGAGTTACGGTTCAAAAGTTATGGCCGTTTGAAGTTTTGTCGTAAAAAATAAAAAAAAAAAAGTCAACTTTGAAGGTTCAATTGTGATATCCCAGTTCCAAGTTCGATGAATTTGACGTTGTAAGTTCGATGAGGTTGACTTGTCCAAGTTCGATGAGATTGACTTTGCAAGTTTCTATGAAAGTTCGATGAAAACTGCAAGTTCTATGAAACTGCAAGTTCTATGAAACTGCAAGTTCTATGAATATGCAAGTTCTATGAGATCTATCTAACTTATACAAGCTAGAAGATTTTCCCTTAGTCAAAGTATTTCACAAGCTTATACAAGCAAAGAAAGTACTGAGTAAACCCCAAATCGTGTTGAAGAAGTGTCGTTGATGAAGTTCGATGAGACCCTAACCAAACTTACAAGTTCGATGGACCCTAAACTTTACAAGTTCTATAGACCCTAAACTTTACAAGTTCGATGATCCCTCAACACAAGTTCGATGAACCCTTAATGACAAGTTCGATAGATTACCAAAATCATCAAAAAACACGTTTTTTCACCAGATTTCCAGTTCCAAAGCGATTCTTTTGTTCAAAACACTTCAAACACACTTAACTTTCAAGAAATTTTAGAACTTTAACAATTATAACAAGATTTGAAGAAGTTCACTACGTAGCCAAACTTTCAAAACGGTACGAACCAACCTTTTAAACGAATTTTATGCGATCTTTTTGCCAAATCTCACTAATAAGCACTAAAAGTGTAAGAAAGACAACAACCTTTAACCTAACAAACGTAAAAATCAAAGCTTTTTATGGAAAAGAACACGTTTCTATGTAGAAAAATGAAACTTTATCTAAGCTTTAACCAAAAAATGAAACACAAACTCTCCTAAATCATTATTAGGCGATTGATACCAATTGTAGGACCATAAATTATCAATTCTATCACGTATATTAAGCTCATATTAGGTGACAACAAGAGAGATGTATGTGAACTTTGAGAGAGAAAGTAGAGAGAAGGAATAGATAAATATTATTATTAAAACACACACATTACACCTTGAAACACACCTCACAAATGAGGTGTGACGCTCCTCTTATACCTAGAAACAAGCCATACGAATGGGCTTGACTAATGTGGACTTGGATTACATATAAAGAAAGGCTTACATGTTACTAACTTAAACTAATAACTTCCAAAGTCCACGAGGCCAAATATACTATGACATAATTTATAACACGTTTACAAAGATCTAATAAACTAGAATGACCATCACTTTTCTTTAATGCTAACAGGAACCAAATCTTTGGTTCCGTCCATGTTGTCGAAGGGTTCCTTGGGACCAAAATTAGATTTGGTCAAGTTTTGTCATTTTGGATAAACGAAGGTTTAAGCTAAGATCAAAACTACAAATTAGGTTCCATTAGTCCTAGTCCAAGTCTAAGGAGATTAAATGGCTCTCGTTTAAGAGGTTTAGTTAGGATATCGGCAATGTTATCTTCTGAGGATACTTTCTCGATTGAGATGTTTCCTTTTTGAACATTGTCGCGAAGGAAATGATGACGGATTTCAATGTGTTTAGTTCGAGAATGTTGAACTGGATTTTTATTGAGGTCGATAGCTCTTTTGTTGTCGCAACGAATAAAGATGTCGTTAAGTAGAATTCCGTAGTCGACAAGAGCTTTCTTCATCCACAGAGCTTGTTGACATGCTTTTCCTACTGATACATATTCGGCTTCGGTTGTTGAGATGGCAAGAGCCGTTTGCTTCTTTGAAAACCATGAAGTCAGACAATGTCCAACAAAAGTACAAATACCACTTGTACTTTTTCAATCAACATAGTCACCGGCATGGTCTAAGTTGGCATACATTGTGGTTTCAACTCCCGTTCCTTTGGGATACCATAACCCTAGGTGTGTGGTGCCTTTTATATATCTAAAGATTCGTTTTACGGCTTCAAGATGTGATGTTTTAGGATCTTCTTAAAAGCGATCACATAGACAAACACTAAATATAATGTCGGGTCTACTAGCCGTGAGATAGAGTAGACTACCAATCATTCCTCTATATTTAGTGTTATCTATATATTCACCTTCTTCATCCTTGGTGAGTTTGGTTTCCGACGACATAGGTGTTTTAATGGGTTTAGAGTCTTCAAGACCAAATTTCTTAAGTATGTATTTTATGTATTTAGATTGGTTAAAGAATATCCATTCTTCTAATTGTTTGATTTGAAGTCCTAAGAGGAAGTTTAGTTCTCCCATCATACTCAACTCAAACTCATCATGCATGATTTTTGAAATATCGTCGCATAGTTCTTGACAAGTTGATCCAAATATGATGTCGTCCACATATATTTGGACAATGATGATATGTGATTCCTTTTTCTTAGTGAAGAGTGTATTATCTACTAGTCCCATGGTGTATTTATGTTCAACTAAGAATGTTTTAAGTCGATCATACCATGCTTTTGGTGCTTGCTTAAGTCCATATAAAGCCTTTTTAAGTTTATAAACATGATTTCGTTTTTCAAAATCGGCAAAGCTGGAGGTTGTGCGACATGCAGTTCCTCATTTATAAAACCATTTAAAATGCACTTTTGACATCCATTTGAAAAAGTTTAAAGTCATGTGCACATGCATATGTAAGTAATATTCTAATTGACTCGAGCCTAGCAACTGGAGCAAAAGATTCATCGTAATCAATGCCTTCTTGTTGATTATAGCCTTGTGCTACTAGCCTAGCTTTGTTTCTAGACACTACACCATTTTCATCCATTTTATTTCGAAAGACCCATTTTGTTCCAATTATAGTTTGACTTTTTGGTTGAGGTACTAATGTCCAAACATCATTTCTAACAAATTTATTTAACTCTTCTTGCATAGCTATGACCCAAGATTCGTCTTTTATAGCCTCGTTTATATTTTTGGGTTCAATGGTTGATACAAAACAAAAGAAGTTGCTTTTATTTTTGACTTTTGATCTCAAGGTTCTTTCATTAATATTATCTATGACACTATCTATTGGATGACTTTTAGACTCTTTGATATTGATAGTTTATTTATTTAATAGTTCATTTTCCTTGTTGTTATCTAGATTCTCTTGGTTTTCAACAATTTGACTTTTAACTAAGTCATCATCTACCAAAGGTGATGTCTTAGAGGGAGGTGGACTTTCGTCAAATGTTACGTTTAGCGATTCCTCGACTCCTAAGGTTTCTTTTTTTAAAACAATGTAAGCTTTGCTATTTTATGAATATCCAAGAAATATACCTTCATAAGACTTTGGGTCAAATTTGATGAGATACTCCTTTGTGTTTCGAATCAAACATTTACTATTGAAAACTTTAAAGTATCCTAGCGTAGGCTTTTTACCTCTATATAGTTCATATGGAGTTTTGTTCAAAAATGGTCGTATTAAAACTCTATTTAAAATATAGGTGGATGTGTCAACAGCGTTACACCAAAATTTTTGTGGTGTGTTTTGTTCATTAAGCATTGTTCTACTCATCTCTTGAAGAGTCCGATTTTTAAGTTCTACTACACTGTTTGACAGAAGAGTACGAGGAGCTGAAAAGTTATGTGTTATGCCATTAGCATCACAAAAAGCTCCAAATTGTATTTCATTATCATATTCACGACCATGATCCGTTCTAATTGACACAATGCGACTTCCTAGTTGGTTTTGAATTTTCTTACTAAGAATTTCAAATTTATCAAAAGCTTCGTTTTTACTTTTCAAAAATTTTGTCCAAATGTATCTTGAATAATCATCTACTATGACTAAAGTGTAGAAGTTACCTCCATAACTTTGTATAGCTGATGGACCAAATAAATCCATATGCAAAAGTTCTAGACACCTAGATGTAGACACCATATTTTTAGCCTTATGGCTACTATGAACTAGTTTTCCAATTTTGCAAGCATCACAAAAGTGTTGGTCATATTTCAACTTGGGTATGTTCCTAACGAGTTTTTTTGATTATAGAGATTGGATGAGTCTCATATTGGTGTGGCCTAGACGTCTATGCCAAAGAGTTGAGGTATCATCTAAAGAGGTAAGGCAAAGTTTATCTCTAGATGCTTTATCAATTTTCATAACGTATACGTTATTCATTCTAACTCCTTTAGCTATGGTTATTCCATCTTTTACTATTTTTCTTTCATTTTCGCTAAATAGTACGTTATACTTCTTATCACATAGTTGACTAATGCTAAGAAGATTAAATCCTAGATTATCTACATGAGCAACATTTTCAATAGAGAGTGAGTCATGAGAGATTGTACCTTTTCTGATGATTTTGCTTTTCAATTTGCTACCAAAAGTGACATTACCTCCGTCGTACTCTTGGTATGTTGAGGAGAAGCTTTTATCTCCCGTCATGTGTCTTGAGCATCCACTATCTTTGATCCACTCATCTGGTTCCAACCCGACTTTTAAGCATAGCTAAACCACATAAAAACTCAAGCATTTAGTCCCTAATATCTCATGGGTCCATTTTGGTTAAACATCTCATTTACTTGGTTCATGTATGGGAATGGTGGATATGAGTTCCATTGCATATAGTTAGGAGCTTGATAATGCCTTAGGAAGTTTTGATTCCAACCATTATGTTGATAGTTGGGTTGTGCGTTGTAGTTGCTTTTTGGAAAGGGGCGTTTGGGAATAGGTGTTTTAGGCCTCTGTTGAGTAGTTTTGGATCTATACTCATTTTTAGCAAGTCCCAATCTAATTATAATAACTGGTTTTTGTTTGGTTTCATTTGTAATAGTGTTAGGTTTCGTTGTGACTTTAACAAACTCAGTACGAGTCGACTTACAAGCTTTCTGTTCTGGTGAGGTACCCACGCAACCAATCTTTTCCACAGGCGGAACTAAGATTTTGGTTCCGTCTGATCTGTGGGTTCCTGAGATAGTTGTAACAGTTTCTTGAACTTTTTCGGCTTGTTTCTTTAGACTACTTAAATCTCCTAATTTCATAAATCCTAGTCCAGTTTTATCGTATGGTAATTTCTGGATTTTCATTATTTTATCCGCACAACAATATTTTTATCAAACTTTTTGAACTTAGAGTATTGTTTGATAAGTGCATCTTGTGTGATTTTAAGTTTCTTCAATTCAATTCTAAGCTCTTGACATGATATACATACCTCGTCAATAGCTTTACTCTTTTCTAAACGTTTTTCTTTTTCTTTTAACTCATAAACTTCATTTTCTAAAAATTCCTTTTTGGTTTTCAAAAACTTGTTTTTGTTTATGATTTTTAAGCTAAGTTCACACAGTTTGTTATATTTTTGCAAGGTGTCATCATCAATAAAGAATAAGATGAGTCAGAGTGTACCTCGTTTGAGTCTTGAGCCATGAGAGCAATTTCGTCATTCTTTGGCTCCTCGTCATCATCTTCACTTACACTCCAAGCACCACTTACAAAAGCCCTTTGATTCTTGTTTTTGGGTGGCTTGGGACAATCTCCTATTAGATGACTTGTATCTTCACATCTAAAACACTTTCTTTTGCCTTTTCCTTTCTTGTCATCACGATCCTTTTGAAATGATTTCTTTTCTTCTCGAGGTTGTCTTACGAACCTTCCTCGTCTTCTAAAGAACTTTTTGAAATCTCTTTTGGCCATGGCATATTCTTCATCTTCACTACCCGAGCTAGATTCTTCGTCATCACTTGAGTCCACTCTAGCTTACAAGGCAATGGATTTGACTTTTTCCCTTTTACCCTTAACTATCTCCGAATCCTTTTCCATTACCATTTCATGAACTTTAAGGTTTCCAATTAGCTCGTCTAGTGACATGCTTGAAAGATCTTTAGATTATTCAATGGCCGTCACTTTTGCTCTCCATTTTGGATGGAGTGCTCTAAGAAATTTACTGACAAAGTTCTTACTACATAAAGATTCATCAAGCGCTTTAAGGGAAGTGATGATAGTATTAAACCTAGCAAATGCACTATCAATGATCTCATCTTTAGGGATAACAAATTGTTCATATTGTTGAACAAAAAGATCAATTTTGTTATCCTTGACTTCTGAGTTTCCATGATGAGTGATTATTAAAGATTTCTAAATTTCTTTAGCGGTTTTACACATAAATACTCTTTCATACTCCATTTTAGGTAGAGCATTGTAAAGCATCATTTTTGGCTCATTATTTTTAGCAACCAACTTCTTTTGCTCATCACTATGACGAGCAAGTGAAGTATCCTCATCCCAACCACTTGTGATATCTTTTATTATAGCTTTATGATTACCTTCTATAATTATATACCATATATCTATGTCTTTTGATTTCACATAAGTTTCAAAGCGGTTTTTCCAATAGATAAAACCATTTGGTTCAAATAGTGGTGGTCTTTGCATAGATTGCCCTTCTTTGAAGTTTTCAAAATCCATGGACCGTTCCAAGTTTTAAAATACAATATATTTTAAAAATCTTGAGTAACGTAGCTCTTGATGCTAATTGTGGAAAACTAGAAGGGTGGATGAATAGTTTTACCGTTTTAAAATTATTTTTCTTTGAGAACTTTATGTGAATTCAACTAATATAAATAATAAACGATAAATAGTATGCAAGTAAAGAAAGAAATGATCAAACTACAACACGAGGGTTTATAGTGGTTCGGTCTACAATGACTCTTTTTCCTTGCCTTACTCCACTCCCTGAGTATCCAACTCGAGACTATCCTTCACTAATGAACAAGCTCCTTTATCTGGTGGAGAAAACCTTTACACGTCGCGTACACAATATTTCCGAAACAAAGCTAGATGTCGAGTTCTTTTTACAAGGGCACAACCACTCCCTTCACATTACGTATTTTGAGGACTAAAATACTAACCGATCACTACAGAGGTTTATGATAGTTTGGTACAAACAATGATGTATGAACAATAACAATTCACACTGTGATGAACAAACAAGACTTTGCAACACACTGTTGAAGCTTGTAAGTCTTTAAATGATGCTTTGATATTCTTGCCACAATAGAAGCTCACTAAAATGAAATATGGATGAGTTAGATACAGAGAATGATGAATGAGAGAATGTATGCTATTTTTGTGTTTGTAAGTGATGAATAAACAACATGGTGTGGCTTGCTATTTATAGGCAAACAGTGCAAGCAAGCCACGGATCAGGCGGAACCAAAAAATTAGTTCCGGCCTTGTATAATTTTGATTCCGCGTGACCTGTCATGAGATCTTCAAAAATCTTTATCAAATCTAACCAAAATATTTACCATATCTTTCAAGGATCCTATAGTGATATGCAATCTTAGATTCACTAGAGTAGGATAATCCAAGTAGTGAGGTAAAAATACAATTTCATTTTGATTAAAATGTTTCGAAAAGTAAACTTGTAAAATGTATATACTAGCTAGATAAATAATGTTGATTAAGAAGTAGTTAGTTAGTTAATGAGTTACAAAAAATGTTTGATTACTTATGTTATCATAAGACACATTTTTATTATTTGTAAAACATACTAATTTTACTTTGACACCTAATGTGGCACTTTATTTGTTTTTAATATATAATGTGGCACTTTTCTTAAAATGACTAAAATGCTATATATGAACAAAAAAATTGTAACTTATGTAAAAATCTATTTGTGTTTAAGAAAGACTTGTAACTATATATACAAAAGACTTAACTAGATTTATATTATGCTAAAATAAAATTTATAATTGTCGTTAACAAAATATAGCAAATATCGTAAAATATAAATAACGTTTTTTAGACGATATTTGTATTAACAACCGCTTTCGATGGACCATTTTCGTAAAGTGGATTCGTATAAGTTCATTTAAAGAATTCACACTAAATTTAAAGCTCGATACAACATCAATACTCAAAGCTTAAACTTCGGTCAAAATTGATTTATTTTTTTCCCTATGACCAAATTTATTCATATCACTTTATGTGTATAACACACTATTATATGTTTGGATTATTAATAAGGATCCCCCAACTATAGAGGATATTTGCATATACTAAATTAATAAAAATCACTTTTGAACACTCATGCGAGTTCTAGTGCCCTACTTAAGCATCATATTTTAAAACTCAAAGGGTTAGAATAGTTGCATATTATGTGGGATGGTCAACGATTAAGGAGGAGGGGAAACATACTCATACACATATATTCTTTTACCAAACACTTTAAAAAACACCTACATGCGGTTCTTACTCCCTAAATTCCAACGCATAAGTATACACTACTTAGCAAAACCATGTTCCTAAAAACACTCCTAAGCCTCTTAGACCCAACATGATTATTTTGCATCAATACCTCCTCAATAGAAGAACACATCATGTGTTCGACAATTCTTTGTGTGTTATGAAAATTTTATTTACACATCACCAATCCTTTAACCATTTATTTTTTTTCTTGTATTGAGCCTTGTCACAAGAACATTCTTGATAGTGATAGCTAGTTTAAGAACATCCAACCCTTATAAGTACTCACTCTTGATAGTGATAGCTAGCTTAAGAACATCTAACCCTTATATCGACCATAACCAAACCTTACAAGAAAAACATCAACCATTGCACTCAAACCTTATAACTATATTTCACTCTTTATAGTGATAGTTATTTTAAAACCCTTCAATCCTCATAACCATTATACTCAAATTTTATAACTACCAAATCACACAACAAAACCCTTCACTCATCAAATTATCTCAAACACACAACTAGGATCATAAGGTTTATCATACATTCACAATTGGGATAATGCAACTTATCACATTATCCTAAATTTGAGATTAAAATTGATTTCAATATTGATAGAATAAGGTAATATCTCATACCTTACCAATACATGGATATTATGCATTAACTGAATGGAGTCTAGGATTATTTTAAACTGGATCATTAAGACTACATAAACCGTTAGAGAAATTTCCTCAGAATATGATGACATGCACATTTTTTTAAACATACCATGTATATCATTGTCAGTGCAAAAGTTATAATAATCTAAACCATCCTTGCTAACCTTAGTGTTGGATCGATATACTCTTAACACCTAGGTTAATCAAACACATGCTCGTAATAAGGAATCATTTTCATTCACATCTAGGAGCTTATTATATTCATTTATTCAGATTTTTACCGCAATAAAACTATTTTCGAGCTTATATTATGGTGTGACTTTTCAAGCTATTAATGACATGTCTACTTTTACATGAAAATTTTTCTTCTAAGAACAATGTTTAGACTATGTCTTGTTAACAAATTATCGTGAACACCAAATAATAACTCACAAGTTCGACCCAAATTCTTACGAAGGTATTTTCCTTTGATACTCCCATACAAGCAAAGCATACATAGTGCTTAACAAAGAAACCTTGAGGATTTAGAAATCTCTCAATGTAACCTTTAAGAAAGTCTACCTAGATCCAAAACATCATCTTTGGTAGATGAAGATGTCGTAGAAGAAAATGTCGTCAAAAACCATGTTAGAACTCCCTCTCCCAATGACGACTTGGAGGAAGTCATTCCTATAATAATGATTTGTCAATTAATGAACCACCTGAAAGAATAATGTACACCTATATTATATATTATATATATTTAACTACATATAAGTGAATCACGTCCGGTAATCAAGACCTAAAGGATCACACTAGTGCATCACAATTGAAAGTAATATTTATTATGTAAATGAAAAATAAAGAGGGTTAAAAGAATTAAATTAATTAGGTTAATCAATAAGTTATAAAGTATATAACTTGAAGTGTAAACATTAGGGAGTTAAAGGGTAAAAGTGAAACATTAACGTTTCCTTATTCAACAAGGAAAGCATGCATATATAATCAAGGCGTTCTCTTTAGGTTTCACACAATTCAAAAAACCAACACATAACCCTAAACCCTCTCATCTCCTCTCCTCAACTGATCAAACCCCCGACCCCATAAGGGGTCAAACCCCATAATCGACTAAAAGTTGATTTCAACTAAGGGTTTTCAAACCCTTAGCCGATCGGTTCCAAGGGGTGATCCGGGATCACCTGCGTGTAACGAGATACAACTATCTAGCGGTTCCAAAACGTGACTAGTACCGGTGGATACCTAGTATTCAAGAGATCACATCGACCAAATCAAAGGTACACACGTTTTAACTATTCTAGTAGTTAATTAAAGACTGTAACATATACATATATCCGTGGCTAGGCTTTGTAATTAAATTCTTTCTGCACATTAATTTGTTAATATTATATAATTGCATTTAACCTAAATTAATCAAGAAAACCCTACACATACTTCGATCTTGTTTATTTAGTTTGTGTGATTGGTTGATTTAGTATACCTTAGGATGTAGGTCGAGTTGTGAACCATAAATGTCTTTAAATAGCTATATTTATTCAAAACTTTTTTTTTAATAGTCGCTTAACTCACTTCATTGTTGTCTTTAGTTGATCCTTTGGGTTGTGGATTTAAAACAAGGATTGCATGTGGCTAGTTTCTAAAATACTTTTATATGGTTATACTCCATAGCATTCATTCTCCTTAATAGCTTAATTTAGTTTATTAACCCTTAAAACTCATCAATATACTTTTATATTTTAGTTCTCCTCATCACTTATATTCCTGAAGAGTTTAAGACTGACATAGTATAGGGCTGAGCAAAATCATCCAAAAATCGACCCGAACCAACAAACTGACCGAAATCAGGCCGAACCGAACTGACACGACCTTATTCGGTTTGGTTTTCGTTTTGTAAAAATATTTCGGTTTTACTCGGTTCGGTTCAGGTCAAAACACACATTTTTGGTTCAAAATAGCTTTTTCTCGATTTTGGTTCGGTTTCGGTTTTGATAGTTTTTCCTCGGTTTGGTTCTCGGTTCACATTTTACCCTTATTTAGTTTCGGGTCGGGTTGGTTTTGGTCGGTTGGGGTCGGGTTTGACCCGTTGCTCAGTCCTAACATAGTATAATTGTTGAATGTCTTTTGCTATGTGTATTTTCTTTCATATGATGTTGCTCCCACTATTTCATTATCAATATATTATGTTGCACAAAAGTAACTCTTATCGTAGGTTAAGCCTTTGTAAGAATTTGATCCATGGATTTGCTAACAACAGAGAGAAATAAACAATGAGAAATAATAATCATAGGGGAGTAATGAGCTAAGAGGAGTAGAAAGCTCGAAGTGCCCACCTTTTGGGGAGAAAGAAGTTTAAATGGGTATTGTAGTAGAAAGCCCAGAGTAGTTTAAACGGGGGAGAAGGAAGTCTAAATGGGTAGTATCATAACAAGATCAGAGTTCTTACATTTTTGTTTCTACAAAAAGCGGAGAAGGAGTAGTGAACAGCTAAAACGAGTAACTTTTACATTTTACTTTGTGTTACGGTTTACATAGTTTATCATCATCGAAAAGGGGGAGATTGTTAGTTCAAATTTGAAGATATTTAAACTAAACGATCTCTTATGTTTCAATGATGACAAATATGTAACTGGTAATATGTAACGTAAAATGTGTAAGTTATTTGTTACCATCTCAACACTTCTTGTCTTCAATATCTCGAGTATTCTCGTGCTTCAACACATGTTCAAATATGTTTATTAATATGTACTAAGATCAAAACATTTAACAAACAATTTAGGATGCTAAAATATTGTTTAGATTCATTAATTCGTTTTATCCAAACTAGTGTCTCATAACACATATTATAAATGTTCACTTAAGTTTATTAGTTATACACACCATATAAAATTGACAAGGCTAAACATGTTCAATCTATTTGTGGATTAAATTCAAATTTGAGTTCACCTAATTTACATAAACCTCCCATTAAGGGAAATCATATTTTGTTTTGGCAAAGAGACTAAACCACTTTGTTATTTTAGTAAGTAAACAACCATAAACACTTAGAGGAAGGGTATGGTAACTTGAGCTCAGCGTCATTCCCATGTGGCACCCGAAATGGCGTTGCCATTTTGGCGTTACCACACCACCCAAGCTTGGTTCCATTTCCGGCGTGAGCTCAGTCACGCATGCCATTTGTGTTTCTTTTGTGGGTCTGTGTGTGTGTTTTGTTTTGAGGTAGCTGCGGTTTCTTTTTAAAGAGAAAATATAAGGGTGACAGCACATTTTGAGTAGAGTTTTTAGGGTTGAGAAAAATTATCTAGGTTAGTAGTGTTTGTGGGCTGAATTTTGTTGTTAAAGGTTATTGGGCCGGTACAAGGAATTTAATTTGGTTATCTGGATTTTGTTTAGGCTAAGGTGCAATGCGAATATTTAAGCTACATTATTAAATCCGAAATTTTGGTGATTGTTGGGAACACGTTTTGTAATATTTCAAGTATTGATCATTTGTAATAGGTTGCTTAGGCCTTTAGGTTTGTTATTAGGCCCAGCCCGTGTAGAAGGCCCATGGGCTGTGTCATCTTATCATTTATTATTGTTAAGAATGTATTAAGTTAAGTAAGTTGGGCTAGTAGCCCATTCTATTGTAAAACTATAAATACCCCTCCCATTCAAGGGAAGGGTGTTGGTTGATGAATTCATAATATTGTTCCTAATTGTGTGTTATCATCTCCCTTCCATCTCTTTCTCTCTCTAGCTTTCTCTCTCTAGATTTAGTAGGTAATTAGTAGGTAATTAGTGGTAGCTTAATTCATAATAGTATAAAACATCAAGTGGTATCATTCGCCTAGGGGTAATTTAGGTTGTTAAAAGGTTAGATCTAAGAAAAAAAATTAAGAAATCCGAATTGTTAGTGTTCATCCGAGTTGTTACTGTTCGTCAGAGATATATTCATCGAATTTTTGTTCATCGAAGTTTACTTGATCGAACTTGTACGTTAATCAAACTACTGATTATTCACCGAGCTAGGTGGTATAATCGAACTTCAGATTAGTTGAACTTTGTTTAGTCGAACTTCATACTAGTCGAACTTTGGTATAATCGAACTTCATACTAGTCGAACTTTGATTTAGTCGAATTTCAGATTAGTTGAACTTTGTTTAGTCGAACTTCATACTAGTCGAACTTTGGTATAATCGAACTTCATACTAGTCGAACTTTGATTTAGTCGAATTTCAGATTAGTTGAACTTTGTTTAGTCGAACTTCATACTAGTCGAACTTTGATTTAGTCGAACTTCAGAATAGTCGAACTTTGATTTAGTCGAACTTCAGATTAGTTGAACTTTGTTTAGTCGAACTTCAGCTTAGTCGAACTTTGATTTAGTCGAACTTCAGATTAGTTGAACTTTGATTTAGTCGAACTTCAGATTAGTTGAACTTTGTTTAGGCGAACTTCAGATTAGGCGAACTTTGGTTTAGTCAAACTTCAGATTAGTCGAACTTTGTTAGTCCAATTTCAGTAGTCGAATTTTAGGAACCAAACAACTTTGATAGAACAAGTGTTTAACCGAACAAATAATTGATTCTTATCTAATCTTCACACAACAACCGTCTTTATCCTTTGAAGATCCTTAACCGTCACAAGCTACTACACGATGTCTCAACCACCACACTTTAATTACTACTACCAGCTACAGCAATATCCTCAGCAACAACAATACTCTCAACAACAACAACAATTTCCTCAACAATATCCACAACATCATGCATATGTGCAACAACATCAATTCAATCTTCCACCACAACTATCTCCACAACAAATAATGCAACAAAATTACCTTCAGAACAATCCTTCAGTGTCCAGAGAACCTCACTGGTTTCATAAGATGTGTGAAGCTATAAGCAGTCAGCAATCTCGTCATGAGGCTGGAAATCAAGACACTCCACCCATGTTAACACCTGGAAACTACGTGCAGTGGGCAAGCAGGTTTCTCCGATTCATTGAACTCCGCAAACCCCATGGACCGTATTTGAAGCATGCCATCACTGTGGGGCCCTTTCCAGAACCAGTAATTGTTGTTCCAGCTACTCCTGAAAGAGAAGAAACATCCACTCCTATTGCTGTTTCCAGCTATACAACTGAACAAGTCTTACAACAAGAAGCAAATGGAATGGCAATGGCATTCATTCTTCAGGGAATTCCAAATCCCATCTATCGAAGTGTTGATGCTCAGAAGACTGCAAAGGACATGTGGGAGCATGTGCATCTTCTGATGGAAGGAACAGAGCTCAATCAGGAAGATCTTGAATCAAAATTGTACATGGAATTCAACAATTTTATTATGGAACCGGGAGAGACAATCGAATCATACTACCACC
The DNA here is from genome assembly GCA_021014915.2 of Artemisia tridentata subsp. tridentata. NCBI lineage: Eukaryota > Viridiplantae > Streptophyta > Magnoliopsida > Asterales > Asteraceae > Artemisia > Artemisia tridentata. The sequence goes on from CP139505.1 coordinate 355,487,504, forward strand.
GTTTCACCAATGTTGTTAACGACCTTGATCGTCATGACATGAAGTTTCCAAGGATTGCAATCAACTCCAAATTTCTGGGATGCCTCGGTCCTGAATGGCAGAAATATGCAACGTTTGTTAGGCAATCGAAGAAGATTGGTGAGATCAAATATGGATTGATTTATGATTTTCTCAAACAACATCAATCAGAAGTGGACAAAGAAGTTGCAGCAAGAGGAGGTTTCATACCAGGACCACAACCTAATTCGCTTGCACTAATGGCTCAACCAAACTTCTCTCTACCGTCTCAGGAATTTGGAAACTCATCTTATCAACCAAGCTTTCAACCTCAAAACCAACTTGTCCCATATGAACCACCATCTCTACAATCAGGCAACCAATTGGTAACATATCAAAACACTGATTCCAACTTTTACACCAACAGTGAATATGATGAAGAAGAAGAAGCTTTCAGTTCCCTCAATGAAGCATTTGGGTTGATTGCTAAAGCGTTTGGTAAATTCACAAACAAATCAAACAATCGCCTTCGCTCATCTTCAAACACAAGGAATCAGGCAGTGGTTAATGATGGTCGGGTAGAAATTCAGAACAGATCATCGGGAAGGTTTGGTTCAGGGAACAGAGGAGGATATGGGTCACAAAGGTTTCAAGCTGGAGAACAAAGGTTTCAGTCTGGGGGTAATAGGAATTATATGGGGGCAGATCAGAACAGGAATCAGTTGACTGGAAAAGAATCAAAAGGCATTGCAAATACCTCGGTCACATGCTACAACTGTGGAGGGAATGGTCATATGGCTACTGCATGTCCAAAGCCTCGTACTATGGGCAGTGCATATCACAAAGAAGCTCTCTTGATGGCACTTAAGGATGAGAAAGCAAGCTTGATGAATGTGAAAGAAAACAGCTTCATGGCAAATGCAGACTCAGAAGATGATATGGAGGATCTTGAGGCAAACGCAGCTGTCATGCTCATGGCTAATATGCAGGAAATGAATACATCCGAGACAGGCCCGGTCTACGATACTGACGGTCTTTCTCAGGTACTTGATCCACCATGTTTACTACATGAGATTGCTTCACCTCCCGCATCTTCATTCTCAAGTGAACATTCTGTTCAAAATGCTTTATCATTCTCATCTTCTTTAGATAATCAAATCAACACTGATATATCATTTGATGATGATAGAACAGTTGTCTCATTTGATGATCTAATAGAAGATGACAATCATGATCAGATTGAACAGAATGAGAATTTGAATGATCAAGATTCGGAGCTTCAGGCCTTAATCATGTCCACCCAATCACAAATTAAAAAATGCAATGAAATCAATACAAATCTGAAAGAAAAGATTGCGTTGTTAACTAAGGACAATGAGTGCTATAAACAACAACTTTCTGGATATCAAAACCAAGAAAAACGAGAACAATCTTTTGAAATCGCTTTCCAAAAAGAATATGTCAAAGTTCAAGATTTGCAAAACCAAGTACGTGAATTAACCAATTCTAAGGCGGAGCTTCTCTCTCAAAAAGAAAAGGATCAATTTGACTTCAAAAAACAAATTGATGCTTTAACTTCTGAGTTGTTAAAAACTCAATCAGAGCTTTCAACATCTCAGCAGGATCTTCTTGACGAAAAGCAAGCCACAAAGAAACGTGTTGACTCATATCTTGAGGAAATTCTGGATCTGGAAATCAAACTCAAAGATTTTCAAAATGTTGTGTATAAAACGGGTAATTCTGTAACACAAATTCAAAAACTAACTGTGAAACCAAGTCCTAAAGGAGTAAGTTTTGCACTTGGAAGTGACACACCCCGTAATTCACATAAAGCACTCAAAGATAATCCTAAGTTATACAATGCAACATTTTTGTTAGATGATTCCTTTCAACGTGTTGTTATGTATTCTGTTGATGAAGAAACTGATTTTCTTGCAAACAAGATTGAGGGTCGATCAAATTCACAAAACAAGTTTTCAAGTGTACATTATGATTATAATGAACGACCTCACATAAGCAAATCATTTGTGCCACCAAAAGATAAACCAGAACAAACGCTGATACGTACCTCAGATCAAATATATCACCTCTCCCAAAATGATGCACATCTCGACAATTATTTGACAGAGAATGATGTTGATCCACAAATGCCTCCAGCTTTTAAAATTGTCAAACATTTTGAGACATTTATGGAAGACATCAAATTTTTAGAAAATGAAATTGAGTTTAATTCTAAAATCACTGTCTCTTCTTTTTTCTCTCCTGTGGAAAAAGAAAAGATAGAAATTCTTCAAAAGAAAATTTTACCTCATGTCAAACACTTGAAGAAATGTGCATCACAATGGGAAGAAGATCTAGTTGACGAGGTTCTATCAATGAAGAACATTTTCAAAGCTAAAGACTCCAAAATTCAAAAACAAAAAGTTCAAAAGAAGAATTTGGAAAAAGAAAATGATCGACTCTTGCAAAATGTTCTTTGTTGTGATGTTGTTTCTGTGTTGATGAATGCACTTTATGAATCTGGTAATGAGTGTCTTATGAAAAATCATGTTGTTGATACTAAGATGTTGCAAATCGAAATTAAGAATCTAGTGAAAGAGAATGATGATCTTCGACAAATCAACAATGATGTGGAAAACAAAGTTTTTAATCTTCAAAAAAGGCTTGATTGGTGTCAAACTCAAAGTACTGAATTTGAACTAAAATTTCAACATCTCATAGGGTCTTTATCATTTCAAAACAATCATGTTCCTGAAAAATATAAGGAAGCAAAGGCTTTCTTAAGCCTTAAACTGTTTCAAAATGAAAAGGAACTCGATGAAATGCTTCAAAACAGGAATGACACAGTCCGCCTTAACAGAAAAATAGATTCACAAAATCAAGAATTCCAACACATCATTGTTGATCTGAAGAAGAAAATCAAAGTTTTAGAAACAGGCAAAACCAAAGTTCATAAGATTGTACCAACGATGCAAAAAGTAGACAGCGCACCTAAGAATGCATCATCAGATACAACCACTAATGCTCTTACTTCATCTTCCACAGGATTAGTTGACACATCTAAGGGTAGAAGATCAAATACCACAAAGAGACCAAAGAAGACTAGTATCTGGTTACCTAAGAGTGGAACATCTAAGACTGAAGAAGTAGAAGTTAATGCATCTAGTGAGAATAAAACGCATGTTATGTCTAAAATAGAATCTAGCTTGGTTAAGTGTAATTCTACAAAAGATGTAATGAATGCTGAATCTTTACAAGTTATGAATGATGTTAATGCTTCTTGTGTGTTTTGTCATACTCATATCTTATCTAGTAATCATCAAAACTGTGTTGCTAAAACTTTGCTGAAGAGAAAAGCAAAACGAACTAGTGGCCTCCCTAAGTTTAACCCAGCTGCCAAATCAATTTTAGGGACTCCACCACTAGCAGTTTCAAAGCAGACCATAGTTGCACCCATAGCTAATCACAAAAAGAACAAATTACCTAGCACATTCCTTAGGAAGAAAGCAGAAAGTAGTAGGAAATGGCAACGTTGGCTAGAGAACACAGCATATTTTAAATGGGTACCTAAAATACTTAACTCATGTGCTTCTAACCCAACGGGTCCAACCGTTACTCCATCTGTTTCTACTAATTGTGATGCAGGTGGTTCAAATCGTTCTATGGATTGTTGATAGCGGCTGTTCCCGACACATGACCGGCAATCTCAAGCTTCTCACAAACTTCGTTGCTAAGTTTATAGGAACGGTCAGGTTCGGGAATGACCACTTCGCCGCAATCATGGGTTATGGCGACTATGTAAACGGGAACATCGAAATAAGTCGTGTGTACTATGTTGAAGGTCTGGGTCATAATTTATTCTCGGTTGGTCAATTCTGCGATGGAGACTTAGAAGTGGCATTTCGGGAGAAAACCTGCTTTATTCGTGATCTTCAGGGAAATGATCTGATGAAAGGCAAACGGGGAACTAGTCTTTACACCATCTCCTTTGATGGAATGACAGCTTCGACTCCTATATGTTTACTCTCCAAGGCTCATCCCACGAAAGCATGGCTATGGCATAAACGCTTGTCTCATCTTAATTTCAAAACCATGACCGACCTGGCAAAGAAAAAATTGGTAGATGGTTTACCAAAATTCAGATATGCCAAGGATCATCTGTGTTCTGCATGTGAACAGGGTAAAAGTCACCGAGCACATTTTCCACCAAAAACAGAACATAGCACAGACCACGTCCTACAACTGCTTCATATGGATTTGTGTGGTCCAATGCGCGTTCAGTCTGTAAATGGGAAAAGATATATTCTGGTAATAGTGGATGACTACTCAAGATGGACATGGGTATACTTTCTCCGCACAAAAGATCAAGTTCCGTCTATAGTTACCACGTTTCTCACAAAGATTCAAGTGCAAGTCCGCAACACCGTCAGAATCATTCATACCGACAACGGCACTGAATTCAAAAACCAAATTCTTCGGGAATTTACAGAGAAACATGGGATTGTTCACCAAAATTCTATAGCTCGCACTCCTGAACAGAATGGCGTAGTTGAACGACGAAACCGTACGCTCGTGGAAGCAGCTCGAACTATGTTGATCAATGCCCAATTGCCAGATTATCTTTGGGCTGAAGCTGTTAACACTGCTTGCTACACCCAGAACCGCGGCATGATCACCAAAAGACATAACAAAACTCCATATGAGCTCATACAAGGCAGAAAACCCAATATCAACTATTTCCATGTCTTTGGAGCTTTATGTTACCCAAAGAATGATAAAGATGATCTTGGTAAATTGAAGGCAAAAGCAGATATAGGGATATTTGTTGGTTATTGTGAGAACTCCAAGGGATACAGAATTTGGAATCGTCGGACCGGAGACATTCAAGAGACAATACACGTTAATTTCGATGAACTCACAGATATGGCTTCTGAGCAAGACCGCTTGGAACCCGCAAACAACCGTTTGAACTTCCCAGAATCTTCAGCTGAACCATTACCTTTCAAAAGGAAAGATCTGGAAGATCTGTTTGCTCCTCTGTTTGATGATAGTTTGATTAACAGTGCGTCAGAGGCTTCCACAAGTTCCGCTGCTCAACAACTCTTAAATCAAGCACCTGATCCATCAGCATCTACCTCTACAGTAGTTGCTGACGATGCACCACAATCTGAACCATCATCATCCATAGATAAAACACCTCCACCAGCAGTTGAAGATTCTTCTCCCATTTCTAACCACGTTCCAACACCATCAGACTTTGACGGAAATGCATTTTTCAATCCATTTGCTCCACCCCCAACCATTCCCGAACCAGGAGAATCTTCCTCGAGCAACATGGAACCGTCAAATCTGAATAACAACATTCAACACTACCCTTCTACTCATAAATGGACAAGGGATCATCCGTTAGTTAATGTGATTGGCAATCCAGATAAACCAGTTATGACACGACAGAAACTCCACACAGATGGTGAAACTTGCATTTACGCTCTCACCGTTTGTCAAGCTGAACCGAAAAATATTAAAGAGGTCATGATGTACGACAATTGGATTGAATCGATGCAAGAGGAATTGGATCAGTTCAAGAGATTGGAAGTCTGGGAACTCGTTGAAAAACCTGATGGAGTTTATGTTGTGGGCTTAAAATGGATTTGGAAAAATAAGTTGGATGCAGAGGGCACGGTTATTCGTAACAAGTCTCGGTTGGTTGCTAAAGGGTTTTGTCAAGAGGAAGGAATTGACTTCGAGGAATCTTTTGCACCAGTGGCTAGGCTTGAGGCAGTTAGAATGTTCCTGGCATACGCGGCTCATAAGAACATCACCGTTTACCAAATGGACGTGAAGACAGCATTCCTGAACGGACAACTTCGTGAAGAGGTGTATGTATCACAACCTGACGGCTTCGTGGATCCAGAACATCCTAATCACGTATACAGGCTTAAGAAAGCTCTCTACGGCCTTAAACAAGCCCCGAGGGCCTGGTACGACAAACTTTCAGCATTCCTTATTGCTAATCATTTCACTAAAGGCTCTGTAGACCCGACTTTGTTTATACAAAAACACGGGGAGGACATTCTCATTGTACAAATTTATGTGGATGACATCATTTTTGGGTCTACCCACAAAAAGTACTCAAATGCTTTTGCAAAACTTATGAAACAAAACTTTGAGATGTCCATGATCGGTGAACTAAACTTTTTTCTAGGATTACAAGTTCACCAATCACCTCGTGGTATATTCTTGAGTCAGTCTAAATACGCACAAGAGATATTAAAAAAGCATGGCATGACATCTAGTGACACCTATAACACCCCTATGTCCTCCTCATCCCCGAAGCTAGATGCTGACATTCATGGGAAACCCACTGATCCTACAAATTATCGTAGCATAATTGGGTCTCTCATGTATCTCACCGCTAGCAGACCGGATGTTGTATTTGCCACATACCTATGTTCACGCTATCAGTCTAACCCAACAGAAAGACATTTATCTGCTATTAAAAGAATCCTTAGATACATCAAGGGAACCATTAATTTGGGGATCTGGTATCCAAAGGATTCTGGTTTTGCACTAACTGCTTTTTCAGATGCGGATCATGCGGGATGTATTGATACAAGAAAGAGCACATCCGGTGGTGTTCAATTCCTAGGTGATAAACTGGTGTCCTGGCAGTCAAAGAAGCAAGATTGTACATCTCTGTCATCCACGAAATCAGAATATGTAGCCATGTCTGCCTGTTGTGCTCAAATCATTTGGATGCGATCACAATTGATGGATTATGGTTACATATTCAACAAAATCCCGATGTACTGTGACTCCAAAAGTGCTATCGCTATCTCATGCAACACAGTGCAACATTCCAAGTCCAAACACATCGCTCTCAGATATCACTTCATCAAGGAGCATGTGGAGCAGGGTACCGTTGAGTTGTATTTTGTGGGAACGGAACACCAATTGGCGGATCTTTTCACGAAGGCTTTACCTCATGATCGTTTTGTGAAACTGGTTCACCAAATTGGAATGAGATGCCTGACTCCTCAAGAATTAGCGAACTTCCTCAAAATCAACTAATCGGGTCAAGCTCTCTCACTATCTTGTATATATATATAAAAAAAAAAAAAAAAAAAAAAAAAAAAAAAAAAAAAATGTGCAAAGGATTGATCTCAATCAAAATATGTTTTTGCCTATTGTTTCAAAGTTTAAAATTTTTCCACAATATCACATATTTTGAGGGGGAGAAACTTTTGCACATTTATTCATAAAAATTCTTCGTCATCTTTCTAAATCATAATATATCGTTTGTCATCAGCGTACGTTAACCATTAAACTATACATATCTTAACCATGGACTTAATATAAACAGAAATGTATTGTTAAAAGGTTAAATATGTAAAATGAAAAAGAATGAGGACAATAACAGTCAATTCAGTTAACTCAACTCTATAAATACACAATACATTGACTTAGGTCAAAATTTTTGTTTAAACTCTCAAACACACAGTCCCATATCACAATAAACGCGCGCTTCACTGAATCTTTCATACTTCTCTATTTCGATTACTTTGCACTAATTTGTAAGTCTTTCATTTGATTTCTGTGGTACTCAGTTAACTGAGAACGTTGCTTCAGAGATTATTCAGTGTTAGATTTATATTAGGTTGTGAATCTGATTTAGGGATTATGCTTGTGCTTATTTTTTTTGAGATAATTGATTTGTATGCTTATTGTTGTGAGTTAATCTGATTGTGTCATAGTTGATTTATGCTTAAGCGTACAAATGAATAATCGAATTTTATTGTGATAATCGAACTTGCAATATGTGATAATGATCGAACTATAGTCGAACTTTTGGAGTATTCGATGTTTAGGACTGATCTCCGAGTTAGGAGTATTATGTCTAGTGTGATCGAACTTTGATCGAACTTCGGTTTGATCGAACTTCAGTTTTGATCGAACTTCGGTTTTGATCGAACTTCGGTTTGATCGAACTTCGGTTTGATCGAACTTTGTTCGAACTTTGATTTAATCGAACTTTGATTTAATCGAACTTTGATTTAATCGAACTTTGATTTAACCGAACTTTGATTTAACCGAACTTTGATTTAATCGAACTTTGATATAATCGAACTTTGATTTAATCGAACTTTGATTTAACCGAACTTTGATTTAACCGAACTTTGATTTAACCGAACTTTGATATTTAAGCGAACTTTGATATTTAATCGAACTTTGATATTTAATCGAACTTTGATATTTAATCAAACTTTGATTTAATCGAAATTTTGTTTAATCGAAATTTGGTTTAATCAAACTTAAGGTTAATCAAACTTTGGTTTGGTCGAATTTTTTGCTTGATCGAATTTTGGCTAACTGAACTTTGCTTAACAAACCGAATTTCTGATTGATCGAACTTTTGTTTTTTCTTTAATGTTCAGGACTGAATGTGTATAATAGAAATTTGTCTAAGTATCTTTGATTGTTGAGATGAAGAGTATTCATATGTTAAGCTGTGTTCACTGAATGAGTTGGTTTCCATCTGTGCTGCATTTCTTCATTATTCATGTTTCATCATATTCCTTATGCTCTGCTGTTCAGAAGTTATATGTGTTTCAAGATGTTTTGTTTTTGCTTAAGTAGTGATGCTAAAATATGTGATTAGTGATGAAAAAGTGTTCTATTGCTTAATTGTCTGAACTTGTATCTATATGATGATAAGCAGTCTAACATACAAAGAGCATATCTGACTTACTCACTAACACCCATAATATATGCTCTTGCATTTTGTTGTATGCTTGTGTTATGCAGTCAAACATGTCACGTGCATTATCTCAAGCATCACACACATCCAAGAAGGCCACTCAAGCTACGGAAAAACCCAAGATCGTCCGTTGCAACTCAAGAGTTGATTTCGATAATCTCAAGTGTCATCCATCATGTCAAATCATCGCAGAAATCCTTGCTAGACACTTCATTCGTCCTGCGTTAACCAAGACAGCAAGTGTTCCAATGGATTTTCTTAATCAGTTCTGGGAATCAATGACAGTCAACAAAGACCAAACATCTATCACTGTCACTCTGGATGCTTTAGAAATCACATACACAGTTGACACTCTAAGGGCCGTTCTTGAGCTACCCAAAGAAAACTCAGGGAACTTTGAGAAGTTTCAAAATAACCCAACATTTCCAGAGATGGCTAGATCTCTAGAAATGCTGGGGTATGATGAATCAACGGAAGTAATGTCTTCAATCTATAAAGTTGAAAGAAAGTTTTTTCCACAACCTTGGTTAACAATGTTCGCCATCATTAATCAATGCATCACTGGAAAAACCACCGGCATAGATAAACCAAGACTTGAAAACCTGCAGTTTTTCTGTGGTATTGTCAACACGAAACATCTTAACTTTGCACAGTATATCTGGGATGACATGATCTTTCAATGCAAGAAATTCCAAGAGAGCACTAAAGATTCATATATCCCTTTTCCTCGCTTCACCAAACTCCTCATCGCTCGTGTTTTGAAAAAACACCCAGAGCTACAACGTCCAAATTCTGAGCAGATGCATACCGAACAACATGATCATGTCCTCACTCGCCTCAACATCCAGATGACCGATACAGACAAACAAGGTGCTCCAATCCCTGATTATTTCCTGAGTGATGAAATTAGGAACACAGCAGCTTATCTTACATATGACAAAGCATTTAAAGTTCAGAAAGTGGGGTTTGTTCAGAAAAAGAAAGCATTACCCAAAGGATCAAAGTCTAAAGGGAAGAGTCATTCACTCCCAGATCGAGCCACTACTTGCCGATCAAAGAAATCTGAAACAGCTAAGAAAGGAAAGACAGTTACCAAAGCTTCATCAGCATGGCAACTTCGTGATGAATCAAGTGATGATGAAGATGACGATAATGTTGGGATTAAGAAAGTCAAAGCACAGAAGGGGCTTGAAAAGCTGAAATCTATTATGGGTCCATCTGATGAGAAACTAAAGCAAGGCAAGGGCAAGTCTATCAAAGCAACAGATGTTAGTTTTTCACCAATTCGACCAAATGAAAGCTCAGAAGAAGAGGGTGACGAATCAGATCAACACACTCATACCCCATCGGGTTCTGAAGCTGAAGCATCAGATGATGACAGACAAAGTAAAGATGATGAAGACAAAGATGAAGAAAGTGACAAGGATAGCAAAGACAAAAGTGTGAACAACGATGAAAGTGATGATAAAGATGAATCTGAAGATGACCAAGATAATCCAGATGTTCAGCCCCATACAACCATTCTGCAGTCACCTCCTACATCTTCAGTGGCTCAATCATCAACTGTCATAAGTCAACTTGAAAGTAAACTGAATCAAGTGTTGAGTAATCAAGAAGCCCGTGAAAAGGAATATCAAGAAACTAAACAGAAACTGTCGAATCTTCAGGAGCAGGTGGACAAACATATACTGAAGTGTGATAACGTTGATTTGAAAAAGGAAGTTGCTGAACTGATTCCAACTGAGGTCTTCAAGACTCTTCAAGAGGCATTTCCTGACATGCTCAACAACTATGCCAAGAAGAATCTGGAGGAGGTTGTGGCAAAGTTGATGCAGACAATACCAATCACTATCAGGACGTTACCTCCACAACCATCTGGATCAATTCTCAGACAACAACTTCTTGAAGAAATTTGAGAAAATTCTGCAGAAGATGAGCTCAGGCAAGCATTAATTAACTCAATCAAACGAGCTGAAAAACAAGATGAACCATGCAAATCAACCAAGTCATTGAAGCGACGATAGGATGACCCAGAAGATTAAGGAAAGAAAAGACGGAGACCTTCATCTTCAAGCCATGGTCCCATAGCACAATCATCTGGAAAAGGAAAACAATCAAGTGGACCAGTCTTCAGTCCCATTGGAAGTGGTCAATTTGAGGACGTAGAATTTCACGAGAACATTAGTGCAGATGATGAAATACCTTATGTACCTACAAGTGTTCAAGAAGCTGTGGTTCCTTCTGGTCAAGTTAATGATGTACCATTACCAGAATGGGTCAATCCAAGAGCCTCAAAATACGACTGGTTTGAAGATATGGTTGATGCATACCCTGATGAAGTTGACAGCACACCCGTGGAAGGATCAATTGTAGACTTTACCAAAAGGCTGAAAAAGGCAATCAAGGTTCAGAAGTTGGGGTTGTCAGATATCATTCGAGTTCGCAGCTCAGGTTTCACTGAATTTACAACGGTAACTACTACTGAGATAGAGTTTGAGTATAATCTTGAACAAGTTGCACGAGCTCTTGGAGATAATATTGCTGATGAACAAACCCATAAATCAAAAGAACCATTGCACTACAAGGACTACACCAAACCATTACCCCTCATTGGTCACCCAAAGAATCCTAAGGTACCAAAAGAATACTTCTTCAATCGAGACCTAGCCTATCTCATGAGTGAAAGTACGGATCCTATACGATATGCAACATCACTTTCCAAGTATCCAGCAGCTTCATACTCCATAGAAGATTTGGAAGAAAAGGTCGACGATTTATGGAACCATGACGTCTATGTCTACAATGACGATGCTGTTTTTGGGATTCATCATTGGCGACATATGAGGAGATTGTCCTACAAATACTTGGTCACCACGAGAGTTTCAAGAAATATAGATAGGAAGAACCCTAACAGGATTCTATCCATAACCAGTGTTGAAACCGAACCGCTGTACGGGTATAACTTTCTAACCAAGATCACTGTGAGAAGATCAGATGACAAAGAGTACTCGTTCTGTGAAGCTGACTACCCATATTTGTCCCGCAATGATATAGAAGACATGTACCTACTGAAGATTCAGGGGAAACTTGAACATCTTCCTGGCCGTCTTCAATATGACATCATCAACTCCATTCTCATATTTATCCGCAGCATTGTTATAAGGCATCGAGTTGAGGACATCCAACTTGGGGTAGAAAGCTACCAAAAACGAGTTAATCTCATCAAGCCAGATCTTGACCGGCCGGGTATTCATGGTCAGCCTCCTTATACGTTCATGGATAGACCGTTTGGAGTGGTTTACAAACGGAGCAACTGCAGTCCACACTTCATGGGATTTGAAGAATTGAGAAAGTTTGGGGATAAGACATTGGTAATGGTCAAGAAAGAACTTGAGTCAATCTTGGATAATTACAACAAGGGTTCAAAAACGGGAGTCATGCAAGTGGTCAAATGGAACAGAAATGATGCCAAGCAAGCAGTCAAGTTTATCAAAAGAATCAACGACAAGCTTCAGTTTCGGACTCAAATGCGAAGATTGGAAAGTTATGTGGGAGGACGAGCAAGAATTCCAAACATTCTCACCTTCCGACGTCCTGCCTAATGTGTGGTACAATTTGTGTTATTTGATCATCATCATTTCATCTCATTTTTTTCATCATTCACTTTCAAATATCACTACGGCTTGTGCACACATCACAGTGTACAACCCGCTCTTGTAAAGAAAGGACCCTGAGGTACGCTTCAGTGCCTCAATCCTGAACAAGGAGTGAAAGCTTCTTACTTATGAGCAGAATTAAAACCAGAAAATTTTTCAAAGTTTTAAACAATTCTGCTCATAAGGACAAGTACTCCCTTGTTAAGGGGGAGTATTTGAAAACATCTTTGTTCTAAACTACCAATGTTCTTGTCATTCTTCCACAAACAACTCAAAAAGAGCATATTTTAATCAACAGTTTTTTCAAAAACAACATTATTATGCTATTTTTGAGGGGGAGAATGAAAAAGTGATTAAAATATGGTATTTCATTGCTGGAATCTCATGAGTGCAAGACTCAAGAATTGACCCTCGAATTGACGATGATAACAGTCAGTAGTCGAAAAGGTATATCCGGGACGGGTAATAATTTCAAGCCAGTTCATCTGGTGATGTAAGCGTGTCTCGCGAAGGATATATCTGAGTAGAATGTACCAATTTCGAGCGATGATCTTTGAATATGACCGGGACGGGTAATAATTTCAAGCCAGTCCAACTGGTGATGTAAGCGTGTCTCGCGAAGGTCATGTTCATTGAAAGTCAATCAATTCAAAAAGTGCCAACTTTTCCCGACATGTGCAAATTTCAAAGTGATTTACACATGAGCACATGTTAAGGGGGAGTTCTTCTGAAAATAACAAAACTCTCAAAGTGTTAACGAAACGTGTTTTACAATCATAAACACTTTGAGAGATTTTTCTAAACGGTTTGGTATTGGCATCATTAGGATAGTCATGGAGTTATAAGGTGACTAAGGTTAGGGAAAACCGTCCTATGATCCGCCAGAGCCGGAGGGATCTACCCAAGGACAACACCAATAGTTTAGAACTAGTAAGTCCTAGGTATGATTAAAAAAGGAGAATATGAATGAACGGAGAAAGAAGGGGTTGAAGAATTAAAAAGAAAAGCAAAGAAAAGGGTGAAAAGAAATAGCCCTCCATTTGTTCAACCTTAGGGCAGACACCGGGTTCAATACATAATCTACTGGTTGATCAAGAATCACCGGTATTGATGATCAAAGTCGTCATGGACCCAGTGACGCACTGCACTAAACCTTCTTAGCTACTCAAGTGTCTCTCAAAAGACATTTGTTTCATTCACACGGAGAACCCTTCATAATCTATCGACCTCTCATTCCGAGAGTGTTGATATTGAAAAGGAGGCAATCTGCTCCACGCCTCCGACGACCAAACAAATGTGCACTAATTGAGTCTAGAGCCATGAGATTCATAAAAAGATCTCTTAGGTACACTTAGTATTACTCTGCTGTTCTACATCATGGGCAGCAGATGTGAAATTAAGAAAGTGTCCTTCGCAGATCTTAGCAATCTGCCAAGAACATTCATGAGAAAAGTCACATATGTGATTATCAATGATTGAATGGAAACCCTGCCAGAGCAACATCAAACAACTCTGACAGCAGGTCACTTCGGTAACTCCTTATGGGTTACGCTTAGTGTTTGTTCCATACGGTCTACAGTCGTGGGGTGATCTCCAGCGACTCACTGAATCGTGGGTGCACTTCGGTGTGTCCGTGTAAGCCCTCTCGGGGGTATCCGGTTCAGAACGGCCTGGGCAAGGATTAGAGAAAGTCTTCACACTATGCTGTTGACGATCTCGAAGTCTGAGCTTGTAAGTGCCGGTCGGTTCGTGCTGCTGCTGCTGCTGAGGAGCTTGGAGACCTGGAGTTCAACCATCACCAAGACTCCATCATGTTCATGTCCTGAAGATTAGTTCTCACCAAGACTCAGAATCATCAAAAGTTCAGAATATGTTTAAGAAAAGTCTAAGTTCGAGCACTACAACCTTTCATTTATTAAAGATTAAAGAAGTGAGAACAAGTTGAAGAACAAAAGTCACAAGTCATATGAACATGATGGAGAGGACACGAAGACACCAGAATCAAAAGATCGTTGGAATACGGCAGACCACCACCATATCACATCACATCATTTTCAAGAACAAAGAACAAAGATTTTGAAGACGTCAAAGCCAAAGAAGCAAAGACGACGTCATGCAACCTTGATGACCAATACTTAGGGGGAGATTGTTGGGAACACGTTTTGTAATATTTCAAGTATTGATCATTTGTAATAGGTTGCTTAGGCCTTTAGGTTTGTTATTAGGCCCAGCCCGTGTAGAAGGCCCATGGGCTGTGTCATCTTATCATTTATTATTGTTAATAATGTATTAAGTTAAGTAAGTTGGGCTAGTAGCCCATTCTATTGTAAAACTATAAATACCCCTCCCATTCAAGGGAAGGGTGTTGGTTGATGAATTTATAATATTGTTCCTAATTGTGTGTTATCATCTCCCTTCCATCTCTTTCTCTCTCTAGCTTTCTCTCTCTAGATCTAGTAGGTAATTAGTGGTAGCTTAATTCATAATAGTATAAAACATCAGAAATTTTGGTGATGCAAATTTGGTGTGTGGGTTAAAATTTTTGGTAACGAATTTTGGTATAGTTTGTGTGAAAATTAAAAAAAAATGATGTAGGGCCCAAAAATTGTGAAATGGCATGTGATATGAAGGAGGAGTATTTTTTGTGTATGAATGTGAAATATGAAATGCTGATGTGGTGCTGTTTTGGCACAACGGCATCCCATGACACCCCTTCCTCTTACAAATTTAATATTATTGGTTAGTCAAAAACACACTGTTAATACAAATATCGTCTTAAAAACGTTATTTATATTTTACGATCTTTGCTTTATTTTGTTAATGACAATTATAAGGTTTATCTTTAGCAAAGCATAAATATAAGTTAAAAGTCTTTTACATTTTAGTAACGAGCTTTTTAAAACACATTTATATATCACATGATCACTAGGAATTACACATTGCATACATATATACATTTACATGTTTATTTTTATTTCTTAAAAATGGAAATACACATGATATCATGGCATACCTCATTAAGAAATCTTAGTTGACTTTACAATATATTTTGGAAAGATCTTGAAGCAAAGGAGTTGACTTTGTATGATCTTGACAAGACTAGACAAGATATGGTAAGATTTGGAAAACTCTTAGCTGGCATGTTCCCGCGGAACCAAACCAGTACAAGGGCGGAACCCTTATTTTAGGTCCGCCAAATCCGCCAGTTGTCTGATCAGTTTTGCCTATTAATAGCAAGCTGATCATTCAAGGACAACTATCACTCATATAGCTTAAATTATATATTCATTAATTTGTACATTACTAACCCATTACATTCATTCATTTCATTTTTAGTGATCTCTCTTTTGTAGCAAAGAAGATCAAGCATACAAGCTTCAACACACTGTTGCAAGTCTTGATAGTTAGATATTGTGTGAGTAGTTAGTGTTCAAACATCATTGTCTATACCATTCATTCAGTAGAGTCTGGTTAGTGTTTTAGTCCTCAAAACACATAGAGTGTAGGGAGTGGTTGTACCCTTGTTAAAGAACCAACGGGAGTGTTTTTACCCTTGTAAAGAACCCGGTGTTTAGCTTAGTACCGGATAAAGAGTAAGCGATGTGTAAAGGTTTTCTCCGCCTAGAAGGGAGCTTGTTTCTTAGTGAAGAAAAACTCTCGAGTTAGAGGCTCAAGGAGTGGAGTAGGGCAAGGAAGAGAATCCTTGTAGCTGAACCACTTGTGGTTTGATCATTTCTTTCCTTCCTTGCTTTATATATATTGTTTGATTGTTTGCTTTACTTTGAAATCACGTTAAGTATACAAAGCGAAGAAAAGTTTAAAACGGTAAAAACTATTTAACCCTCCCTTCTAGTTTTCCACAATTGGCATCAGAGCTACGTTACTCAAGATTTTCAAATATATTATTTTAAAACTTGAAACGATCAATGGATTTTGAAAACTTCAAAGAAGGGCAATCTATGCAAAGACCACCACTATTTGAACCAAATAGTTTTATATATTGGAAAAATCGTTTTGAAACTTATGTGAAGTCAAAGGATATAGATTTGTGGTATATTATTGTAGAAGGTGATAATAAACCTATATCAAATATATCAGGTGGTCGGGATGAGGGTACTTCTCTTACTCGTCATAGTGATGAGCAAAAGAAGATGATTGCCAAAAATAATGAAGCCAAAATGATGCTTTATAATGCCTTACCTAAGAAAGAATATGAAAGAGTTTTTATGTGTAAAACGGCTAAGGATATTTGGCAATCATTGATTATCACTAATCAAGGTAACTCACAAGTCAAAGATAACAAAATTGATCTTCTTGTTCAACAATATGAACAATTTGTTATCTCTGAAGATGAGACCATTGATAGTGCTTTTGCTAGGTTTAATACTATAATTACTTCTCTTAAAGCACTTGACGAATCTTTTTCTAGTAAGAACTTTGTCAGGAAATTTCTTAGAGCACTTCATCCGAAGTGGAGAGCAAAGGTGACGGCTATTGAAGAATCCAAGGATCTTTCAAGCATGACACTTGACGAGATCATCGAAAATCTCAAAGTTCACGAGATGGTGATGGAAAAAGACTCAGAAATAGTTAAAGGCAAAAAGGAGAAGATGAAGTCCATTGCCTTAAAAGCTAGAGTAGAATCAAGTGATGAAGAGTCTAGTTCGGGTAGCGAAGACAAAGAGTATGCCATGGCCGTTAGAGATTTCAAAAAGTTCTTTAGGAGACGAGGAAAGTTCATAAGATAACCTCGTGAAGAAAAGAAATCCTTCCGGAAAGACCGTGATGATAGGAAAGGAAAAGTAGATAGGAAGTGTTTTAGGTGCGGGGATTCAGGTCACCTAATAGGAGAATGTCCAAAGCCTCCAAAGAACAAGTCTCAAAAAGCATTTGTTAGTGGAGCCTGGAGCGACAGTGATGGTGATGACGACGAGCCTAAGAATGACGAAGTTGCTCTCATGGCTCATGACTCAGAAGAGGTACATTCTGACTCGTCATACTCCTCTATTGATGATGAAACCTTATAAGTAGAATATAACAAACTGTGTGATATTACTCTAAAAATCATAAACAAAAATAACTTCTTTAAAACCAAAACGACACTTTTAGAAAACGAAGTCTATTGGTTAAAAGAAAAAGAAATGCGATCAGAAAAGGGTAAAAGTGTTAAAGAAACATGTGTCTCATGTAAGGAACTTAAACTAGAATTAGAAACACTTAAAACCACACAGGAAGATCTTATCAAACAAAACTCTAAGTTTAAAAGGTTTGATAAAAACATTTGTTTAGCAGATGAGATAATGCAAATTCAAAAGTTGCCTCATGATAAAACCGGACTAGGTTTTATGAAACTAGGAAACTTAAATGACTTTAAGAAACAAACAGTGAAAGTACAAGAACCTGTTCCAACAAAGTCAGACACCCACGGATCTGGCGGACCCAAAAATTTGGTTCCACCAGTAGTGACCAAAGGGTCCGCGGGTACTGTTGCTGAACAGAAGGCCTGTACTTCGGATCGTACTGAGTTCGTTAAGGTCACAAGAAAACCCAGCACTAGTTAAACTGTTAACAAACAAAAACCAGCAGTTACTATAGGAAAAGGTCAAGTTAAAAATGAGTTTAGGATTAAAACGGTTCAACAAAGACCTAAAACTAGTTTTCCCAAACACCCCTTTCCTAAGAGTAACTTTAATTCACAACATCATCATAAAAATAGTTGGAACCAAAACATGTCAAGGAACTATCAAGGTCCCAACTAAATGCCATGGAACACTTTTCCACCATTTCCATACATGAACCATGATAATGTAATGTTTAACCCAAATGGACCAATGAGATATTGGGGACCAAACGCTTGAGTTTTTCTTTAACTTAGGTGTGCTTGAAATTCGAGTTAGAACCGGAAGAGTGGATCTAAGATAGTGGGTGTTCAAGACACATGACTGGGAACAAAAGCCTTTTCTCAACCTACCAAGTGTACGACGGAGGTAATGTCACATTCGGTAGCAAGCTTAAAAGTAAAATCATCGGAAAATGTACAATCTCTCATGACTCTCTCACTATTGATGATGTTGCTCATGTAGATAACTTAGGATTTAACTTGCTTAGTATTAGTCAATTATGCCGCAAAAAGTATAACGTCCTTTTCAGTGAAAATGGAAGTAAAATACTTAAAGATGGCATAACCGTAGGAAAAGGTGTTTTGAAGAATAACGTTTACGTTATGAAATTTGACAAAACACCTAAAGATAAACTTTGTCTCACCTCTTTGGACGAAAACTCAACTCTATGGCATAGACGCTTAGGTCACGCCAATATGAGGCTAATCCAATCCTTATCATCTAAGGAATTCGTTAGGAACCTACCCAAGTTGAAATACGACCAACACTTTTGTGATGCTTGCAAAATTGGGAAACAAGTTCATAATAGCCATAAGGCTAAAAACATGGTGTCTACATCTAGGTGTCTAGAATTGTTACATATGGATTTGTTTGGTTCATCCGCTATACAAAGTTATGGGGGAAACTTCTATACTTTGGTAATAGTAGATGATTACTCTAGGTATACTTGGACTAAGTTTTTGAAAACTAAAAACGAGGCATTTGATAAATTTGAAATTCTAAGTAAGAAAATTTAAAATCAAATAGGGAATAACATTGTGTCTATTAGAACCGACCATGGTCGTGAATTTGATAACAAAACCCATTTGGAGCTTTTTGTGATGCTAATGGCATAACACATAATTTCTCGGCTCCTCGAACTCCTCGATCCAATGGTGTAGTAGAACGCAAAAATAGGACAATTCAAGAAATGAGTAGAACAATGTTAAATGAACAAAACATACCAAAAAAATTTTGGTGTCACGCCGTAGATACATCCACATACATCTTAAATACAGTATTAATTAGACTATTTTTGAAAAAGACTCCATATGAGTTATATAGAGGCAAAAAGCCTACTTTAGGATATTTTAGAGTTTTTTTGAAGCAAGTGCTTCATTTTAAACACTAAGGATTATCTCACCAAGTTCGACCCAAAGTCGTATGAAGGTGTGTTTCTTAGGTATTCGCAAAATAGTAAAGCCTACATAGTTTTGAACAAAGAAACCTCAAAGAGTCGAGGAATCGTTGATCGTAACATTCGACGAAAGTCCACCTCCCTCTAAGACATCACCTTTGGTAGATGTTGACTTAGTTGAAAGTCAAATGGTTGAAAACCAAGAAAACATAGAAAATGACAAAGAAGACGAACCGGTAAAAAGAGAAATAGTCAATATAAAAGAATTTAGAAGTCATCAATTAGATAACGTCATAGGTGAAATTAATGAAAGAACATTAAGATCAAAAGTCCAAAACCAAAGTAATTTCTTTTGTTATGTTTCAACTGTTGAGCCTAAAAATATAAATGAGGACATAAAAGATGAATCTTGGGTCGTAGCGATGCAAGAAGAATTAAATCAGTTTGTTAGGAATGACGTTTGGACATTGGTCCCTCAACCTAAAAATCAAACCATAATTGGAACTAAATGGGTGTTTAAGAACAAAATGGATGAAAATGGAGTAGTGTCTAGAAACAAAGCTAGGCTAGTAGCTCAAGGCTACAATCAACAAGAAGGTATAGATTACGACGAGACATTTGCACCCGTCGCTAGGCTTGAGTCAATTAGAATATTACTTGCATATGCATGTGCACACGACTTTAAACTATTCCAAATGGATGTTAAAAGTGCTTTTCTAAATGGTTTTATTAATGAGGAAGTGTACGTTGCACAACCTCCCGGCTTTGCCGATTTTGAAAAACCTAATCATGTCTACAAACTTAAGAAAGCTTTATACGGACTTAAGCAAGCACCAAAAGCTTGGTATGATCGACTTAAGACTTTCCTAGTTGACCATAAGTATACCATGGGCCTAGTAGACAACACTCTTTTCACCAAAAAAAAGGGATCACATATTATCATAGTCCAGATATATGTGGATGACATTATATTCGGTTCAACTTGTCAAGAGTTATGTGATGAATTTTCGAAAATCATGCATGATGAGTTTGAAATGAATATGATGGGGGAACTAAACTTTTTCTTAGGTCTCCAAATAAAACAATTAGAAGATGGGATATTCTTCAACCAATCTAAGTATATAAGGGATATGCTTAAGAAATTTGGTCTTGAAGACTCTAAACCTATGAAAACACCAATGTCTTCCGAAACCAAACTCACCAAGGATGACGAAAGTGAATCCGTAGATAGCACTAAATATAGAGGAATGATTGGTAGTTTACTCTACCTCACGGCTAGCAGACCGGACATTATGTTTAGTGTTTGTCTATGTGAACGCTTTCAAGAAGATCCCAAAATATCCCATCTTGAAGCCGTTAAACGAATCTTTAGATATATTAAAGGTACTACACATTTAGGATTATGGTATCCCAAAGGAACGGGAATGGAAACCATAGTGTATGCCGACTCAGACCATGCCGGTAACTATGTCGATAGAAAAAGTACAAGTGGTATTTGTACTTTTGTTGGGCATTGTCTCACCTCATGGTTTGCCAAGAAACAAACGGCCCTAGCAATATCAACAACTGAAGCCGAGTACGTGTCTGCAGGAAAGGCGTGTCAACAAGCACTGTGGATGAAACAAGCTCTAGTCGACTATGGAATTGAACTCAACGACATTCCCATTCTTTGCGACAACAAAGGAGCTATCGACCTTAGCAAAAATCCAGTCCAACACGCTAGAACCAAACACATAGAAATACGTCATCATTTCCTACGTGACAATGTTCAGAAGGGAAACATCTCAATCGAGAAAGTATCCTCAGAGGACAACATTGCCGACATTCTCACTAAACCTCTTAAGAGAGCACCATTTAACTTTCTTAGACTTGGTTTAGGATTAATGAAACCTAGTGTGTAGTTAGAACCTTAGCTTGAACCTTAGATTAACCAAACACAACAATAACCAAAAATTGAGTCTGATCCTGCAGAACCAAACGACAACAAGGACGGACCCCTTGTTTTGGTTCTGCCAGATCTAGGGCCCCCTGAGTCAGTTTTTTAGTATATTAAATAAACAACACATACTGTACATCACAACTCCCAAAAATATACCACCTACTGGAAC
The DNA here is from genome assembly GCA_021014915.2 of Artemisia tridentata subsp. tridentata. Classification (NCBI taxonomy): domain Eukaryota; kingdom Viridiplantae; phylum Streptophyta; class Magnoliopsida; order Asterales; family Asteraceae; genus Artemisia; species Artemisia tridentata. The sequence goes on from CP139505.1 coordinate 355,509,040, forward strand.
TCGACTCAAAATCATCCAAACTCAAAATTTAGGTCATCTCCTTTCACCAATTTGTGCTCAAATCATCCCTATAAGTATCCTAATCACATCTACATTCCTTATCTGAGTCTAGAATTTCTATTTCATGCACAAAATCAAAACTTGGGGTTTATGCATATTTTTAGCAAAATCATGAAACATATTTACTAAATTGCATCACAAATCATGTTTTCCTTAGTTAGGAATTACATCTTGTAGGACATTATCATAATTCGTCAAAAACCCCATGAGAAATTGTTATCAAAATCTTCTCACGACTAGGAAAAATGGTTTTTGAACATTGTTCATACAAATACAAAAACGTTATGTTTTTAAACATCACTTGCATAATATCTCTTGAATGCTAAAGGGAATACATAATTAATATGTATTTTCGGGTACATTCAATTGTAGATACATTGAAGTAGGAGCGTTTGGGTTATCTCTAATTTTGCTATAAAACTTGCATTAACAAAATTTTCATGCATCAAAAGGAGTCGAGATAACCGCACCTCCATATTGTCTCCATATAGGCACACACTAGAAATCTATATACGTATTCTCAATAGTTTTGACTAAACTATGTAATTTTCGTGTCTAGGATAATCATGCCTCCCGCGACTTATTATGACCACAAAGCAACCGTCAAATACCTACCTCCACACCATAAAATCAAAGGACTCACCGAGGATCAAGTTAACATCTTTAAAGCTTTAGAAAAATGCTATGTACATGAGGGAAGAACCGTAGACCCTTCATTCCTAGAAGGAACCATTCTTAGAGAACAACTTGCCACAATCCAATTCGATTGTCTCCTAGATATCGATGAACCCATAATCCCTAGATTCATACTAGAATTCTATGCCAGTGTAGGTCTTAGCACAAATGATTTTGGTTACATGAACATCCATTTCAAAGTAAACCAAAACCAATTCAACATCCCTCTAGACCAATTTGGATAAGTCTTAGGTGTTCCAAGTCAAGGAACTTGCTTTTATTCGGAAAAATGGTCATTGTCCATCCTCGATTCCAACCTTGATCATACACCACCATACGACACACCTTTAACCCCAAAAAAGGACATCCGTGCTCATCTTTTTGTTCCTAGAACCTCCCACACTAGAACTAGTCGAGGCTCAAACTTAGGCCCCAATTCAAGAAGCTCGAGGAAGTTCTTAGGGCAAACGTGATTAGTACCATAGGAAATAGAGACCATGTCAACGCAAGTCTTTGCTATATGCTCTACTGTGTGTCAAACCACCAACCAGTCAACCTCGCCTACTATATCGCCAAAAGAATGGTCGATATTCCAGTTCAAGGCACCACCGCCATGCCCTACGGGATGCTTCTCACCCGTCTTTATAGAGCTTTTGCACCCATTCCTCGAAACGCTAGAGGTTTTGTTCCCGACTACACCTTTGTTCCACTTAGTGATCATAGGGTAGCCGTAGCAAGAGGAAAACAAGCTCATCCTCCCACCTCATCATCATCATCATCATCATCGGTTAGCGAGGATGATGGTTTGCCAAATTCTAGGATTCCTCCACCCGAGTATATGAGTCAACTACCTCCCATCGACAACCAATCTGAGGAGTTTCGTCAAACTCGAGGAATGATGAAGAATCTTGGACGGTGGGTCATGAAGCTCCACAAAAAGCTCAACAAGAAGTGAGGGTTAGGGAATGTTTGGTATAAGACAATTTCAAGACAATGATGTGTTGAATTCTTGTATTCTTAGAATATTATGTTGGTGTGATACATTTCTGTGAACTAACATAACTTTTCAGGACGATAACACGTGTTGTTATCGATTTTCATGTTTAAGCCACCATTTGGCTTAACATCCTTTTATGGTAAGTTCAATTTCATCAGTTTGATCTATGTGTTCTCATGTGTTAAAACATGTGTTTTTGTTTCTAAACAATCACAACTAATTAATTACATATGATTTAGGATAATTTTCGGGATTTCAACGGGTTTCGGGTAGTTTAAAATGCCCACTGTTAAGGAATTTCGTCTGGCGGATATGGTGGAACCAATTTCTGGGTTCCGTCTGTTGTATTTCTTGGCTCCGCCAATTTTCACCCTGTGGATTCTGCGGAACCAAAAATTTGGTTCCGCACTTGTTTTCGTTTGGATCCGCTGATTCAACAGTAACATTTTCAAATTTCCTGACTAATCCCGATCCTTAGATTGTTGGTTCTAATTCTCAGGATTATTCTACTGATCATTAGGCACATTAGGATGATTTAGGAACACTTAGAATCATAGGAAATCCATTTCCCGCCAAAATTTGAAAATTCAAATTTTACATCAAGTTACCTTTCTGTAACAAGCAAGGAACCCTCAATTTGGTTCCTTGCAATCCGTGGAAACATCACATCAATAGATTTCCCACTCAAACCTTGCATTAACTGCATATCCTCAACCCTTTACTCAACTCCATCTCTATGGGTTGACTTAGATGATGTGACTAGCACAATTTTTTGTTCCAAATCATTAGGAACCTCAATCCTTCTATGGATCAACATCAAATCCAAACACCAATTTCCATAATCCTTCCTGCCTATAGATTGGAACCTTTAGTTGATCAAAACTCACACCTTCACCATCAACTCTAAGTATCATCCCTGTACTTGTTTACAAACCTTCTCATTTTAACCATGACAAAATCCAACAACTCTTCCACCAACAGACCACCACGCAGGACTGCTCGCATAAGTGTCAAACAGTGTTGCTTTGTGAACTTAACATCTTCATCAGAGGAGTCATCACCTCTCAACATCTCCTCACCCATAGCCAATGAGAATTTTCTCAACCTCTCCACTCCAACACCACCAAATGTAGTCATCCATACTCCACCTCCAACAATCACCCCTGTAGCAACCACACCACCAGCCGCTCTATCACAACCTGCTAGATCACCATCACCATCACACTCACCCAAACTACAACCAATGGAGTTATTTGCTACTCCTCCAACCTCATCACACCCATATCTTGAAACTTTGGAAGACCTTCCAACAAGGACTACCAATCCTCCTCCTATGACCTTTGAAGGTCAACAACCTCTCCTCTTCCATCCCAATCGGGATATCCACGGTACTCTCTACCGTGACCAAGAGCCACCACAACCACAACCTCAACAACCCTCACCAACATCCACACTCAATCCCATTGATGAGGCAATGTGGAACAACCAACCCCAATCACAACAAGAAATCAACGAGGAGTTAGACCGCCTCTATGCTTTCTCAAATATGGTGGATTCCCACCTCCATGAGGCAATGGACTTACAATCCACTTTGATGGCCTCCATTATGTCTCCAAACTACATTCCACCTCCACCACCATCAAACAACCAACCACCACCACCACCAACTCAAGAACCAACCCTTCCACCTCCGAGACATGATTGTATCATGTGTGAGATGACCGCTCATTTGGTTCAACAAACCAACATCTCGGTTCTTGAATTGCAAAACGAAATGCGATTCATTTTGAACCACATTCTCGAGCGCCTTAATGCGCTTTCGCATCCTCCACAATAGAAGTCTCTCCTTAGTTTCCTTTTAAAGGATTTCTTAGGAGTTTTTAGAATTTCTTTTTAGGACTTTGTTTTTCTTTTTATAATGTAATTTCTTGTTTTGTGACTTTTGTCACAAACAATTTTCAAATGGAAGAATGTTACATTTATGCTTGTAGGTGATCACTACATATGCATTATATCTTGGTTGGTTTACTAACACAATATGATTGGTTATAGTATTACCTACATTGCTTGGTTAAACCTTTACATTTGCATTGTGCTACTTGGTTGGATTGATTCATATACAAACTAACCTTTGTTTTGTAGCTTTTCTCATCCTTGAATCATATACGTTGGTACCCTAGCAACGGGGAGTATTGATCGAGGGGGAGAATATCATGTACTAATCTTTTGTTTTGTAGCATTCATAAACCTTGCATCACATACGTTGGTACCCTAGCAACGGGGAGTATTGATCAAGGGGGAGCATATCATACACTAACTTTTGTTTTGTAGGATAATTCATGCATCATGAACTTGGAATTCCTATTAGGGGGAGTATTATCCAAGGGGGAGCTTTAAGTTCTCAAAATCATTGAATCATTCTTGGTACTCCAAATTAGGGGGAGTTATAACCAAGAACCGCTCACCACATTCCGCTATGCATTTCTTCTTTTTGTTTCGACAAAAAGGGGAAGATAGGATTAAGTTCATACATCACTGTTAACATCACAGTACATGCTTTTATGCTTAAAATAGTTTTCACAACTTGCATAAAACTAACTTAATCTATATTTTTAAAATACTTTCACTTTACTTATTCCATTGCTTAAAAATAAACGTTATGTTTTGTCATCAACAAAAAGGGGTAGATTGTTAATACAAATATCGTCCTAAAAACGTTATTTATATTTTACGGTCTTTGCTTTATTTTGTTAATGACAATTATAAGGTTTATCTTTAGCAAATCATAAATATAAGTTAAAAGTCTTTTACATTTTAGTAACAAGCTTTTTAAAACACATTTACATATCACATGATCACTAGGAATTACACATTGCATACATATATACATTTACATATTTATTTTTATTTCTTAAAAATGGAAATACACATGACATCATGGCATACCTCATTAGAAAATCTTAGTTGACTTTACAATATATTTTGGAAAGATCTTGAAGCAAAGGAGTTGACTTTGTATGATCTTGACAAGACTAGACAAGATATGGTAAGATTTGGAAAACTCTTAGCTGGCATGTTCCCGCGGAACCAAACCAGTACAAGGGCGGAACCCTTATTTTGGGTCCGCCAAATCCGCCAGTTGTCTGATCAGTTTTGCCTATTAATAGCAAGCTGATCATTCAAGGACAACTATCACTCATATAGCTTAAATTATATATTCATTCATTTGTACATTACTAACCCATTACATTCATTCATTTCATTTTTAGTGATCTCTCTTTTGTAGCAAAGAAGATCAAGCATACAAGCTTCAACACACTGTTGCAAGTCTTGATAGTTAGATACTGTGTGAATAGTTAGTGTTCACACATCATTGTCTATACCATTCATTCAGTAGAGTCCGGTTAGTGTTTTAGTCCTCAAAACACATAGAGTGTAGGGAGTGGTTGTACCCTTGTTAAAGAACCAACGGGAGTGGTTGTACCCTTGTAAAGAACCCGGTGTTTAGCTTAGTACCGGATAAAGAGTAAGCGACGTGTAAAGGTTTTCTCCGCCTAGAAGGGAGCTTGTTTCTTAGTGAAGAAAAACTCTCGAGTTAGAGGCTCAAGGAGTGGAGTAGGGCAAGGAAGAGAGCCCTTGTAGCCGAACCACTATAAACATTCGTGTTGTGTGGTTTGATCATTTCTTTCCTTTCTTGCTTTATATATATTGCTTGATTGTTTTCTTTACTTTGAAATCACGTTAAGTATACAAAGCGAAGAAAAGTTTAAAACGGTAAAAACTATTCAACCCCCCTTCTAGCTTTCCACACACACTTTTAGAGGCCTTTTAAAAAAGTGAACATTTGCGGAAACAATGAAAACGTGTGGCTAAACAACTTCAAAACGGCTATAAAACATCCCACAGATCCTTGATGGTGGGAGGATCCTATCTAGTTCTGTGGATCCATCAATGACTGTGACCAGTTTGCTTTGCCTATTTAAACAACACTTTAAGCCACCATTTTAAATCAAGCTTTTGCAATGTAACAAACACATTCTCAAGTCTTCAAAACCTTCACTAACCCTTGATCATAATGTTTCTAACTCTCATTTATTTAAAGCACATTAAGATGTCATGATCCACCAAAACAAGCCGAGAACTCTTATCACCTTCATCTATTCAAAGCATACTAGCATGTGAAGATCCATCACAACAAACTTAGAGCTCATGTTATCTTCATACATTGGATGCTTCTTATTATGAGAAGATCAACCATATCAAGCTTAGAGTTTTTTATGTTTAGATTATGCATTCATCTCCATTTGTAAATCGTGTCTTGTATCATCATTATACAACACAATGTATCACTATCATAAAACACCATGTATCACCAACCATATTTCAAACTAGAGGTAAGACAAAATTTTGTTTGGGACTTAAACAAGGTTATAAATTGCATGAGGCGTAGCGTGGCGGCATGACCAAGTCTCACGCCTTTGTGGCCAAGGCGAAACTTTTGCGTTTATAAGACGTAGCATAAGGTGGCACAAATATGAAAATATTTATATATTTATATCATATTTCATATATATCGAGTTTACAAAAAGACGTGGCATAAGGCGGCGTGACGGCATGATCAAGTCTCACGCCTTTGTGGGGCCTTTGCGAGCCTTTTAGAACCATGGTCTTAAAACACAAGGGTTATAGGTTTGGTGTGTTTAGGCCTTAAAACACAAAGGTAATAGGTTTGTTGTGTTTCGGTCATAAACTACAACGGGTTTTGTTGTACCCGAAGAAGAACTCGATACTAGCTTAATATTGGTAAACTTGTAAGCAACGATGAAGCGAAAAGTGTACCGCTTTTAGGGGGTCATTTAAGCCCTAAATCGTATTTATTTGATCAAATATTGCCCTAAATCGTTCCTTTTGTCATTTTAGGTACTTTGGAGAAGAAATCTGGAAAGGGAAGCATTTTGGACGTTTTTGGAGCATAAAAGTGAAGAAAACGACAAAGTCTCAAAATCGGCTGGAAAAGTACCTTTGAGGGCGTCAGGGATTGTTCTAGACGGCGTCATGGCTTGGCAAAAGAGGTGGATATGAAAAATACACGTGATAAGCCAGGGAATTTTACAATGGGAAGTCTGACGGCGTCACCCTTTAAGGTGATCAAGGCCATCACGGTTTAAGCTAAAGAGAGACGGCGTCAAGCTCATTTCTGACGGCGTCAAGCCTTGATAAGCCAGAGCGGATTTTGGAGCACTAAAGAGGGACGGCGTCAGGAAGGACATCCGGGAACCCTAGATACGGCGAGGTGACGGCGTCAAGATCTACAACGTGACGCCGTCAGCCTTTAAACTCTATATATAGTTTTGCAATTTTTTGTCATTTGTGTGCAACTTTGTAAGGAGAAACCCTAAGACAAATTTCTGCCATTTTTAAGGGTTTTCATACCCTTGGATCTCCCATGTTTAATTGAAGATAAGTTATCATTTAATCAATCAATATGTCTATGTGTTGTTTGATTATATCTTGTTCTTGTCTTTTGATTAACATGCTAGGCTAGATTTATCTTGTGTTTGCTTAGATCTAATGAAACCTAGCTATTGATTATTAGTTGTTAGTGTGTTATTAATTGTATTGGATGATTGTTTATCGATGTTAGGCTTAAGAAAACTGGCTAACCTCCTATTCGGTAACTTGCTTGAACGTCTTAAGAAACATGAACCAATGCGTACTAAGGTTTTTATGGTTGTATTTAATGCATGAGCGAATTCTAGTGATCCCATGTTAGGAGCTTCTTAGCCGGCTCGACATAGGAGTGAAGTAGGAGCTTGTAGAGTTGGGGAAGTACGTACGCCACCCCACGATTGGTATTAAGGAATACACCCGTCATCCACGCAATTAATACACACTAATCAACCGGTAAAAGATAGTTAGGGAGTAAGGAAATCTAAGTAAACACATTTCTCTCCACATAAGTTTCACAACATTTTCATTTTTAGTTATTTTATTTTATTTGCATTCGTAGTTATTTGGGTTAGTTGACTAGCAACTAATTCCGCCCACTCCTTCAAACCCGAGATTTTACTTGCTTTCATAAAAATATAAAAATACAAAAAGAATCTTCCCTCACCCTTAGACCTATTAGAATAGTTTTTCAATCCTAACGACACTATTCCCTGTGGAGAACGATCAATCCCCCATACTTACCACTACACTATACTACATCGGTCAGGTACACTGCCTGGTGGGGTTGTAAGCCTCTTGAGATCCCTCGAGAGGTAAAACCTGTTGTAAGGTCGCAAAACCACGCATCAAGTTTTTGGCGCCGCTGCCGGGGAATAGTTATTGTTTAGGTTGAATTTTTATTTTATTAGGTCTACTCACTAGATTCCTTTCTAGTGAGATTTTTTATTTTATTTTTCTAGGATTTCTTTAGTCTATCTTTTTTCTTCGTTTCTTTGTTCGTAACCATTACCATCCGACATCATGGAAGGTGGTAATATCCTTGATCCCAACAACCCACCACCACAACAACCACCACAACCTCCTAGAGCCCGTACCTTAGTAGAGTACTCCCGTCCTAGCCACCATGGCTATCGAAACACCATTGAGCTCACTCAAGGAGCCAATGTCACTCCCTTGCGATCCGACACCATCCGGTTGGTGCAAAGCGGATGCGCATTCCATGGACTTCGTTCCGAAGATCCTAATCAACATCTCAAGGACTTTCTCAAAATCGTTGATTCTATAGACCTTGATGTTGCCACTCGAGAGACGACCCGACTGCGTCTCTTTCAATTCTCTCTGCGGGACCAAGCTAGTCAATGGCTAGAGCGTCTACCCGCAGGATCCATCACCTCTTGGGATGATCTCACCACTCGTTTCCTTGCTCAGTTTTTCCCACCAGGAAGAACTACCAAGCTAAGGAATGATATCTTGATGTTCCAACAACGTCAAGGCGAAACCCTCTACGAGGCATGGACTCGATTCAAGGACTTACTCCAAAAAGTCCCTCACCATGGAATAGAACTTTGGCTCCAAGTCCAAATCTTCTATGACCATATCAATCTCTCCACGAGGCAAACCATTGACCAATCGGCTGGTGGTAAGCTACGTGATCTAAGTGCGGAACAATCATGGGCTCTCCTAGAAGATCTTGCTCTTTATGACAACGAAAGTTGGAGTGATCCCCGTGATTTGAATAAAACGGTCAAGGCAATATCTTTGCCTTCGAACAATTCAATCACTTCCGACCGTAGGATCATAGAACTTGAAGACCAAGTCAAGTTTCTTATGAAATCCTACGAGGCTCCTAAACCTTCAAGCCAAGTGAACAAAATCACTTCTTCGTGTGAATTATGTAGTGGTCCCCACGACACTCGTGATTGCATGGAACTCCCCGAACAAGCTTTTGCGGACTACGCATCCTCGCGTACCGACGGAGCGGGAGACAAGTGGTACACTTTCAAACCCGAGCCAAACCCCTACGGTGATTCATACAACCCCTCATGGAAAAATCACCCAAACCTTAGGTGGAAACAAAACCAAAACGCACAACAAACCAATTCTTCCAACCCACCTAATCGTTTCCAATCAAGCGGTTCCAACTCGAACCGTACTTTCAACAACAATCCTTCCGGCAATGGTAGTACCACTAACTTTGAAGGATTGATGTCTCAATTTATGGCATCTCAAGAAGCTCGTTTAGCCAAGTTTGAAGCCGATTTCAAACAAAAACAAAGCGAGATGACCAGTAAGATTGACACTTTGTTGAAAGCCCTCAATGACCGAGAAATGGGAGCACTCCCTAGCAACACAGTCAAGAACCCGAAACTAAACGTCAACGCCATCTCGTCGGTTTTGTCTCCTAGTTCTTGTCCACAATATTATTCGGTCAATTCCATGAGCTCGTGTTTCAAACAAACCCAAGTCGTTCAAAATGACCAAGAAGTTATGATATCCAAATTGGTCAACAACATAGTTGAGACACCTCCCACTCAAAACCTTGACAATGAATTCAAGGAGCTCCACCTTGAAATTCCGGTTATTGATGTGTTGGATGAGAAGAAGCTCAAGTTAGGCGAAAAAGGGACCGCCTTTGTTCAAAATAAGCTACCTAAGAAGTTAGATGATCCGGGCTTATTTGTTCTACCTTGCAAGATCGGTAATTCGGAGGCTTATGACACATTAGCCGATCTTGGATCAAGCCTTAACCTACTTCCGTTATCTCTCTACACCTCTCTAAAACTAGGAAAACTTGAAGAAACCGAGGTGATAATAGGCTTAGCAGATGGGAGTGTTGCTTACCCGGTTGGAGTAGTCAAGGATGTGTTAGTACACATAGGAAAACTAACCATTTTAGCCGATTTCCACGTCCTTGATATGGTTAGCGACCCTACATGCCCCTTGTTGATAGGTAGAGGATTTTTGGCGACCGCTAGTGCTATGATTGATTGTAAGGAATCTAAGATAGCGGAAGGAGAAGGTGATACTTGGTCAGTCTATGATGTGAAGAAACATGCTTATGATACTAGTGATGAACCAACACCCCATTGGTTAGAGTTAAATAGGAGACCATCTAGATATGGACCTTGGATCGATAGAGACTTCATAGGACCCCAACGCCCATTTTACCTAGAAGAGGACTTTGTGAACCGAACACATGCGGTAGAACAACTCTTGGCTAGGGACACTGAATTGGATCCATTTGAAGACCCTCTAGTTTTTAGGAATATAATTGATTTCCTAGGAGTTTTGCCAATCAACCTAGGGATGAATAAGTGGACTTGTGAGGTCGATGATCATAAGTGGGATTGGGACAAACCACCCAAAGATGGAGATGGGTCATGGCATATTAAGATGACATTGTATGACCCGGATGGAGAGAAGTTTGAAAAGATATATTGTACTAAGCGGACCAATAGGAAACTTCAATCCAAGCTTAACCCTAAAGACGTCCTCGATGACGAGCTCACTTACATAGGGTAGAAGGACTTTGAGTCTAGCTACAAGACTCGTTAATAAAGAAAAGCGCTTCTTGGGAGGCAACCCAAGCTTTATTTGCTTTGTGTGTTTATTTATTTGTTTGTTTGATTTTATTTGCTTCCGTATGTGTGTTTAATTTTTATTATTATTAACTCATGTTCAAAACTAAATTGTGAAAATGCTTTATCTTGTTTTTAACCCCGTCTTAACTACATATAAAGGTATTTTGCAAAAGTTAAGTGTAAGGGAAATCCAATCGGTTTGTTAGAACAATGAACATGAATCATAATAATAATAAATTAACATACATATTCGTATTTGTTTGAGTCAAATGCTTGTATCGAGTCATAGTGATGTTTTGCAGGATTTCCAGGAAGTAAGGTATAGGTTTTTCCAGAAATTTTCCGGAAACTTAACATGAAAATTCTGTCAGATCATTTCTGACGGCGTCAGGCTTTACAACCTGACGGCATCAGGATTTAATTTTCTGAAATTTTTGAAAGTTTTGTTTTCATAAAAAGTTTTTATTAAATCTCTAACTTATAATCTCCAGGAATCTGCAAAATTATCATTCCACAAGCATTATATCCTTATATATAGAATTTATCCCGCCGATGTTATGCAGGTTTTCGTGTTTGTTTTCTCAGGTTTAACAGGTTATTTTGGACAAGGAGATGTATTTGGAATCAAGCTTTTGGCGATGCATTAGTCTTGGAGCTTCTACATTCTCTTGGAAGAAGATCTAACCATGTTGCCACATTATCCACCGAGCGAATCAGGGGAGTATTTGATTTCATTCTTTTACCTTATTTACTTTTACATCTTGTTATTTGAACATTGGGGACAATGTTTATCTTAAGTGTAAGGGGGGGGGGGGTAAAGTACGATACTTTAAAGAATGCTATTACGCTTGATTTTTGTTTGTTTGATGGTAGATGTGTAATAAAACTGAGATAAATACCTGTTAGGGCAATTTTAGTACCAAATTTAAAATTTTTTACAACATATAGGAGTGAAACTTTGATCTTAATGAGCGTCTCACGGATAGGAGTTATATGACTAGCACAAAACCGTACCACTAAAAACATTTTCACCCCCAAATATGTGAGGTTCGCCCCTAGAATTGGTAGGAAAAACATTTATGCTATGATGTGTGTACCGGTAGCACTTAGATTCTAGAACTTGCGTGAGGACCATTCCGAGGCCACAAGTGAGACTACATTCGTGTAGTTAGATTTACTACATGATAAGAGGCATTAGGATTAACCCATTGTTTTACACCTGTGTTTTTGTTATAATTACGTTGGCTACATTGGTCAAGTAATTCTCCCACACCCTTTGCGTTGTACTCATTTTTAGTACACGATACCCCTAGTACACCCCTCAGAGCCTATCTTTTCGTTTCTAACTTTAAGCATTTTACTTAAAGGAAGAATTTGTTACACCCCACTTAAATGTACACCCAAATCGCCTTAGCCTACCTTGTATGCACTCATTTTTAGTGCATTATTGTGACAACATTTGTTTAAACCCCAAGTTAATTATCTAATTGATTACATGGTTGCTAAGTCGAGTCATATCCTTGTACATATTGTTTTGGGACGATTGGGACTCATGGGTAAAGTACTAGTGTAATGGAGTAATGGGGAAGAACAACATTATTACCCCCATATGTGCTAAATATTTTAAAAGTACTCCAAGTGTTTCGATTATCTTAATTCGAGTCATTAGAATAGTTAATTGTAAAGTTATGTAAAAGTTTAAGTGTAAGGGGAATGCAATGCCCCTATGATGTATTATTTTGGATGGTAGGGCAAGAGTGTATGAAAAAAAAAAAAAAAAAAAAAAAAAAAAAAAAAAAAAAAAAAAATTCGAAAAAATCAAGAAAAATACAAAAAAATGAGAAAAAGAAAAGTAGAAAAAACATACGGACTACCATCCCGTTTCATTTTATGTTTATTTTATGTTTTTGTTATTTTGTTTTTAGCTTAAGTCGAGTCTAGTCTTGGCTTAGCAACGCCATATTGTACATGTAATTAATCAAGATCTTTAACTCGCCACCAGTAAAATATCCCTTATCCAACAAAACCGTGTTTATCATATCCCTACACCTCACGTTATAACCCATTTAAAAGCCCTCTTTGATAGTTTATCTTAGGTGCTTACGCCTAGTGGAGAAGGTTTTCGATCCTTTCCCAAGCCTATGGTAATCTATTTGCTATGACAGGTAGTGAGAGATATTATCCGTTTTCATTTATGAGATTTATTTTATGACACCTGAGAGATGTGAGTATCTAAACACTACTTGTGAGGTGCTAGTTTGTAATCTCCGTGCTTATTATGATTAAAGTGGAACGACTATTTGTTGTAATTACTTTTATATTAGCGTTAAATGACCCCTAACTTGTATTTTGATTAGAATAAAAGCGCATTTGCTTGAGGACAAGCAAATCTCAAGTGTAAGGGTATTTGATGAAGCGAAAAGTGTACCGCTTTTAGGGGGTCATTTAAGCCCTAAATCGTTCCTTTTGTCATTTTAGGTACTTTGGAGAAGAAATCTGGAAAAGGAAGCATTTTGGACGTTTTTGGAGCATAAAAGTGAAGAAAACGACAAAGTCTCAAAATCGGCTGGAAAAGTACCTTTGACGGCGTCAGGGATTGTTCCAGACGGCGTCATGGCTTGGCAAAAGAGGTGGATATGAAAAATACACATGATAAGCCAGAGAGTTTTACAATGGAAAGTCTGACGGCGTCACCCTTTAAGGTGATCAAGGCCATCACGGTTTAAGTTAAAGAGAGACGGCGTCAAGCTCATTTCTGACGGCGTCAAGCCTTGATAAGCCAGAGCGGATTTTGGAGCACTAAAGAGGGACGGCGTCAGGAAGGCCATCCGGGAACCCTAGATACGGCGAGGTGACGGCGTCAAGATCTACAACGTGACGCCGTCAGCCCTTAAACTCTATATATAGTTTTGCAATTTTTTGTCATTTGTGTGCAACTTTGTGAGGAGAAACCCTAAGACGAATTTCTGCCATTTTTAAGGGTTTTCATACCCTTGGATCTCCCGTGTTTAATTGAAGATAAGTTATCATTTAATCAATCAATATGTCTATGTGTTGTTTGATTATATCTTGTTCTTGTCTTTTGATTAACATGCTAGGCTAGATTTATCTTGTGTTTGCTTAGATCTAATGAAACCTAGCTATTGATTATTAGTTGTTAGTGTGTTATTAATTGTATTGGATGATTGTTTATCGATGTTAGGCTTAAGAAAACTGGCTAACCTCCTATTCGGTAACTTGCTTGAACGTCTTAAGAAACATGAACCAATGCGTACTAAGGTTTTTATGGTTGTATTTAATGCATGAGCGAATTCTAGTGATCCCATGTTAGGAGCTTCTTAGCCGGCTCGACATAGGAGTGAAGTAGGAGCTTGTAGAGTTGGGGAAGTACGTACGCCACCCCACGATTGGTATTAAGGAATACACCCGTCATCCACGCAATTAATACACACTAATCAACCGGTAAAAGATAGTTAGGGAGTAAGGAAATCTAAGTAAACACATTTCTCTCCACATAAGTTTCACAACATTTTTATTTTCAGTTATTTTATTTTATTTGCATTCGTAGTTATTTGGGTTAGTTGACTAGCAACTAATTCCGCCCACTCCTTCAAACCCGAGATTTTACTTGCTTTCATAAAAATATAAAAATACAAAAAAATCTTCCCTCACCCTTAGACCTATTAGAATAGTTTTTCAATCCTAACGACACTATTCCCTGTGGAGAACGATCAATCCCCCGTACTTACCACTACACTATACTACATCGGTCAGGTACACTGCCTGGTGGGGTGATGCGTGCGATGTGTCGTTGTGGTTTAGCAGTATTAATGCCTTCTCAAGTTTTAAATTTATATTTAGCCGACTTATCAATAACACACACACTTAACGAGCAGTGTACCCGGTCAGTATGAATATAATGGTAAGTAGAGTGTCGATCACTAAGAGTGGAACGTATTATCTCGTTATTCTAATCAGTATTTTAATATATTAAGTTAGCTATACAACCTAATCTAACGCAAGGGGGTTCAGCCTGAGAGACTGGCACGATTTGGTTGCAATTAAATAATAAACTAAACCAATAGGCACGAATCAGCGAATAGCACACACGTACACAGATAAATACTTGAGACAATAAGAAGATCTGTCCTTATGATTAAGTAGATTGTCACTTGTTTTATTGATTGTTTTATATGAAGTGTATGTAGTTAATCCTTTCTCGTTGGTCCTATTCTTATCGGCGAGTAAACCCTTAATGATTACTTATGTCTAAAAGTTATTCCTAAGTGATCAATTTAGTAACAACCGTGGGAGCCACATTATTTTCCGCAGTCAAATGCGCAGGCCACTAATAAACACAGAGGTTATCAATGCACTAATAAGTAGTAACCAAAGACATCAACATATAAACTTTAATTGATGGGAAAGCAGTTTTAAGGGAGTGCAATCTTTCCGTTGTCACATTACACAAGCCATCAATCCTGATGAATTAAAGTTTACTAACACAATAAAACAAAACTACTTAATGAATTAAACACATGCAGCACCTTCTTACAGCTCTTGTATCTTCGTTCGGGTGTGTCTTGTGCTGCCTATTCGTCTGAATTCGTCCTAGGTTTCTGGTCTTCGTACCTCGTATATAATATTATCCTCTCGAAATTCGTCTGGTCTTGGGGTATTTATAGTTTCCGTCTGAGGGTAAGATGCGGCGCATCTAGTAAGTAGATGCGGCGCATTGACTTAACTTCGCGTGGGGTCCAAGATTAATATATTCAGGAATATTCGTACACCGCCAGAAGATGCGGCGTATCTTCATTCTTGGATGCGGCGCATGTCCTTTGCCGTCTTGGATAATATCTTGTGAAATCTTGATAGCGATGCGCCGTATGTAATAAGTGAGATGCGGCGCATCTGGAGCAGAATGTCTTGATCTTGTACATTTCGGTAGACTCTTAACTTCTTGCATGTTTTGCTCCATAATTAGTCCAAAATCGCCAAGTTTCACCAAATGCTTGTTTTTACCTGAGAATTACAAAAGTAAACGATTAAGTATCAATCCTCATACATAATATAATAAAACAAGTCAAATTAATAGGATAAATGATAGTAATAAAATGTATTTATTTGAGTTCATCATGGGGTTGTAAGCCTCTTGAGATCCCTCGAGAGGTAAAACATGTTGTAAGGTCGCAAAACCACGCATCAACTTGTAAGCAACGTTGTAAGGTTTTTTCGGCTAAGAAAGAAGCTTGTTGAATTAGTGAAGGAACTCTCGAGTAGGAAACTCAGGAAGTGGAGTATGACGAATAGGAGTTTCGTGCCGAACCACTATAAATCATCGTACTTGATTTGATCACTTTTTTATTTATTGTCTTGTGTTTATACTTGCATTGTGTTGATATGTTTTCTTTCATGCTTACTCTTATTGTAATATTATCATTTCGCTTATTATATTACACTAGCAGGGTACCCGCGCGTTGCAGCGGCGGGTACCCTGTGATTAAAATTTAGGCGTTAACAAAATTACAGTGACGAACTGATTAACCGAAGAATAAAAAATGATCTCAGTCCGACCTAGTTCACCCTTTTTTACAAGTTTCGACTTGTCCTCTGTTTCGTTTTGAACGGATTTTATTGGCTAGCCGAACTGATGCCGACTCCGAATTCCGCTTGAACCCGTTGGTCCTGTCAAGTTTTCAAAATTGTATGTACCATATTTAGTGATTTAGAAATAAATTTGTTAAAAAACTTTCGGTTAAACTTAACGTTGACTATGGGGATGGCCAGGTTAACAAAGCATTTAGAAATAAATTTGTTAAAAAAAACTTTCGGTTAAACTTAACGTTGACTATGGGTATGTACCTAATTCCTTTATGATATCCAACGAACCCGAATAATCTCAACTCAAACTACAATCACACCCGGATAACGAAGCTTGATCAAAATCGTGGTCCAATATTAATAATCCAAAAAAAAAATTACCAACTCAATAAAAAATCCGGCCCTTGTGAAATTTTCAGCCCACTCAGCCCTTAAAGGTGTTATATTACTCGGCCCAAGCTAAACCCAATAACTAATCCCATCTAACCCTAAATTTCGAACTATAAAACACCACTTATTACTCACACACTCAACCCCTAATACTCCATCATAAAAAACACGCAGCCACAATATAAAAAACTTCTCTTACTTCTCTCTTCTATCAACTGTTCTGTATTCAATATCCAAGCCTCCAAGGTATGTATGTAATTTGATTCTTGTTTTTCGATAACACCGAACCAAAAAAAATGAAATGATTTCGTGTTGATCTTTTCTTTGAAAAAAGGTTCGAATATTAAAGAAGATTAATCTTCAAAATAGATCAATGATGACTCTTGTTCTAACACAAATGATCTTTAAAGATCCATACCCTAATAGAACAAATCTAAGATCTTGCACTACTTTTCGTTTTTCTTTATTTGTTTCTTTCTTGATATGTTTTAACCGAATGAAAAGAAGGATGGAAACACGAGTTGTTTTTAGTCTTTCTTTGGATGATTAGGATATTAACAGAAGATATATGCTATTTTTTTCGAATATTAAAGAAAACAAGAGAGGCTTGTTTATTGATCCGTGATGGTTGAATGATTTCGAACGGTTAATCTCTTGAGTGGTTGTTCGAATCAAATAAAACTGAGATCATTTTGTATTTCTTTTTCTTGTTTTATTTTCGTTTGCAATAAACCGAATGGAAGAAAGAATGAGACTAATTCGTTTTGTTCTTTTCTTTTTAAAAATATTCGGATATTAAGAAAGATCAATGATGGGTTCTTGTGTATAGATCTTAAAGTTCTTTTGTCTTGAACGGAATAGAAACTGAGATCTTGTTTTCCTTTTTCTTGATAGATTGAACCGAATCAAAGTGGGGATGAAAACCGTATGGTTTTTGTTGTATCTTGTAGGATTCGGATATTATGCTTCAAAAGGATCAGTGATGAATAAAAACTTGTTTATTGCTTAAGAATATGCAACCAAGTTTTAAATCTTTTTTTTTTTTTTTTTTTTTTTTTTTTTTTTTTTTTGAAAGGAGAACTTTTATTACATCACAAAAAATAACAAAGATCCATAAATGTAAATGGGACAATCCCCCATTACATTCTATACATGGATCCACAAATTAGCTCACTATATATCAAGCATTCTATATCTACATACAACAAACACTACATCAGTAAGAATTCAAATCAAATACTACTTTATACTACACTTCTCTTCAAGTTGACTTTCCATTTCCTTTCCACTTCTGAAACTGTCACTAAATCTTTAACATGGAAGCTCATCATTCTCATTTTGACTGTTTCAACAATACATTGAACTAACTCATCCTCTGTTCTAGTTCCTTTGTTAAACAACCTATTATTCCTTTCTTGCCATACATAGTAAACTGCTGCTCCAATCACAACTCTCCTCAATATACTCCAAATGTTGCTATTAGCAGTCATTACAGAAATCTCTTCAATAATATTCTTCCAGTTATAAGAGAACCTTCTATCAAGAAAATCCTGCACTTTCTCCCAAACTACTTTTGAATAGTCACAACTGAAGAACAAGTGATCATGAGAATCCATACCTTGTTTACATAAAGAGCATTCCAAAACCTCATTCATTCTCCATTTTGCAATTTTATCTTGTGTCATTAGCCTTTCCTGCACAGCCATCCATAACACAAAGGTGTGTCTAGGTATGCTCTGAGGAAACCATATCACAGACCTCCATTTCACTTTAGCCCCATTATTACTTCCATACATGTCATTCCACACTGTCTTAGTTTTGTATTTTGTCTTTAGACCCACCCCAGTTATCCATACTGCTTTATCACCATTATCTTCATTTAGATCAGGAACTTTGATGTTATTTAACTGAGGATATTTCATAAACCATTCAGCTGGCCAACACCATTCACCATCTTTGATAATATCAGCAACAAAACTATTAGCACTGAATCTTGCATCATAGATCTCTCTAGCAGTTACAAAGTTACCAAGTTTTAAATTTGAGATCTTGGTAGTACTTTTCTTTTTTTTTCTTGTATGTCTCGAATCAGAACGTGTCTTTTTCTTGTATGTCTCAAATCAGAACGTGAGATGTGATTAGGAGTTAGATAGTTGATGTTGATGTTGTCAGAGATGGTGTCTTTTTCTTTTTCTTTTTTCTTTTTTTTTTTTTTCAGATCGAAACAAAGAAAGAGTATAATATATTTGTTATATTTTTGTCTTTATTAGTTTCTTATACTAAAAAAGAAGTTGAGCTTTAATAGATCGATGATGCGTTATTTTGTTCATGTTTAAGAAAAATCTATACATAATTGTATAAATGATTAACACAATCTGAGATCTTGTTTTAGATAGTTGTGGTTTGATGTTGTTTGTTTTGGTTAATAGTATAATTAGATTGTACATTGTGGTTAAATAATTGTATATTTTGGTGAAAGGGTAAATTAAATTGTGTATTAGTTGACCACTTTAATAGCATTAATGTGGTGTTTGTTGTACAATATGCTTTATTTCTTGTAAGTATGAAAATTGGGTGCATTAAAGTGTTGTAAATCATGCTTTATTTCTTGTAAGTCTGAATTTTAAGATTAAGAGGAGAGAGATTTATTTGTGCATTATATGTAGTATATTACATTAGTACATTTGATCAGTTATTTAACAAAAAATTAAAATGTTTAGAAAGAATGTATCCACGGTCTTTACGTTGTCACAAATCGTTCAAATAGATGGCTAAAAGATTTTATCGTATTGATTTGCGTTCGATAAACTTTTCTTCGAAAATCCTTATTTCGATTAAACATTAAATATTACAGAGAAAAAACAACAAAACATTGAATGGGTCCAAAATTACATGATGATTCTTTCACAAGATCCTTGTCAGGGTATGCTTGTCAGCTTAATTTTATATTTAATGAATCTTTGTGCTGTTTTTTAATATATTTTAAAATTATGACATTTCTACCTTGAAATTAGGGACGTGACGGGTCGGGTTTGGGGCGGGTCGGCCATCCCATCCCAAACCCGATTACCAGAATTCTCCCCAAACTCGCCCCGATCTTCATCGGGGATCTAATCGAGGCGTCTCGTTGGGGCGTGATGGTCCCCCAAACCCACCCCGTATTAATCGGGGATCTTATCGGGATGTCCTCTTTGGGTGCAATTCTCGAAAAAAGCTGCACCATTTCACATTTATTGTTATTTTTAGACCGTTAGCAATAACGAACCTATTAATAATTAATTACAAACAATCATTGTTAAGTTTTCAAGGATAGTATTATATATAAATAATGATAAATTATGCTGTCAAAAATTAAAACTTTAAAATATGATACTAAACTAGTTTGTATAATTACAATTTTGCATTCTTACATATATAAAAAAACTAACAATATGAGAGTAATATTTTTTTTATTACGTAAATACTAACAATATACTATATAAGTATAGATATATTTGTATATGTGTATATATTAATCGGGTGGGGCGGGGCGGGGCGAGGATTCCCCGTTCCCCCCCCCCCCCCAACCCGATTAAAATCTCCGTTTAATCCCCAAACCCGCCCCATAACCCAATTAGCATGCCCCGCCCCGCCCCAATTAGTTCGAGTTTCGGGTTTCCCCGTTGAGTTCGGGTTTTTTTTTCATCCCTACTTGAAATGCTAACATTCACTTCATGCTACGTATTGTTACATGTAACTTTATGCTATGCAGTTGTTTATTTATGACATCAGTCCACGTTTCACCTTAAAACACTTATGTTTTAATCTTTTTTTTTTGCGCTATCACTTAATAATTACTCGTATGATTTTTGAACTTTTAACCGATTAATCTAAGAGTTTTGAGTCCACTGTCACACTGACAAAAACCAGGTAAAGCATCTTATTTTGGAAAGGTTGGTGTTGCGAATCACATTTGTTCAAACGAATTCAGTTTTCGTTGAAATATTTGAGATGAAACTTAAGCTGAGTTTACATTTAGCTCAGAACGTATAACAAGCCAATTATGAGCTTATAAGAAATTTACTCAAACTCTTAAAGAGCTTTTTGAAACTTATGAGACATGTAGATTAATTATGACCAAGTCAAACATATATTTTTCGATTTATTCACGTTCAAACTTAATCGAGCTCGTTCTATATCGTGTTCTTAAATTGACCAAAATCCGAACATGCTTTACTTGGTAACAGTTAAAGACCAACATTTAAATTTTGCTTGGTAAGTCAAGGTGATATAGGTATAGTCTTGAAAACATTAATACCTCTTATAAAGCACATGGTTATTCACTGCTGACAACACATAATCACATCAAATCTTATCGTCAATTTTAAATAATAGATACAATGCTTATGCACCACAGACATGCCTGCTAGCCATCACAAACATAATAGTTTAATAGGATCACCATCATCTACATATAGTGTTTCAGAACTATATAACGTATATATATGGGAAAATATATTACGATAACGTCTATATTTATGTGGTCAACAAAAATGTAAGACTAGAATATAACTAAAAACCCGGGTTTTAAAACATTGGAAAAAAGTCTCTGATCTCGGATTTAATCGGCCAAAACGCTCATATTCTTGTCACCTCGGATTCTAATATGTTAGTTTCACAAATTATGGCTAGTGTCCATATAGGTGTTCTTTGGTTTGGGTTGGTTTAGGTTTTATGATTTGATAAGTGTTCTTTTGGTGAGAACATGTTATATCTAGTTTTGATGTTTGTATTCTTTAACAACTTTGCCGTTCAAAAATTTATACTCTCCAATTTAAGTCTTGCATAAAAAGTGTAAATTACTAGTGACAACAAACCAACAGCTTTGTATTCTAGACTAATGAGCAGACATGAAAATTTTGATTCATACAAAATGAGTCGATTCAGGTTTAAATTTATTCATACATTGTAAACCAAAAACAAAATAGAGGGTCAAACGGGTCGAAGCATGCAAGGAAAATGCAATCTGAACTAGACCAAAACTGTTGGTCAACCCGACCCGACCCAACCCGTTTCAATCCAAACTTCAGATGACTCATTTGGCATCGCTACTAATAATCTATGACATTTAAACCAATGATTACTCGTACCTAATGTCACAATAGGTGTACCTTCATCCTGATTCTTATCGACTTCCAAATGGATGCAGCTGATGGCTTTTATTGAGAGTGTACAAGCACTTTTTAATATATTTGGCACCAATACACAGTTTAATACAAACGTTTTGGAACAAAGGCTACTTGCTACAAAGAGCTGAGCTTTATTATTACAAGTTTATCTCCACCCAGATATCATAAGCATAGCTGCAACCACCAGTAGTAGTGTGTACATAGCCTCCATCATAATTTTCACAAGAGAAAAGGTCTATAATCGCAATAAGGATTCAATGGAATCAAAGTTCCATATTTTTACCTTCACTCTTTTTTTGGAGCAGAAGCCTCGGCTACATTAGTAATGTTGGTAATGTCGAATATTTCTATCCAGTAACCATCTGGATCTTTGATGAAAGCGATCCCTTTCATTTTTCCTGTAAAATCAATGCTAATCAGCCAAATTCCCCATTTGCTCCAAAAGTATAAGTTTAACAAATATAAAAATTGCAAAATTACAAGTACACAATATATGAATTATTACTTGAGGTAGCATGATGGACAGGCCGAAGCGGCTTAATTTCATACGGGTCAAAACAGGCCGGGCCGTGTTGACCCACAGACATTTTTCGTTCGTTTACTTATTTTTTACTAAACAACTAATGTATTAAACTACTCTTAGTTATGATACAGGACAACTTTATAGCATTAATAATGTATATCTTTGAATGAAAATGATTTACGAGGTTGTATACTCGTAAGCATCAACAATAGAATTTGAGAGACTTTCCGTCAGTATTGACCCGTTCCCTTTTTAATGAAATATCTTACTTGACCCATTTGTAATATAACACAACCCATCGACTCATTCATAATCAAAAAGGTCAAAATTGCCACCACTACTTTCACAATACCCGGTGTAGCTTGTGATGTTATGCTGATACACAATTTCAAATATTAACAAAAGCAAATATATTTGGCACCTAGTTGCTTAATTAGGAATTAATCAACAAAACATTATGATATCAGAAGCTGAACGTGAAGTTCTAGAAAAGCAAATTACCATCTTCAGGCTTTTTGACAAATTGAACGTTTAGGCTTTCGAATCGCTTACAGGCCTTGTCTATATCATCAACCGTTATACCAATATGTCCTGGAGGCATATGAGAAGCATGTACGTATCATTAAGCGTTTTACCAATATGTCATGAAGGTGTTACTAGCATTCTTTTCCAATGAATGAACAAAAAACGCAACAGGAATATTAGCATACCAAATCCTCGAGGTTCTGAGTTGCCATTATGATATCCAGTAAAATTAGGATCTTTCTCAGTACCCCAGTTGCTGAAAAAGTGTTGCATGGGTCAAATTAGAAATATGAGTAAAGAAAAAATAAATGCATGAATGTGCCATGTGCCCACGTACTGTGTAAGTTCAATGGTGGCCTTCTTTCCAAATGTCCATTGAGTTCGAGCAGTTGAAGCCGGTGGTGCAGTAGAAGTGTCCTGTGGGGAAAAAGAGCTTCAGTATTCATTACCGGTTTAATAAAGAAAATACGTACTGACAAGAGCATATGCAAAGATAAAAGTGCAAGAATCGGTGAATGGTTCTAGAATTTAATGTTTTACCTCGTAGCCCATAAAGTACAAGCTAAATTTCATATCTGGAAAATCCAGCCTCTTAAGCAATCTGTAATTAGAAAATGAGGGGATTGGTTATGCGTAATAATAGGGTTTGATAGTAGTAGCGAAGACGATAACAACTTAGGGTCATATAGAGCAACAACACAATATGTCAAAGGATGCATACACTAGAATTAGTAACACACCATAGTTGTTAAAGGCGCTCGCCTTGTGCGCCTAGGCCCACATAAATATTAAGCGACATATTCCAGTTTTCAATATAAACCCTTCGGTTCCTACACAGACTTTTAATGCATGTCAGAGAAAAAGATACATGGAAATATCAGAGGAGAATCTTTGTTCCAAAAATCAAAATCAATTAGTATATATCACCAAAATCAAAATCAATTAGTATATATCATCAAAATCAATTAGTATATATCATCAAAATCAAAATCAATTAGTGGCTAACAGGAATGATGGAGGACGATCGTGTTCATAGTGATGAGGATTTAACTTGGACCATGGTTGGAGAGGCGAGTGGGGCAAGAAGAACAAGATCTCATCCATCATCATCAAGACCTTCATCATCTTCAAGACCTACATCTTATGTGAGCTTAATTGATGAAGATACCGAGAAAGAAGAGGATGACATTTGACGATGATGGCATAGTCGATGGTTCTAATTAAGTTTTGTCAATTGTTTTGAACATTTTAGTTGAATGCATTATGGGTTTTTTGGCATTTGGTATTTGGTAATTTGAACATTTTAGTTGAATGCATTATGGTAATTTGGTATTTGGTCAATGTTTTTGAACATTTTAGTTGAATGCATTATGGTAATTTGGTATTTGGTCAATGGTTTTGAACATTTTAGTTGAATGCATTATATATTGAACTTTTTGGTTAAATGCATTATGGGTTATTTAAATGGTATTTGGTAATTTAAATGGCATTTGGTGTTTTTTTACCTAAGTGCGCTTTTTTTTTTCGAGCCCGCGCTTTTTTTGCGCCTCTCGCCTAGGCCACATTTTGGGTCTTTGAGCCTTGAATTTGCCGTCGCTTTTGACAACTATGTAACACGCTACTAGATTATACAACGCAAAATCCTTTATAATTCAAGGAACATTTAAGCCAACCAAACATATACACCACAATGCTAAGAACATCAGCACATGTAGATGTGTAGACCAAAATGTAATCTATGTCCACAAATATCCATCAAGTATTTACTATTTACATCTTCTCAAAAATGATGATACGAAATTAACAAAAACAACCTAGATACATGCAAAATACGACATTGGGTTCGGATTCAAGACACAAAGCCACAAAGGTGATAAATAATTAAATATGAAACAATAAGACTTACGACATTCCGAGGATACGTGAGTAGAAATCTAGACTGACTGTTGGGTCTTTAATCCGAAACATCTGAAAAGGAAAGTAGAAACTACAAAGTTAGTGCATCCTCTAAAACTATTCAATTTTTTTTTTCTTTTCTTCCTTGACGATATGGATGGCAAAAATATATGGTATTTGGCGGCGGAGTCAATCGATATCTTAGAGCTTTATAGTTTGGCTTGATGGCAAGTAACAGCCACTTAGTGCCACATGAACACTATTTATGCAACATACTTTATCTTGGTCACCTTTGTACTAAATAGTGTTTCGATTAGTATCATAGTATGACAAATGTGTTGAATAAATATTGAATTATAGATATCTTTGCTCGCTATTTATAATTACATTGCTCCACCCAAATCTGGTGTTTTAAGCTTTTGACAAAATATGTTGCTTACGAACAATAAAAAAAAGGACCAATTTCATATCTCCCCCTCCCAAAACCTGAAAATATCATATTTACCCAAATCATGCTTTGAAAGCATTGTACATAATACATTCAATGGTTGTATGCATTCAATGTAAACACGCATCAACCCACCCTAAACCCAAATTTTGATTATCTGGTTAGTTGCTTAATAACTTCGTCAACATGCCAATAAGCTCTTTTTTAACAGAGTTTATGAGCTTATTAATTCGAACCTATTAACAACTTTTCCAAATTTCAATATAAACTCACAAGTGCTACAAAGAACATAAATCATACACCTCTTATTCTAAAACAACAAGTAGCTGTTTGTTTTAAAACAGTGTTTAGTAACTAGTGCATATGTAATTATTAAAGGAGTGTTTGGCAAAGCTTATGAATTCGGCTTTTGCTTTTTATGTAAGCCGCTTATGGTTTATATATCATAACTCATAAGCCTATGGTAATGTTTGGCATCAAGCATTTGTGAGCGTTTTGGAGCAACTAGCGACTAGCGGTTTAAATATAATGCTTGTTTGGCAACAAGCAACTAGCAGTTGATTCGTGTGTAACCACTCTTATTCAAAATGCTTCATCAAGAAGCATTTAGATCTAGCTGCTAGCGCTTTGGCTCTCAAATTACATATATTCCCTTTTTATTTATTTAAAGAAATTTTTATGTTAATGTTCATATTTCTTTTTACGTCATTTTACACTTTATTTACCCACACGCTTACTTTGAGCTTATTTGAGTCATATAAGCTGATAATCCCACACCCCCCTAAGGGTGTGTTTGGCACGAAGTGTTGTAGAGCACTTAGCGTATGAAATACAAATGAAATACAAAGCTTATTTGGCAACAAGCCATTAGCGTTTGCAAATTTTTTAAACGCTACTTTTTCTAAAACACTACTATAAGAAGCCTTCAAATTCTAAGGCAACTTTTACATATATTAATTATTAACTGAGCTACAGTACGTCACCAAACACTTTCATAAAACAAACAGCTACGGCATATCACCAAACACTTATATAAAACGGCTATAGTGCTTCACCAAACAGTTTTAAAAAACATGAACATTAAGGCTGTGTTTGGGAAGGGGCTTTTAGGGG
The DNA here is from genome assembly GCA_021014915.2 of Artemisia tridentata subsp. tridentata. Taxonomy (NCBI): domain Eukaryota; kingdom Viridiplantae; phylum Streptophyta; class Magnoliopsida; order Asterales; family Asteraceae; genus Artemisia; species Artemisia tridentata. The sequence continues at coordinate 355,535,468 of CP139505.1, forward strand.
CATACGGGGGCTTAAACTTTTAAAATAAGTCGGATTATAAAATAAGCCTTGTGTGTCACACGGGCTTATGGAGGCTTATATAAACCATAAGCCTCCATAAGCCCAAGCCCATTGAAAGGGGCTTATAAAGGCTTATGGGGGCTCATATGTAGTTAAATTACTTAAATACCCTTAAAAATATAATGGATCATCACGCAAAAGCCAAAAAATATATCTGAACTTAATTTAATGTATTTTTATGCGATTTTACATTAATAAGCTTCAGCTCTAACTAATTCGCCAAACAGCTTTGTAAAAATATAAACTCCAACTTTCAGCTTATAATATAAGCCCCAGCCCCGGCCCTAGCCCATTCCACCAAACATACCCTAAATGGGTGTAACTATTAAATGAAGGTATAAAAGTCATTTTATATAATCTCCTTTTATTAGTCCACCCCTCCTCAAATAAGCCACAAAGTTTTGGCTTATCAAAAACCCTTTATATAAGCTCATAAGCCCGCTCATATAAGCTTAGCCAAACAATTGGTAAAGGTTTATTTAATAAATATATAATCATATAGGCTATGTTTGGCGCGGAGCTTTTTGGGTCGATGAGCGGTGAGCGGTGAGCAATGAGCTTTTTGATTTTTATTGTTCGTTTGGCAAAGGAGCGGCGAGCTTTGCGATTTTTTAGGAATGCTCAGCGGAATGCTTCTTTAAGAAGCTGTGAGCGGTGGGCTGGAGTTGTGGCTACTGCTCACCGCTACTTTTACCAAACACACCCATAAGCTTAGCCAAACACCCTCTTAATTGTTAGTGCTATGCTACGAGGTAGCTACTAACGGCTGGTGCTACTGCTTACAGCTACTACTAGGCACTAGCATTTCAAATAGCAGCGTTTATACAAAATCTAAAAACTAAACACAGCATTATATTCTAAACACGCTCCAAAAACCTTATCGCCAAACACAACCTAACAAACATAATATAATACAACATATATACCGTTTGTTGCATAAAGTATTCTTTAGTTGCTCCATCCGGAGGTCCATTTCGGAGCCCCGGATTATTTGCAGGCGATTCCTGATCCATTGAAGCTGATGTCACAAAACGACGTCGTTTCACAAAAACCTAACACAATCAATACAACAATAACCAAATGATTAAAATAATTACTTAAAGTAAGTATAGTTGAAATTAAGCGATTAATTATAACCTTTGTTGGGAAAATAGAAGGTGATGGTGATACGTAATAATAGGGTTTGACAGTTTTAGTAGTAGCTAATCGGAGTGAACGAGATAAAGAAATTGTGGTGGTTAAAATTGATGCCATTATTGAGTTAAAAGGGGAATATTATTATTAGTAATAAAATGCTTACTATGAGATTGAGTTTTTACACGTATTATTTTTACTTTTATTTTATTTTATTACTTTTTTTATAATTTACTTTTTTAGAGCATCAGGTGTGGTGCTTCAAGCCAAAAAGTCGTCTCAACATGAGCAGCAAATTTGGTCCATATGGTTGGTGCAACGGATTTGAGATAGTTATAGTACTCAAAATGTAGTTTCATGCTCGTATCATTAGTCTGTTTTTAACAAAAATGGGCTAGAGTCTGTGGTCTATAACAGGCTCAAATGGTTAAGAGGAGTAGTCCAATTATCATATGTTGGACTACTAAAATAATCTCACTTTAGTTTGATGGCCTTGTATCTTGGAATTGCTTTGTTTATTTGTGTACTCTCCTCTTGGCAAAACAGTAGGCCTTTGTTAGGCGTTGTTTGGCTAATAGGCAGTTGTACTAAGGGGGTGCTTGGTTGGGGGGTTAAGGGGGTGGGTAATGGCAAAGGTAATGAATAATGATGCTTGGTTCACCCTAAGTAATATAATAATTACCCGGTAATGGGTAATAGACCATTATAGAGTAAATTGAGGGGTAAGGGATTGATTACCCACCATCACCCATTCCTTTGCATTCCCTTTCCCTTTCCGTTTGCATTCCTCTAATTTGAACCAAGCGGGCCCTAAATAATAAACATTGTAATCTCCATAAGGTAGGTTTCCAACCGAGAAGGGAAAGTGAGATTGGTGGGTGGTATATGAAGGCTAGAATAGTGAGGGGTGTAAGATGACCCTACTTGGACCAGTCTATATGCCACTAAATGAGGTAATGGTTGGTCCTCCCTTGAGGTGTGTGTTCCCAGATGTGTGAAGCCATTCAAGAGATGGAAATGTAACACATCTGGTATAGCCCATGACTTAGGAGTTATGGGTTGCTAGTGATGCCAATCTCTTGTCCTGCCTTGATCATTGTGGTGGCAGGTTGAATGATCTGATGGGAAAGAGTTTTGGAAATATAGCTAGATGGTATGGTGCATCAAAAAGGTATCAAAGGTTCTGAATGATTGCTTAAATGGAGAAGTGAAGATTATGTGAAGTCATGCTATGTCCTAATATTCAGTTTTTAGTTATGTCAGACAAAAGGTTTAGTATTGTCTGATATTGGATGAATACAATTCATGATTTTATGTCTGTTTTTGGGACATGCCCAAAGCAGATGTATGTTATTCCTTTTATTGTAAATGTTTGGAGTGATTATATAATTCACCTTTTGCACACCAAAAAAGAGTCGTCTCAGTGAGTTAGCGTCATCTCAGTGTTCTTCATTTTCGTTTCCCTTATCACTCACACAACAAAATACTCTCACTCATCACTCAAGCTAAAACACCTCTTTTGAGACTCATCATACCCAATTAAAACAAAAAACTCAACACAAAAACCCGGTTAAAATTAAAAGAAAAATAAAATGCATATGCTAATAGTTTGGCTTAGGCTTTGGCACAAGAGATGCTGGCATGGTGGCATCGCTTTGACTCAAGCCAAAAGCTTTCCACGTGTGTTTGGTGTTTGTTGTTCCCTTAACACGCTTAGAGTTAACTAGAAAGTTAATCTATTTGTGTTTATGACTAATACAATGTAATGATTAATTCTAACACTTAATGAAACGTTAATATAAAAACACACAGTATTTTCAACGTTTAAATTCTTATTAGAAATGAATCAAAGAATCTATTACCCAAGTGTTTTGCGGAACAAACACTTGGGATTGAATAGACAAGGTATGGCGTCTCCTATCTAAACTCAAGCTATGCTTAAGTGGTAACAATTCGACCCACTGAGCTATCTCAGGGATACGTTACTCTTTGTAGAAGAAAAGGGGTATTTGTGAAAGTCTAAGCTTTAATTGCACAAGAATACCTTACCCACTTTTCTCTATCTGTTTGCTATTTATAGACAAACAGATCAAGAGTACTGAAGATTAAAACTAGATAAACAAATAGGAAGCGTGTCTGACAACTACAACAGTAGTTGTCATTTCCAAGAACCAATAGGATTGTGCCAATAAGTCTTCGAGTGTCAGACCTTACACTTCTTCGACTTTTAGCCACTTGAGGGATGGTTTGTCTGACCCAGATAAGACTTGTTCTTATCTTCTTAAAACCATCCCTTTTTTCCCGCCTTTTATTCAGGCATTAGGTTCTTCAGGCATTTGTCTTTAATCTTCAGTTGTTGTTGTTGAGGAGACTGGGTTCAGTAAGCTCTTGTCTAAAGCTCACTGATCCATTACCTTCTTCTTCGTCTCAAGTAACACTTCAGTGAGTACCGCCTCACTGTGTGGTGAATCTTTTTTCTTAGACTCGTCCTGAGCATCTTGAAGGTAACTCACTGAGTGACTATTCACTCAGTGACTTAGAATGTTTTCGGTTTAATTTACACTTAGCTTAATTTGTATTCAAATCTTGTTTTAACGACTCTTGGGTACTGAAGGACCCAACAATCTCCCCCTATTTGGATATAAATTATGCTTAAGTGTTTTTGATCAGTTATGAGTGAGCTAATGACTTCTGCTCATACTGAATGTACTAGAAAGTAAATAAGGACACTGAAATAATAAAAACATCATCTTATTAATATTATTACAAGTCCTAACAAAACTATACATAGTACATGGATAGTGGTGGTGTTGGCAGATTCATTCAGTCGATCTTATAACCTAGGGCTTCAAGCTTTGGTTTCTTGGACTCTAGCTCATGGTGGTCAGGATGCTCTTGAATCTTTGTTCTCAGGTCTTGGCAGAACCTCACATTCTCAGGAGTCTTGATTGGTGAGGCCATCATGAGGAAACCCAGCATTGCCTTGATTCCTGATTGGTCAATATCACTCCATCTTTGGAAGGCTGGGTCTCCAAAATCATCAGTGAAGAACAAACCTCTTTCAGGTTGTTCGATGACCAAGTTGTTCCTGAATGGAACTCCTTCTGGGAGGGCTCTGTTGCAATCCAGACCAGGAAACTTAATCTCAGGCTCAGCTTCAATCTTCCTTCTCTTTCTTGAGGAAGACTGAGAGGGAGCAGGCTGTTCTACTGAAGCAGGAAGAAGAGATGAAATACCAAGTTCCTGAGGTGTTGCTGCCAATCTTTCATACCTCAGACTCAGGGACTTCAATAGACCAGGGACCACAACATTTGATTTTTTCGCTATTATTGGACCCAATTCATCCAATTCAGTGATCCCGAAGTCAGCGAATCTGAAGGGGTTATGAACCTCAAAGTTTCTCTTGTCAGCACTTCTGTAGACAGTAACAATGGCAGGCTTGGTGTTTCGATGAATCTTGACATCAGTGATTGGTTCTGGTTTCAACCTGCTTGTCATGACCCACTGATATCTCTCAATCCTGTTCTGCCTAATCTCTTCAGCCCTTTTCATTCTTTCCTCCCTTTTCTGCCTGAGAGCCGATATCTCAGCATCCTGAGCTTTCACAAAGCTCTTACCACCTTCCCTTTTTGCTAGGTCTTTTGGCTCAATCCCAATCTTCTCAGCCTCTTCTCTGGCAACCTGAATGAGAGCAAGCTTGTTCGCCCTTTCTTCTTCAGCTGCCTTCTTCATTGCCTCTTCTTTCTCCATATGAGCCTGAATTTCCTCATTTGTGAGAAGTTGTATTTTTTCATTCACCTCATAAGGGACCCTGACTGGCTCATCAGGGTCTTGCCTTCTTTCAGAGGAAGCAGGCACCAAGATTGTAGACTCAGGCTCAGTGGTTGTGAGAATGCCTTTGCCTTTGTATTGGTGGGATGAAGATGGGTTTGTCTCAGGAACCTCCCCCTCAGTGTGAGAAGGAGGTTGTTCAGGTTGTTCTTCTTCAGTGACCCTCTCCCCCTCAACTGTTGCTTGACCCTCGGTGAGAGCAAAAGTTGGTGCGCTCACTGAAGTTGAGGGAGCCTGACCTTTGAAGGCCTGATAGATCTCAGTCATCATTGATTTGATGTCTGAGGTGTCCTTCTGAAGAGTTGAGACCTTAGCCTCAAGAGAAGCCTGAGAAGCCTCTAGTGCAGTCATCCTTGGCCAAAGGTTCCAAGCCAAGGAAGAGGAAGATGTAGCCCAAGATGCCAAGTGTGACTCCATACGACCCAGGGAAGACTTGATGGAGTCCACAATAGAGCTGAGTCCCTGAAGATTGGAGGATCTCAGCATGTTTACCAGCTCAGCCAACTGAGTAGATTGTTGCTGGTAGGTCTCATGAGCCTGAAGAATTTTCTTGTTAAGCTCAGGGTCATCTTTCACTGACTCTTGAATAGTTTCAACGCTCTTTTGTATGTCGGTGAGAGACTCGTTGAACAACTTAAGATTATGATCAAGATTCGTCAGGGAGAAGGAGATAGATGACTTGTGCTCATTAACATCATCATGATAGGATTCCACTGATTCCTTCAGATCGACATAATGAACAGCAGCTTCAGTGTGTTGATCAAACAATTCTTCAGTTAGCCCAGTAAAGAGAGCATTGTTGGCCTTTTGTAGGAACCTGACCAATTGTCTTTCAGTAAGAGGAAGAATGTTGTCATACTTCTTGAGTTCAGGAGGGCAGGATGAATCAGAATCTGAAGAATGATCAGCTTGAGATTCAGATTCTTCACCATGAGGAAAAGACTGATGCGATTGTTCAGTAGGTTGGGCATCAGTCTCCATGTCATCACCTGCCTCAAAAACTTCCTCCTAACTCTCTTCCTTGAGATCATCTTCTGAATCAAGAAGAGCCTGAATATCCCCCATAGACTCAATCTCCAAAAAGTTACCCGGCTCCTCTTCATAAGAAGACTTGCCTTGGTTTTGGCCAGGTCCTGACCCCGCTATAAAAACTGAGTGGGTTTGCTCAGCCTGGCTAACCATAATAACTGATTTCTCAGCCTGGTGTTTGGGGTCAGTTCCCAAGAGAATGGATCCGCCTGACGGGGTTATGGGTTCCATATCAGCGGGTGGTTTATATCCCTTTGAGTCTTTGTCCCCCTTAGCACCTTCAAGTCCTGATGGGTGTTTTTCAGAACTATCATGAGGCACTGTTTGTGATGATTGATGGACCCCCTTCCCATCAGGGTTGTTCTGCCCTTTTGGGGATTCAGGGTCCTTGACTCCCTGAGACCCTGAGTGTGATTTCTCAGGGACATTAGCGGGATGTGATTGGGTGTGGGTCCCCTTCCCAGTTGAGTAGTGCTGCTCAACCGAGGATTCAGGACCCTTTTCTCCCTCAGGCCCTGATTGTGATTTGTCAGTGCCTTCATCGGGATGTGAATGGGTGGAGGTTCCTGACTCCAATGACTTGTTTTTGTCAGTGGAATCATGAGGAAAAGGTTTGCCCGAGGACACTGAGGATGATTTCTCAGTGCCCTCCGTTGGCGTTTGTTTTTGGGTCAAGAGGGTCTCAGTGACGGGTGTCTCAGAGGTCTCGGCCAAATTTAACCCTTGTTTAGGGTTGTTTGAGGCATCAGTCTCAGTGACGAGTGGTTTGGGTCTAACCACCTTACTGGACTGACCCTTCTTTGTCTTCTTCACCTTCTTTGTAGGTGAAGGTACTGGAGAAACAGCGTTCTCCCCCTGATTAACCACCAGCATGTAGTTGGTCAGGGCAATGGGTTGTACCTCAGTAATGCCACTAGTATAATTGGTCTTATGGAGGACGTCAGGTTTTGTACCTTCAACGTCAGACCTAACATAGTCAGGACCTAATAGGTCCTGAAGCACGCAGGAAATAAACCTAGGATAAGACATAAGTCTTTGCCTAGATTTCCCTGAGAGCTTGGCAACAAGGTCACGGAAGATTATTCCTCCGATATCTATTTTTCTACCCTCCAGGAGACTGAACAACATCAATTGTTGTGATGAGTTCAACTACTCCGTGGAGGATTTATTCCCTCCAAGGACCTGAATGATGAAGGTCATCAGGATCCTCCAGATAGGGTGGAACCAAGTTTTAACTATTGGAGCCTTCTCCAATAAGGCTCCTGCGGCCATTTCAGGACGCTTGGGGTCATGAGGTCCTAGATAAAGCAATTCTGCTTTAACCTCTTGGTCAGTAGGGTTGGGCTCAAAGGCCTCAGCGAAATCAAGACCAGTGGCCTTGATGAAGGTTTTGTAATCCAGTGAGAGGGTCCTTCTCCCATTCATCACTGTGAATGTGATGATGGATTCTTTGGTGTCCTCAGGGTTGGTTGCCACTGAAGTACACCAGAATTCCCTCAAATAGTCATGGTAGATGACTGAGGGGGTCTTGGTGAATGCCGTAGCAAGAAAGCAGTTTTGAAGATACTTCACTACATTCTTGTACACATAGAACTTTTGTGGATAGGCAAAGTTTCCTACCACATTGTTCTTGGTGAGGTCTACACCCTCTAATGTGAATTCCACATTAGGGGCGTATTTGATAGCTTTAGAAGAAGCCATTTATATTGGTAGGTCTGGGTTAACAAATGATTCTGGGTTTCTAAAGGCTAAGAACACACACACAAGATTTAGTTTAAAAACAAAAAAAGGGGAAAAATTTTGCTTAAGATTTCTAAAAAACATGTGTGTGTTTTTTTTGTATGGGGGTATTTATAGGGAAGTGAAGTGGAGGGTAATTTTGGTATTAAGCAGATTTTATTTATTCAAAAAGAATTTTTGGAAACCGTTTTGAATAAAATGTTTTGGGATCCGCATTTAATGCCACCACTCCACTTTCCCTGGTTTGGCGCAACAGTCAAGGTGAACAGTTGAGCAGTTCTGCAAAAGTGTAATTTGCAGAGATGAGTCATCACATATCTGTAATGTGATTGGAGAGGCATTTAATGCCAAGTGGGAATGTGGGGGCCCAGAGGTGGAAGCCAGAAAGGCAAAAGAACAAATATTCTTATATTAAATAGGAATTCAGTTACCAACCTCGAACATTTACTAACTAGATACTTAGAGCATTTAAGTTAGTATTTAATGTCTCTTGAGGGCCCTGAATGACTTTTCATTCAGTGAACCTGATTGTCAGGATTTGGGTTTAGTTCCTGACGGTTCAAGGGTTCAGGAACTTGGGTTTAGTTCCTGAAGTCCAACATTTCAGGAACTTGGGCTTAGTTCCTGAGGTTTCAGTGATTCTTTTCACTGAAGTACACATTGAGTCAGGGACCTGGGTTTTCAGAATTTATACTTATTTGGATGGAATCAATCAGTGGACTGATTCTCAATATCCAACATTCCAAGTTCAGCTTTCAGTCTTGTGAAAGTTGGTTCATCCAATGGCTTGGTGAATATATCAGCAAGCTGATATTCAGTAGGAATGAAGTGTAATTCTATGTCACCATTCATGACATGGTCCCTGATGAAATGATATCTTATATCAATGTGTTTTGTTCTCTGATGAAGAACAGGGTTGTTTGAGATGGCAATTGCACTTGTGTTATCACAAAAGATGGGAACCATCTTGTACTGAATTCCATAGTCACTGAGTTGACTTTTCATCCAGAGTACATTTGCACAACAACTTGCTGCTGCAACATATTCAGCTTCAGCTGAGGACATGGCAACTGATTGTTGCTTCTTAGCACTACAACAGACTAGTTTTCCACCAAGAATTTGGCAGGAGCCTGAGGTGCTTTTTCTGTCCATGTTGCATCCAGCATAGTCAGAGTCTGAGTATCCTTTAAGATCAAGGCCTGAACATTTTGGATAGTATAATCCAAGGTTTGGAGTACCTTTCAGGTACCTGAATATCCTTTTCACAGCAGTGATATGAGATTCTCTTGGGTCAGACTGATATCTGGCACACAAACAGACTGAGAATTGGATATCAGGCCTTGATGCAAGTAGATACATCAGTGATCCTATCATTCCTCTAAAAAGAGTTTGATTTACTGGTTTTCCAGTGAGATCAGGACCAAGGTTGTTTGGGGGTACCATGGGAGTCTTGACTGAGGCACAGTCACTGAGCTCATACTTCTTCAGTAGGCTTCTGACATACTTCTCTTGACTGATAGAGGTTCCTTTATCAGTCTGCTTGATTTGCAGACCAAGGAAGTAAGTCAGTTCTCCTATCATGCTCATTTCAAATTTCTTTGCTATTAGTTTTTCAAATTGTTTGCAAAGTTTAAAACTTGTTGAGCCAAAGATGATGTCATCAACATACACTTGTACTAGTATGACATCATTATTTGTCTTGTAGATAAATAATGTATTGTCTATCTTGCCTCTGACAAATTTGTTTTGGATCAGGAAGGCTGAAAGAGTTTCATACCATGCCCTGGGAGCTTGTTTCAGTCCATAAAGGGCTTTGTTAAGCTTGCAGACATAGTCAGGAAACTCATGGCTTTCAAATCCAGGAGGTTGCTGAACATAAACTTCTTCTTTCAGTGAACCATTTAAGAATGCACTTTTAACATCCATTTGGTACACTTTGAAGTTCATGTATGTAGCAAAAGCAAGAAAGATCCTGATGGCTTCCATCCTTGCTACTGGTGCAAATGTTTCTTCATAGTCAATGCCTTCTTGTTGATTATAGCCTTTGGCTACAAGTCTGGCTTTGTTTTTAATGACTATGCCATTTTCATCAGATTTGTTTTTGAATACCCATTTCATGCCAATGACTGAAACATCTTTAGGACACTTGACCAAGGTCATTACCTTGTTTCTGTCAAATTGTTCCAGTTCATCATGCATGACATGAACCCAACTTGGGTGATTAAGTGCTTCCTTGACACTTTTGGGTTCAATTGTGGAAATAAAGTCCACAAATAGGCATTCATTGGCTGAGGCTGCTCTCAGTTCAGCAGCCATGCTTCTTGTGAGCATGCCTTCAGTAGGCTCACCAATTATGTTGACAAGTTCTATATCCTGAGACCTAGTCCAACTGTCCTGAGGTCTTGGAAACTGATTAGAGCTTGTTGAGGCCTGATGGGTAGGATCAGGATCAGACACATGAAGATCTTCAGTATCTTGAGTGTCTGAGTGGGTTGACTCATCACTGTGATTGTTTGTTTCCTGAGCATTTTGTACTGACTGAATGATTTCATCAGTACTTTGTATTTCAACAAACTCAGTGATGGTTGGGTAAGGAAGGTTATGGGGAATGATGTAATAGGAGATGTCAGCATTTGCTTGGTACTGAGTGGAAGGACCATTTTCAGGATGATGTTCATCAGGAGGATATCTTGATGATTCATCAATACCTATCTCTTCCACTGAGTTGTTAGAGACATTGATAGCATCAGTGCTCTCATCAAAGGTAACATGAAATGTTTCCTCAGTATGCTGTCTCCTAGTGTTGAACACCCTGAAGGCCTTTGAGACAAGGGAGTATCCAAGGAAGTATCCATCATCAGCTTTGGCATCAAATTTTCCTAAGTGATTCTTGTGATTATGAATAAACACAGGACACCCAAAGACATGAAAGTAGCTGATGTCAGGGATCCTTCCCTTGAATAACTCATAAGGAGTTTTGCTATGTCTTTTGACAACGATGGATCTGTTTTGTGTGTAACAGGAAGTCTTTACTGCTTCAGTCCAAAAGTGTTTGGAAATGACTGATCCATTTAGCATTGTCCTGGCTGCTTCAATGAGTGTTCTATTTTTCCTTTCAGCCACACCATTTTGTTCAGGTGTGTACGGTGAGGAAATTTTTTGGGAAATTCCTTTCTCATCACAGAAACATTCAAGTTCATAATTTTTGAACTCTGTTCCATTGTCAGTCCTAATCTGTTTGACCTTGATGTCATTTTGATTTTCAATGTTCCTGACAAAGGACATTATTGTTTCAGCTGCCTGACTCTTTTTGATCAGGAAGTATACCCAAGTGTATCTTGAGTATTCATCCACAATGACCAGAGTATATTTCTCATGGTTAATGGATCTAGGACTAATTGGTCCAAATAGATCCATATGGAGAAGATGTAGGCAGTTCCTGATGGAAAAGTTGGTTTTGGTTTTAAAGGATGCTCTGTGATGTTTACCTTTTTCACAAGCTGAGCATGATTTATCCTTTGAAAACACAAGAGATGGTAAGCCAAGGACCTTGTTTTGTTTAACAAGGTTGTTTATGTTTTTGAAGTTCAGGTGGGAGAGTCTCTTATGCCAAAGCTAATTGAGAGTATCAGTGGCCTTGGTAAAGAGACAAGTTCCATTCTGAGTCAGACTGGACATGTCTAACACATAAACATCATGTCTTCTTGGTGCAATAAGGACAACTTCCTTATTAGCATTGAAGATGATTCCTTGTTTATCATCAAACTGAACTATGTATTTAGCATCACATAGTTGACTGACACTGATCAAATTGTATTTCAGACCATTTACATAAGCTATCCTAGTAAAGACAATACCATTGCAGTTTACTGAACCATAACCTTCAGTGAGACATGATGAGTTATCAGCAAATATCACTTTGGGTCCTGATTCATCAACATACTTGTGCAGATACTCCTTCACACCAGTCATGCTCTTTGAACATCCACTATCTAGATGCCAAACAGGATCCCTGGCATGTTTATGCACAAATAGTAAAATGGGTTAGTTCTTTCTAGGACTCCACTTCTTGGAGGGCTTAGTTTTGGGGGTCTTTTTAACATTTACAATTGATTTATGGTCAGTGGTGGAGTGGACTGAGCTACCACAAATTATGCATTTGATTGCTGATGTAGACTCAGTAGACTGAGAGGCTGACTTTGTCATACCTCTTCTGGCCTGAATGGCCTTATCACGTCATGAGGTGTCATGAGTGGAACTTCCACTATTTTCACAACAATTGTCAATTTGACAATCCTTAGGATGGTGGTCATTGAACCCACAGTAAGGGCAAGGTGCAAAAGGTTTTGTCTTTTGTTTCTGTTTTTGTTTAGAATCACAAGGGTAGTTTAAAGACTGAGCTTTAAGGCTTGCCATCTTTGATGTGACTGAGTGTGTTTTATGATCAGAGGTCCTGTGATCATCTTTTTTTCAAATCATGCAATAAAGAATTCTATAGCAATCATCAATGATATGATTGGTATAGTTACACAGTTTACATCTTTTCAGGGGTTTTGAGGGTTTGGGTTTGGTCTTTGAGGAAGCTGGTTTTTGTTCCTTCTTGGATTGAGAAGGTTTCTCAGAAGATGCAATCTTCTCACCCAGATTCCTGACCATTTCAGCCAACTGATCAAATTTTGAGTCAGGGCTTTGTGTTGAAGCTTATTTAGGTCCGAACTTACAACTACAAATAAGCTTGCTTGAACGTTTATGAGCTCTAGACTGTTAAGCCTTTGATCTAGGAATTCTACGTTTAAAGAACAATGATAATATTGGCGGAATATTCTAATAAAGAAACAATACTATCACAACAAGGTTTTGCCAAACTTTCTCTTTTGTTATTAAACTCAGCCCCAATACTACTTGATCATTGGTAGTACGATTACACTCTAATCAGGGATCAAAGATCCTTGAGGCTAAACAAACCTAACTGTAAGGAATTAAATATTCCATAGATTTGATGATCAGAAACAAGAAGAATGAAACATATAGAATACTGAATGATAAGCAAAATACATGGTACTGCCAGTTCAAGAAAGGTACTGCCAGTGTGTTTAATGGTACGGTTAGTGCAAGAAAGGTACTGCCTGGAAGGTACTGCTAGTACTAAATGGTACTGCTAGATCAGAGTTCAGAGCAAGGTACTGCTAGTTCATAACAAAGGTACTGCTAGTTCATCAAGGTACTGCTAGTACAAAATGAGACTGCTGCTAGTGTAACAACCTGCTGCTAGTTCAAACGAAGGTGCTGCTGAATCAATGAGTCACTCTGCTGCTACAAAGATAAGAACGAAGAAGATATTATTTTGTATGAGTCATGTTTATACAAATATAATATCTAGATATTTTATCAAGTCATCAAGTTGAACACTCAAGATACAAGTTGTATCTTATTGACTTGACACATGTAAAAGCAAGTGGATGACTAAAAGCTTATCAATTTGTAAATGATCTTTCCTTATGTTATAAAAGGAAGATCATACCCCTTAGATAAAAGTGGGTCTTGGTTGTGATTGAAACAATCAACACCAAAGTGCTTAGTACTCTCAAATTACAACAACACAAAGTTGTGTTAAAATGTAAGAGCACTTAAAGAGTGTGTGTGGGAACATCAGATGAGGGGTCTGATGTTGTTTAGGTTTGTTTAGCCTCAAGGATCTTTGATCCCTGATTAGAGTGTAATCGTATTATAATGATCAAGTAGTATTGGGGCTAATGAAATAACAAACGGTGAATTCCACAAAACCTTGTCATGATAGTATTGTATTCTTTGTTTGAATATTCCGCCAATATTATCATTGTTCTTTAAACGTAGAATTCCTAAATCAAAGGCTTAACAGCCTAGAGCCCATAAACGATCACAAACTCGTTGTTAGTTAAGTTAGAATGGTCTAAAACGAGTTTCCACAATTGGTATCAAAGCGGGGGGCTCTGGATTTAGGAAAAGAAAAGGTTTTAGCTAAGAAAGAAGAAAAAATTCGTTTTTGCTTAATTTTTCAAAACTTTCTGCAGAGCAGTTTTGCAAAGGCTATAAATCCTTCGTTAACCGTTGGATTGGGCTAAAATTTTTGGTGAAGGTTCTTGGTATATCAAGGTAGATTCTCACCGGAGGGATCTTCAATCTGAGCCTTAGGTTGCAAGATATGCATCGTTGAATACTGCTGCAGAAACAGTTGAGGTATGGTCGAATTTTTGGTTTTCTTTCAAAGTTCACACACATAGGGGAAGAATCACACACAGAAGAGAGTTGGTTCTTAAAAGATAAAAAGGCTTGTTTATCAATTTATTATTGGTGAAAAAGGTCATTTGTTGCTTATTTGAAGTTGAGGTTGAATTTTTCAAGATTGTGTTTTATCATATCTTTGGAAGAAAAGATAACTTGTTTGTGCTTCAATAATTATGGCGATGACTTGTTAAATCTAGTTTTCATAGGTCAAGGGGAGGATGGACGAAGACCTAGTTAACTATCACTTAAAGGAGTTGCTTTGTCGCGCTCAGTGTCTCATAGGAAATGAGGATTTAGTCAAGATTCAAAGTCAGTTTTAGTACAAGATATAGGACACAAGATTGGTTTATTCAGCTTCATCAACAAGTTGGTAATGATTGGTTTTTCTTCATCAGTCATAAAAGCCTACAGAATTGAAGATTCGAAATGGTTAACATATGAGTTTCAGGGGAAGCTTAAATGTTTAGATGTATAACCATTTATTGTATATGTGCATCATCACAAGAGAAAGTTATTGATTCTTACTATTGTTGATTAGTATTGCTACTGATGGTTTAAAATTTTGATGTTTCAAGTTCATTTTTAGACGCGGAAAGCTTCATGGAGGGTAATTTGAAACATTAGAAGGATAAATTAGATGTGTAGTATTAGTTCAAAGTTGTAAAGATCATATTTGTAATATTCTCTATTTGTTGATAACAAAAAGGGGAAGAGATGTGGTGTATAGCATAGATTAAGGGGAAGACAGTATGGTTTCATTCATGGTGAGATTTAGTTATCTCAATTTCTCTACTTCGTCTAGGGAAATTCGTACAAGAAAGTGTTTGTTTTGTAATCATCAAATAGGGGAAGATTGTAAGGAATTAAATATTCCATAGATTTGATGATCAGAAACAAGAAGAATGAAACATATAGAATACTGAATGATAAGCAAAATACATGGTACTGCCAGTTCAAGAAAGGTACTGCCAGTGTGTTTAATGGTACGGTTAGTGCAAGAAAGGTACTGCCTGGAAGGTACTGCTAGTACTAAATGGTACTGCTAGATCAGAGTTCAGAGCAAGGTACTGCTAGTTCATAACAAAGGTACTGCTAGTTCATCAAGGTACTGCTAGTACAAAATGAGACTGCTGCTAGTGTAACAACCTGCTGCTAGTTCAAACGAAGGTGCTGCTGAATCAATGAGTCACTCTGCTGCTACAAAGATAAGAACGAAGAAGATATTATTTTGTATGAGTCATGTTTATACAAATATAATATCTAGATATTTTATCAAGTCATCAAGTTGAACACTCAAGATACAAGTTGTATCTTATTGACTTGACACATGTAAAAGCAAGTGGATGACTAAAAGCTTATCAATTTGTAAATGATCTTTCCTTATGTTATAAAAGGAAGATCATACCCCTTAGATAAAAGTGGGTCTTGGTTGTGATTGAAATAATCAACACCAAAGTGCTTAGTACTCTCAAATTACAACAACACAAAGTTGTGTTAAAATGTAAGAGCACTTAAAGAGTGTGTGTGGGAACATTAGACATGGGGTCTAATGTTGTTTAGGTTTGTTTAGCCTCAAGGATCTTTGATCCCTGATTAGAGTGTAATCGTACTACCAATGATCAAGTAGTATTGGGGCTAATGAAATAACAAACGGTGAATTCCACAAAACCTTGTCATGATAGTATTGTATTCTTTGTTTGAATATTCCGCCAATATTATCATTGTTCTTTAAACGTAGAATTCCTAAATCAAAGGCTTAACAGCCTAGAGCCCATAAACGATCACAAACTCGTTGTTAGTTAAGTTAGAATGGTCTAAAACGAGTTTCCACACTAACAACATTAGACCCCATGTCTAACGTTCATCAGACCCCTCGTCTGATGTTCCCACACACACTCTTTTGATGTTCACATATTTCACTGTGAAGCATCATGGTGTTGATTGTCTAACTACAATCAAGACATCTTTGGTGTTTAATTCTTAGCACACTAAGAACTATTTTGCTCTCTATTAAACACACCTTTTATCTAAGGGTATGATCTTCCTTTTATAACATAAGGAGATCATTTACAAATTGATAAGCTTTTAGTCATCCACTTGCTTTTACATGTGTCAAGTCAATAAGATACAACTTGTATCTTGAGTGTTCAACTTGATGACTTGATAAATATCTAGATATTATATTTGTATAAACGTGACTCATACAAAATAATATCTTCTTCGTTCTTATCCTTCAAGCAGCAGCTTATGTGACAGCTGTTTAGTTGTAGCAGCAGAGTTATACGCCTAGCAGCAGAGTCATTAACCCTATCAGCAGAGTGTTATAACTATCAGCAGAAACAAGTATCTTTATCAGCAGAATCCACATCAGCAGAATGCTAAGCCTATCAGCAACAATGAATACTCTATCAGCAGGAACAGATACTTTGAGTATTTCCCGATTCTTGCATTGGCAGTACCTTGCTCTTGAATCAGCAGTACCTTCTTGGTCTAGCAGTACCTTGTTCTTGAACTAGCAGTACCTTGCTCTTTGGACCATCAGTACCATAAAATACACTATCAGTACCATCACTTTAGCGTATTTTGCTTATCATTTCAGTATATAATATGTTTCATTCTTTTTGTTTGTGATCATCAAATCTATGGAATATTTAATTCCTTACACTTTGGGTTATTACTCCAGAAGGGACTAAAGATGATGAGTCATCAGTATTTACTGAGACTTCAAGTGTTGGTCTTTTCAGGATTGTTTTTCCCATTCCTGACCTCTCCTTTGGAGATGGTGAGAGGCCTAAGTTGGGTGCAGCACCCTGAAGGGTATTCAGTGGTGGGAGTGGTGGATATGATTCTGACTCAGACTCATTCACTGACTCAGTATTACTGAGTTGTTCAGTGAGTTCAAGCTTACTGAGTTGTTCAGTAAGTCCAAGCATATTTTTCAAAGCCTGACTTTCAGGAAGCAAGATCTTTCCAGTCTCAAAGTTTGGTAACTTACTGACTGGGTTGTCCCTGACAATCCAGTCATTTGACTTAGGAAGCATTTCTTGCTCAAATGATATGCCAGCTGGAACAAAGGTCAATTCACTGGGACTTACATAGGGGTTAACCATGTGATGGTCAATTCCTATTGTTTTCCTAGGGATTAAACCCACAATATCAAAGACTTTGGGGTTCTTTTTGGTCCAGCCTTGGATGACAGCCTTTTCTTTGTTAAGTTCAGTTTGTAGGACTTGGTTTTGTTTCAAAATTTCAGTGTTCTGAATTTGTAGAGTAATTGTTTCTAATTTGGCTTGCTTCAGTACAAGCAATTCATCTCTACATTTATTCAATTCTGACACTATGTTGTTATATTTTGAAAACATGTTAAGCCTTTGTTCCTCAACAAATTTAAGATCTACACAAATATAATTCATGTAAAACTGCCAATCAGAATCATCATCCATAGAAAGTAAAGTGTTTACCTTCTTCATGGTGATGTTTACCCACTCTCCATTCCTTGCATGGCTTTTCCCAATAGCCACTTGATCACCTTCAGAGAGTGCCATCAGCGCACTCACTCTAATTTCCTCATCTGAGGATACCTCTTCTTCATCCCAATCATAAGCTTCAGCTACTAAAACCTTGTTCTTTGCCTGAACAGGTTTGGATGTTTGAGAGCAGCCTGAGACATAGAGGGATTAGTTTCAAGAATTGCAAGTTTAGCCTTGGCTTTCCTATATTTTGCTTCAAAGTCTTTTTGACCCTTGTTTTGAAATTGTTGGGTCGACTGAAACATTCTAGGTTGAAACTTGCTAGTTCCTGAGGAACTATTTCCTGAAAATTTGTAAGAGGGTTCTGAGGTAGTTTTAGAATAACAGTCCCTAGAAAAATGACCCTTTTTACCACAATTAAAGCATTCAATGGTTTCATTTGCTTTTCCTTTTGAAAAGTTGGACTAGTTTCTCTTGATGAAACGTTTTAAACTAGCAAGGAGTGCCCTCTCTTGGAATTCCAAGTTTAAATCTTTTAGGTACTCATCACTAGTCCTTTCATCAATTTCATCCTCAGAATCCTCTTGAAAGTCCTGCACAACACCATTAGTATAAAAAGCAGTTGATATGGGTGTGGAGGTCAAGGCCTTTTTGGACTCAAGAGCTTTTGAGTCAGTGTATCACCTTGAGATTAAGTTGTCTTCATAGACAAACTTCCCATAGATCTCAGGGAGCTCAAGGGTCTGAATGTGATTAGCATTCCTCAGGCCTTGTAAGAAGTTTAGCCACTTCTCAGGGAGACTGTTGACAAAGCCAACATTTGTCTCATGCTTAGACAAAACTACACCATCATTTGATAGTTCGTTTATCAAAGTCTTGTATCTGGTATAAGTCCGAGAGAGACTTTCAGAGTCTTTTGCCCTGAAGGTATTATACTCAAGTTTCAGGTCCATGACCCTGTTTTCCTTGGTATCTGAGGGACCCTCAAAGCTATTGACCAAGTCATCCCAAGTTTGCTTGGCTGTTGTACAGTTGATGACTGATTCCATTATATCGTCAGGAAGCCTTGATATAATGATGCTTTTCAGGCGTTGGTCTTGATTGACCACCCTTCTCTCATCAATGGTCCATTGAGCCTCAGGCATGTTTAGCCCTTCAGCAGTCTTTGGGATATAAGGACCATCTTTGACACAAGTGATGTAGTATGGTTCCATACCAGTCAAGTAGCAAAGCATTCGCTTTTTCCACTTGCTAAATTTACCAGCTTCAAGTCGTGGGGCAACAGCTGAAAAGCTTCCACCCTTTTTGTCGACTAGTTGGGGCACATTTGCATCAATCATAGTAGGATATTGGTTTTAAAAACCTTGAGCACTCTTGGTTAATTTTGAAATATTTTATAAACCAGAGGCTCTGATACCACTTGTTGTTCCCTTAACACGCTTAGAATTAACTAGAAAGTTAATCTATTTGTGTTTATGACTAATACAATGTAATGATTAATTCTAACAGTTAATGAAACGTTAATATAAAAACACACAGTATTTTCAACGTTTAAATTCTTATTAGAAATGAATCAAAGAATCTATTACCCAAGTGTTTTGCGGAACAAACACTTAGGATTGAATAGACAAGGTATGGTGTCTCCTATCTAAACTCAAGCTATGCTTAAGTGGTAACAATTCGACCCACTGAGCTATCTCAGGGATACGTTACTCTTTGTAGAAGAAAAGGGGTATTTGTGAAAGTCTAAGCTTTAATTGCACAAGAATACCTTACCCACTTTTCTCTATCTGTTTGCTATTTATAGACAAACAGATCAAGAGTACTGAAGATTAAAACTAGATAAACAAATAGGAAGCGTGTCTGACAACTACAACAGTAGTTGTCATTTCCAAGAACCAATAGGATTGCGCCAATAAGTCTTCGAGTGTCAGACCTTACACTTCTTCGACTTTTAGCCACTTGAGGGATGGTTTGTCTGACCCAGATAAGACTTGTTCTTATCTTCTTAAAACCATCCCTTTTTTCCCGCCTTTTATTCAGGCATTAGGTTCTTCAGGCATTTGTATTTAATCTTCAGTTGTTGTTGTTGAGGAGACTGGGTTCAGTAAGCTCTTGTCTAAAGCTCACTGAACCATTACCTTCTTCTTCGTCTCAAGTAACACCTCAGTGAGTACCGCCTTACTGTGTGGTGAATCTTTTTTCTTAGACTCGTCCTGAGCATCTTGAAGGTAACTCACTGAGTGACTATTCACTCAGTGACTTAGAATGTTTTCGGTTTAATTTACACTTAGCTTAATTTGTATTCAAATCTTGTTTTAACGACTCTTGGGTACTGAAGGACCCAACAGTGTGTTTGGTGTTTCATTGGCGTTACCACACCTAAGGCTCTTAAGTTTCAGACATAGAAGTTACAAAGTTTTTAGGTTTTAGATTTCTAGGATATCTTTGGGTAAAAGGGGATCACCCTAGTAAATATATTACTCTAAAAAAACATTCAAGTACAACGGATGAGAGTGAATCTCTCTTCTCAGCCCGTTACATGGGCATAAAACAGCACCAATTGTGCAACAACCAAAACACTACATAAGAAAGACATATCAATCTTATGACTTACAAAAAACAAAATTACTTCCTACGACGACCTTGAAGGTTGATATCATACAGGTCACAAAAGGCATCAAATTTCCCTGGTAAATCGTATACCTTATCCGCATAGTTATCATAATAATCTTCAAGCTCGTGACTGCCGCATGTAGATGCGAGAAACTTAGCCATAAGATTATCCGGCTTAAGCACCTCCTCATCATTACTGTCAGAAACAACCACGTCCCCCACCTTAGAAAATGGGTTACCTACCTTGGTAGAAGATGTTGGAATTTTAATATCATGACAATCATAATTAAATAATAACATCAAAGTAAACATGCGGAAGCAAGTAGATCATATAATATGTAAACTAATTAACCAAACATAAATAGTATACGTACCTTAATGATTCTAGCAAAACAAGGATCAATCCAAGCAACAATAGTGATGAACCCTAATTAGGGTTTATAAGGATTACATGAATTGCCCCTTACCGATTTTGCAATTCAATCCAAGAATCAAACAATAGTGTGTTTGATTCACGTTCTTGTACACACATACTAATACCAAGTAAATGATTATGCTAGTAAAAGAAACACAAAACAATTTGTTTGTTCAAAACAAACCAATCGAAACCCTTAGGGGTGTATGTTCGATTGGCAATAGCAAAGGAAAAAGAGAAGAAAACTTTAGGGTATTAGCAAGTGCACAAGAGGTACAAAAGAATGACCCTAAGGTTTGTTTATATATGATGCAAATCTTGGAGTCCAAGTTAGATTAGGATTAGGAAATCCTAACCCTATAGCCGGTCGATCTAGGTCCCTTAGGGGATTCTAGAACCTCCTTTGATCTCCAATATTCCATCTATAAAACTTTCCTTTTATTCGTCTAACGGTCGTTAGTCATTATCCGTTAAATACTAACGGCCGTTATGTGTTTTGTGTATATAATAATTAAATATAACTTTTTATAAATAATTATTATTCATTTACTCTTCATACGTAAAGTGTGCAATCCCGTGATCTCGAGTTCGATCCTAACATACGACTACTAAAATAATGTCCATAAACTAACAGCTCCCACTTTGACATATTTTAATAGTGTAATCACATCGGTTAGCGTCTAGCAACACTTCGATGCCTCTAGTACAACTCGAGTAGGTCTCCTGGAAAAACCTTTAATGATTCATCATTATTATTATCCTTTTTGTTACTAATACTACATTAAATAAAGATATGGATCTAAGTCATTCTTTATTCAACTATTCTGTTTCTCGTTGTTTGTGATTGAACAAGATTACCAAATCTTTTGAACATTTCAAGGAAGATCTTGGGCATGGCCATGCAAACATCTTGTCAACCCTACGAGGGGCCCAGCAGTATTAAACTTCAAAATAAATTTGAAGGAACAAATTTTATCTTGACTACAAGCATAACCTATGAATTTTGTAACAATTCCGAAAACAATCCTTATGAGTACCAGTTACGTATAGCGTTAAATTGTTCCACAGAATGCACTACATTCATAACAGTTATCTGGTATCTCAAAAGTCTGAGGATAACTATTCATGATTTACTTAATAACAACATCCATAAAGTAACATCATGTAGTTTGGGATAAGTCCTATATTCAATTCATTGAATATCATGTGAATTTGACATGTCAGCGCATCAATATACTATCAAGTATATTATACCAAAACTCATATTTGTCTTAATTTAATGATATTCCCATATCATTAATTGACAACGGACGATTTAGAATAACTAAATTATTCATGGATTAAACATGCAAATATAGGACACAATTTATTATTAATGAAAATAAACGTACCAAGTACTTAAATTCATTACAAATAATAAATGCTTAACATCCTTTATCTAAATACTAAATAAATCAATGCATGAAAATTCTAGTTGATGAATTATGTCTCAAGCTATGATAATCATACTTGTTGACAAGACATAAATCAACCAACTTTGATCTATCAGAATTTTGAGAATACTTATTTCAAGAATTTCAACTGGTGAAGTTCTTGCATGTGTGCATTCAAATAATTTGATATTTCCACATAATACTTCATAAAATGTATGACATCCTCAATCACCAATTTATGATTATCAAACTTTCAAACAATTTTAAATTTTAAACTATTTTTATTCTTTTAATGTATAATGCAACTATGCTCTTAGTTAAGCATAACTAGTACACATGGCCATTAACAAGGATAAAATCCTATCATGACTAGTATTGAGTGTTATCTCAATTTCATTAGCATCATTGTATGCAAACAACAATATGCTCTTTAAAATTCCGTAAACTTTAATATCTACTGTGTAATGTTTGATGCCTTTCAAACTTTCAAGTTTGTTGGCTATGACAATTTTCACAACAATTGACAAATTGTTCATCTATAGAATCTGGAAGCTGTTCCAGGCTGAGGATGTAATTCTATATCCAAACATATTCCATTAGAATATTTATTACACTAGTTATCTAATAACCTTTTAATTAGATATCAACATTATCATAACATCTTATAACAATTCGTTTATGTAACATGATGTTCATGAAAAATCTTCGAGTCATACTTAGATTTTGTCCATATTCTATCTTTCCAAAAGATTCGTATCCATTTAGATTATCTAAATGATATATCATGTTCTATTAGATTTATTTACCACATATGTTTATAATAATAAACATATATTCCAAGGTTATATGTTTTATTTCCTAAATCTTTAAAGTGAAGTTTTATTCCAAGTTAAGACTTAACATTTAACTTATATGAAATGTTACTTCCTATATGTTATCCAACATATATGATTTAAGAAAGTAAACATAATACTCCCACTAGCTTTCAGGAATACTTAGGAGTTATCTTATTTTAAATTATAAATCAAAACTTTGATTTAATATTTAAACATAAGACTCATCTCCTAGATGCATGCATTTATCCATACTTGAATTCTTGCATTTTGTACACTTTCAAAGATTATATGAATTCATAAAACTCTTAATTACTTACCGTCCTCGCTTAAGTAATTATACAAGAAAGAGTTTTATAATCCATTGTCAAATTTCATATTCATGAAAATAAGTATGACAATTACCATCTTTGTATATTTTAATGTGCTTAAAAAAGAATATTCAATCATAGTTAATTGCTTAAGTATGATTAATAATCTTGTCATAAGACATGCATTAAAATATGTGTACAATATTGTCCATATGATTTCTACACAAAGATTTAAACCACTAGGGTTACCTTATCTTTGAAGAAACTCATCTTCATTCTCTAGTCTAACTATTAAGAATTAAAATAAACCAATTTTCCAAAAATTGATTATCTTTATGGACAACATCTTTAACATTCATAGTATGAGTAATTTACCCAATTCAATATTTGGTAATGCATCATAATATAATCCTCGGCATATTAATCAAATATCTGAGATATCCTTGCATATCTATGAATGAGAATTTCATCACCTTGAGGTCTATCATTTACATGTTTAGCCTCATCATGATTTTCACTAGTGTGTTTTAGAAGATTATGTATCTTGTAATTTTATCTTTTCAAAATAAAAACTCCCACTTGCCTTTGTAATTTATAGACTATCTATAAATACTAGCAAATAAAGCAACAATATAATATTCTCTTTTTGGGACATTACAAATACATATTGACAGTTCCTGACATTTAGTTTGTTAATAACCTACTCATAAGTAGTTTAACAAATTCAGAACTTCATTTTAAGACTTAATGTGATTCATCACATTCCATAACAAAATGGTGTCTTATTAATCTTCTAAATTAGAGTCTTATTGAGTATATCCAATCCATACTCAATTTTTTAACCTTGATAACTTTTGGAAGAAAAGAAGTCATAGTTATCTTTAATCAAAAAATATAACAAGAGTTTGATTTTTCTAACTGAACATACCATAAATATTTGGTATTTCATTAGGATTAATATTGTAAGACAATCTTACAATATGTAAGATAAATATATTTTGTTTGGCTTATCTATTCACCAACTAAGACAAATTAATGGTATAATAGAATTTTCAAGCCAATTGCATGCTATATAACATAAGTACTTTTTGACCAAGTCACTTCATGTCCATGTCTCAACAAGAAGACATAAACTGTTATAATCCCACTATACGTTATAAATCATTGATCAACTCAATGACTTCTTGTATATGTCTTAATTAAAAAACATAACAAGTTAACGTCTTACTTTATTATAAGTCTTGTAACAATTAAAAGACTTCATGTTTATATCTTTACAATGAAACATAAACATGTTTAACTAAAGTAATTATGAACACCATTTCTTGGTTTCAATAGTTATTTCAAGTTAATTTATTACTTCACTTATTTTATGTCATTCCAAAATTACATAAATATTCAAATTGAAGTAGTATTAGATTACTTTATTTATTTATGTCATTTCAATAATACATAAATATTTAGTTTGAAGTAGTCTTATTATCATATTGACACTTGTTCTAATATGTATCTAATTTAGAAACTGTAAATTTTCCAGATACGGTCTCACGTAACATGAATATTTACCTTGTTGTTGCAATCTAGCTAAGCTCTCACATAACGTAAATTGCAACACCAAGTGTTTCTTGGATTAGATGTGAATAAGTCCCATTAAAACATTAATCTCTTACCTTGCAGTCAAAAGAATCCTATAAATCATATTCCTATGTGTTGTACCTTGCACACAATAAAGATTTCTCCCACTTGTGCATGGAACAACATCATGTATCAGATAAACAACACGTCACTCGTTTGTTTATATGATCAATATGATTGTGTCATAGATATTAGTATAATTAGTAGATATAGAACCACATTGTCTAGTAAGGAAACGTACATGACTATCCTTAAAAACACAAGTGTCTACAATTGGAAAGTAATTATCTCAAGACATTCTAGAGATAATCTGGGTTACTACCAAGATGACAAAGCTTGTAGCTCCCACTGAATTACAGATCATTACAATAATTCATTATTCAGTAATTACAGCACAATGCTCCCACTGGATTTGACAACATTGTAAGTGTTTCATAACCAGTAAAAGCAAATAGTGTGCTATTTACTTTCCTACACCTTTGAGAAAACCCATACGTAACAATTACTTAGGTACTAAAAGAATGTATTATACTTTGTAAATGATGGACTATCCATCAATGCAATTAACTTGAAAAATTTGGCGTGCAATTTCTTCCTTAATAGGTCTACTATCCCCACAATGATATGTAGCACTTTTAAATGGTCAAAACAAAACAACTAGATAAAATATACTAGTTTGTCTTTTACCATTTTACGGTAATTAGTCTATCTTCTAATTTAATAACTCATAAAAAGTTACACATGTTTTCCAATTAACCAAATGTCATATTTGTTATATGAGAATTCAATTACCGAAAGAGGGTAATGAAATCTCTATGGAAAATGTGCAATTCTCTTAACTATTAAAGTTTGCTATGAGTTATGTATTTAGAATTTAGACAATTCTAATTTTCCTATCATATCTTTCTCAATAATGAAAAAGAATAGGATTAAGTCTCACGCTTCTCTCATGGAAAGGAGACTAGGTTTATCATTTTAGTAAATTTGACTCTAGCCAAAAACCCCTATGGGTGTAGATCAATTTACCAATAAAAGAATATCCCACGTTTACGGTTTAATGTTGCATTAATACATTAAAAGAATTTAAAAAAAATTCAATTTTAGTATTTTCAATAATACAATCTTTAAGAAAATTAAATACCCATTGGTTTATATTCATATGAACCATAGAATTTTCTTAAAGCTAGGATCCAAATTAACATAGTTTCATTACATCAGTTGATCTGCTAGTAATGAAAGTATTCAACAAGGTAATTGTCGAACAATAACTGGCAAACAATTTCCAATTCCTAGATCTTTATGGAATTTACATTTCCAAACAATATTGCAATGTAAGCATGTTTTATCCACATCTTATGCCTTGAGTCCAAGCTCTCACTTACAACTCAATTAAGTCGTTTAATTAAAAAACTGTAAATTAACATAGTCCCATTACATCAGTTGATCTGCTAGTAATGAAAGTATGAAATTTACCTTTCCATTGTAATCTAGTCCAAGCTCTCACATGACGTAAATTACAACTTCAAGTGTTCTTTTAATTAGATGGCATTAACTTAATTTTTAAGGGTACTAGTTTTTGATGTTTATAATCAAAATATATACGAAGAAGCATGCATACATCTTCATATCATAAGTTTAATAAAACCTTTTTATTTACCAATTCATTAAGATCAAATTTACAAACATTTTTAATTGAGGTATTGGGTTCACCAATCAAAGAATTTACCTTTAATTATCGTCCATTATATCGTACTTTTGCATAAGTCCAAAGACTTAGTGTTTCGGATAATTACCACAAAGTGGCTCATGAATTAAAGCTAATTCACCCTTAAGGTGATTTTGTACATAAAATAGTCGTACTTGGTAGCTCTAATTTGACGCACAAAGGAGCGTAGAAACAAAGGTCAGCGCGAACCTTATTAAAAACCCGTTCCTACTTATACCCCTCTTATAGTTTGTCACAATTGGGTGAGCCATTCGTACTATTGTTACAAAACTCAACAATCAATTAAAACACTTGAAAATTTAACACTTCGAAAACAATTAATTGTTTCACCATTATTTAGTCCATATTATTTTTCTATTCAAAATTACCCTTTTTCGTTTATAAACATGTTTTTACAATAAATAAACAAAAAACAAGTAATACAAATAAAAAATAAAACAACTAAATAAACTTACATAACATAACAATTAATTATGTAAAAACATGTAGCCACATGCAAACTTAATTCGATAATACCTATTAATAATCAATTCTAGGTTTATATTGTATATATTCAACTAAAACTATCACTTACAAAGGTAAGTGAGCCACATGCATCGACGTATCGATTGCGTTAGTCATAGTTAAATATACACCACATAGCACGTAATTGATTACTTAATTTATTGGAGTCTTCCCCAATTCGACATCTATCAATTAAATTACATGTGTAAAACTTAACCATTAATTCATATACCAAATTAAAACAATTTAAATTATCACAACAATGAATCAATGCCAAACATACACGTTTTCATGGATTCTACATAACAATTATCAAGTTGCCACAAGATCGCATACTAACACATAAACATGTTAAACCTAGGGTTTCTAATCAAATTAATATACCAAACACAAACCCTAAAAAAGAAATTACTAGGCAATCGGCCTAAAAAAAATTAGGGTTCGAATGGAATAAACCCTAAATCAACTAACATGTAAAAACACAACTCAAGATTCGTTTTTTTATGCGTTTTGGTAATTAATTACACATTATCCAAGGCTCTTGATGCCACTGTTGGAATTTTAATATCATGACAATCATAATTAAACAATAACATCAAAGTAAACATGCGGAAGCGAGTAGATCATATAATATGTAAACTAATTAACCAAACATAAATAGTATACGTACCTTAATGATTCTAGTAAAACAAGAATCAATCCAAGCAACAATAGCGATGAACCCTAATTAGGGTTTATAAGGATTACACGAATTACCCCTTACCGATTTTGCAATTCAATCCAAGAATCAAACAATAGTGTGTTTGATTCACGTTCTTGTACACACGTACTAATACCAAGTAAATGATTATGCTAGTAAAAGAAACACAAAACAATTTGTTTGTTCAAAACAAACCAATCGAAACCCTTAGGGGTGTTTGTTCGATCGACAATAGCAAAGGAAAAAGAGAAGAAAACTTTAGGGTATTAGCAAGTGCACAAGAGGTACAAAAGAATGACCCTAAGGTTTGTTTATATAGGATGCAAATCTTGGAGTCCAAGTTAGATTAGGATTAGGAAATCCTAACCCTATGGCCGGTCGATCTAGGTCCCTTAAGGGATTCCAAAACCTCCTTTGATCTTCAATATTCCATCTATAAAATTTTCCTTTTATTCGTCTAACGGTCGTTAGTCATTATCCGTTAAATACTAATGGTCGTTATGTGTTTTGTGCATATAATAATTAAAGATAACTTTTTATAAATAATTATTATTCATTTACTCTTCATACGTAAAGTGTGCAATCCCGTGATCTCGAGTTCAATCCTAACATACGACTACTAAAATAATGTCCATAAACTAACAGAAGAAGTATACGGAGAAGAAGAAGAACTAGGCTTAGAAGCCACAGTCTGCTTCTTCTCTTTCAACTCACTCACAAGCTGATCTTGTGATTCCTTTTCAGTCGCTTGAAGCCCATCCACCTTTTTAAGAGGATTACCATTATCATCCACAAGAGTAGCTTTCCCATCAATAATTAGCTTTTCAATCTTCCCGATTTTCTCAACAATATGAGTAGTATAAGGAATACCATTCCCATCAGTATCTTCTATATCAAGAACAACAAATGGGTTTGATGTAGCAACTTTAGTCCCACTCGTACTTACCTCTTTAGCGATTTTCTCCTTATAAGTATCCGGCTTCTTCGTCACATGTACATACACCTGCCTAGGTGTGACAAATGGTAAATTTGCCCTAATATTTAATTCATAACAGTTCATTTATTATGACTAAATCACCCGATTAGGCCATTATATGATTATCCCGGAAAACAGACTTGCACATTTTGTCACCCGGAAATCTCACCAAGAACAGTGAAATTATCGCATCTCATAATTTACTCACTATATTGTAGTAAGAACGGGAGGTTATCCCGGTTTCACACAGACTGACACCACACGCAAACTAGAAATAAATCTGAAACTCAAGAATTATAGTGAAAACATAAAAAACTCAAAAATACATTTAAGTATTAAGAAAACGACTCTGAAAATACAATCTCTCATATTTATGACGGTTTCGGGAAGGACCCGAGTTTGACTCAGTTTAACGGGACGCGGATATAATATACTACTCTATAACTAAACTTATCACTACACACCTAAATTAAATAAACTCTCACCCACTCACACCCTTCCCAAAACCTGCATCCTTTAACCTAGGTATTCCCATAACTTTGTCCGCCCCCTTTTCTTCCCCAAAACCCTTCGACCCATCTCTATCCCTCACCACTGATGATGTTATCTTTTTTACCTAGAAATCTTACCATCTTCACAGGTCTAGAAATCCACCCAAGTCAACCATAGGATAACCCAATTGAGGTCGAAGGAACACATGAAGGGAAAGTTTATCTCTCCCAAATCCGAAACCATGGAGTTACTCTCCAAGATCCTCTATTTAATCTGCCTCTCCAAGGGATATCGAATCACAACTCAACACAAAACTCACCAAGATTCTGAGAAATCACTCAAGAAAGGGTAAGCGTGGTGGTGCTTGTGGTTCAATTTGGAGTATTGGGATTATTCGGTTTGGAGTATTGGGATTGAACGGATTGGAGATTCATTCGAGACCTTCATCCCTCAAGAATCATTGTAAGGCTTAGAATTAGATTCGGATATATTTTTATTCTTTCAATTTCCATTTATGTTAGAGTTCATAGATTGAATGAAGGAATTTATTTAAGTGATGTTATGTTTAGTTTCGGTCGAATTAATTTCCCAGAAACAATAATAGTTATTGAGGAAAATTTGTTAAGTGTTGTTGTTGTTAGTGTGGCATAAGAAACTAGAACTTGATTAAATAGATTTTAAGTTGCTAGTCATTGTGACTATATTGTGTTCGAATGCCCTAGGAAACACAGATTCATGGACCGAATCTGGGAAATTCGTGGTGTTGAACAAGAGACTAGGGTAGATAAACCATATGGGATGGTGTGTTCTTGCTAGGTTGGTGTTAACGACCCCTGTAACTAACCATAGCCGAGGAATGACCGCCAAAGCTAGGTGCGTTGGTGGTAAATATTGGCTGGAAAACCACCCCATGTAGGGAAGGTTTTGGTTCAAGTTAATTAGTGGTAATTAGACCCAAACCCTTGAGGGTTACACCCTCGGTTCAAGCTTTGAGATGCTCATTCGAACCTAAAGACAAGACCCCATTATGTTAGCACCAATACGCCCCGAAACAAACCCACCAAGGGTTGTGGTAATCGAATAGGGTGCAGAATTCTTTGTGGGAAGTAGACTTCAAGAAACTGGTAATGTAGTAACATTTGAGTCCTAGAAGTTAAGTCCATTCGAGGAAAATTCCTACCCTTGTCAACACATAGGTTGAGCCAAAAACCAAAACCATTGTTAACGCTTAGACTTCCAAAGCTTCGGAGTGAGTAATACTCAAAGCATAGCCAAAGAGATAAATTCTAAGATCCTTGTTAGTGACCATTTTCGGTTAAGAAGAATTCCAGGAAAGAACAACACAAGTCTTTTAGACTTGTGAAGTTCTGTGTTTTCTTTGTGGTTTGTACCAGGCCGAACTAAATGAGTCAAGCCCACTTAGGGAGCTAAGCCTAAGCCTAACAAACAACCCTTTATTTCAGTCTACTAAATGGGCCCGTGAACAAATCGTTCAGCCCACCAGAACCTTGTAACCATTAGAGAAGCCCAACCCAATTAGCGAACCTTTATTCTTCCCCCTCCTCAAACTCAGTGGGCCGCAGCCCAACAAGTATTAAATATTCAAATTCGGTTAATAATTATAGTAATAGTTGTCGCTAAAAATTAAAATGTACACAAGCCGTTCACGAAAACCATTCGTAGTAACTAACATATACACATATATGTAAAACTGGTATAGACGAGTACACAATTTAATATCATCTCGAATTAGCATATATGTACATAAAAACTTGGATAGCCATAATGTAAAACTCGACAAAGAAAATTGAAACATTTGGACTATATTAGCACAATATATATATATATATATATATATATATATATATATATATATATATATATATACATTGTTTTACGATTTCATAAATAATATAACATATACTCGGGAAAATAGAGATATAAAAATTGACGCACGCTTGTTAAAAATATGGTACTCAAGTGAGATAACAACGAATCAATTACACGTTGAGTTAGACAATAACACACGTCAGGATATATATAAGTGACACTTACATTTGTTATTTTAAAACTAAATTAATTAATATAAACGTCACTAATGAAAACAAGGAATGATACATCAAACTTGAACAAATTTGACGATACATATAGTTCTAAACTAATAATGTGTAAAAATGAATCATGATAAATGAATGATGCGAACTTAGTTAAATTATCCAAGTTACTAAAATTAACGTTATATTCAATTTCTCAAACCATTTAACTTGTAGGTGATAAACATCACATACATTACGTCCTACTTGTAAAATTAACATAATCGAACATGACGAACAAATTACAGAACTCTAATATATATACATATCACATCTCGATTTAATTCATTCATACCTTAAATTGTCCAATATCCCCAAATTCCTCATTACCGTACCTTTAGGTCATTTGTAGAGCTACACCTTACCATTTCTTAGGAAAATCCTTAGTAACCACACTTGCCGCCACACAAGTGACAACAACATAAATACTCTAAAACATTGAAATTAAATTATGAAAGGACTTGAATTTAATACTTGAAACTAAGACATGATTATTTAATCTAGGTTGCGTGTTGGTGCCGTGCACTCCTTAACTTCACAACATTCACTGTTCAGACCATTAAAGGTGAGTTCATGGCCCCTACCTTTTCTGGTTTTTAAACTGTTTTGGGGGAGGATACATGCTTGTTTTTAACTAAATTCAATGACTGTTATATGAAATCTAGAATTAATTGTTTTACTTGAAATGTGAATTGTGTTATATGCAAGACTGTTTACTTGAATGCCTTATTTGGATACATGATATATACATAGACCAGGGGTACTGGTCAGATATGTATAAGAGTGGTTTACTTGAATGCTTTATATGTATACATGACATGTACATAGTCCAGGCGTACTGAGCAATACCGGGCGTACCGGTTACATTGACCGGGCGAAACGGTTACATTACTAGGCGTACTGGTCATGGCGAGCGTACTGATTAACCAGACTTTAATACTAAACTTTATGATATTCTGTGTAACATAATTTGTTTTAATCAAACCTATGAACTCACCAACCTAGTGTTGACCCTTTTTAGCATGTATTTTCAAGTTTAAGGTGATAATTTAGTGGCGAAGACTTTTGGCAGGGCATGGCATGGTCATAGAAGACTCTGATATAATTGGGACCACTTGAAATCTTTTATGGGCTTATATTCCCACACCATTTTTGAAATATTGTAGACAAATCACTTTTGAATATGAAATATATTTTAAACGGTTAAGGTAAAACCGTTCTTTGTTCCTTGTGTTGTGATTCCAATTTAGTAGCACCCAAACATGTATGCTTCCGCGAAACCAGATTTTGGGGGTGTTACAGATTGGCATCAGAGCCTAGGTTATAGAGAACTGGGTATTTTAAAAACCTAGACTATAAATACTTTTACAAAAACAAAACTCTATGACTGACTCATGCCTGCCTGCCAAGCCTGTTGCCTTAATTACTGTTTTACTTATGATATATTCTACTGTTTGATGATTTATATACATACTTATATATACATACCGTAATTGTCACGACCTTCCCCGACACAATTTCACTACCCAATTCCTTTGAAACACTAAATTCACCACCATCTACAAATCCACCAATTCATTTGATCGCAACCTCAACCTATCACCTTAAAACATGTATCTTCGAGATGCATCGCTATTAGATCTCACTCTTCCTCCGCTATTTTGAAAGGACACGTCGTTTGGAAAGAAGACCTATCCTCCGCAGCCACGTGACGACTATGATTATCTATTCAATTGTGTCTCTCCTCGATTTTGCTCGCGTATTCTACCTGTGACGATTATACCCTTCTGCGATACCATCCTTTTTATTTGAAATCTTATCCGTCATTATCTTTTATGATGTAGACAAATGGCTCCTACAAGAAAGACAACCAAGACTACACGTGGACGACCCGCTGCTACCACACTTCCAACCGGGGATGAGGAAAACCCGCTTATTGTGAATCAAGCCATGCTGGATCAATTGGTTAACCGCGTGGCGGCAGCACTGGCTGCAGCAAATGCAAACAACTCGACTACGGATGTCGGAACCTCAAGACCTACAAACAACAACAACCGCGGCTGCACCTACCAGGAATTCTGAAAGACCATGACTGGAGGCTTTGGAGGAACCGAGGGAGCTGTTGTCTTGGTTAGATGGATGGAAAGGCTGGAGACTGTGTTTCGAATATGCAGATGTGCGGATGAAGACCGAGTTAAGTATGCATCGTTCACCTTCATGGATGCCGCTCTAACCTGGTGGAACAACTATCTAAAGTCTGCAGGCATTGATGCCGCATACGCAATGCCATGGGAAAATTTCAAGGAAATGGTGCTCAAGAAGTACTGCCCCCGCAACGAAGTTAAAAAGTTGGAGGTGGAGTTTTGGAACCTCAAGGTACAAGGCACCAACATTGCTGCATACAACCAACGCTTTCAAGAATTGGCCTTACTGTGCCCCGAGATGGTCCAAACTGAAGCACGTTTACTGGAGAGATACATTGGAGGATTATCTCCATCCATCAAGGGTAATGTCACTACCTTCAAGGCTGCTGACCTCTATGAGACTATGGAAGTGGCTAACAAGCTAATGGACCAAGTCATTGAGGATACCGCTGAGGGGGTGGTAGATAACAAAAGGAAATGGAATAATCACTCTGGAGACAACAACAACCAGAACAAGCGACAAGGGATCGCCAAGGTCTATACTGCTGGAGAGAAGAAAGGTTATGCTGGAAATTTACCTAAGTGCAACAAGTGCCGATTCCACCACAACGGACCTTGCCCCGCTCAGTGTGGGAACTGCCAAAAGATCGAACACAAAGCTAGGGATTGGAAGGCTCCCACCCTTGTGATGGACCCGAACGTCTCAATAACCTGCTATGAGTGTGGAGTAATAGGGCACTTCAGGAGTGAATGCCCGGAGCTGAGAAACCAGAATGAAGGAAGAACTCGTGAAAACACATACGTGATAGAAGGAGGAGAAGCTCACCAGGACCTCAACAACGACACCGGTGATGACAATGCTTAAGAAGAAAGTTCCCTACTTCGCATAAAAAGACCTACGCCTAGATTCTCTTAGATCGTATTCCTCCGAGTATTTGTACTTCTTAAAGACCTTTTGTAATGTTGTTTTGTATGAACCTCTCTGATGAATTCCTTAACTTTTGAGATCAAGATATTATGATGACTCATTTCCTGTCTCCATCACTTTCGAAATTGTTCGTTAATTAGTACACTTAGTACACCTATGACAAATTGTTGTGATTCCGAACTAATAAAAATCCAATACCATGGTAACTAAACCTGGCATCGCATCATCAGTCCTTAACTAAGCATAGCCTGATCACCTATGTTTAGTTCAGGGAGGATCATGCCATGATGGGAATAGTCATCGTGAAAATTCCCGTACTCTAGAGCTTTCAATACATGCCCCGACCATCGAAGTTCAACCATTTCTCACCAAACCTTGAATTCACATGGAAATGTGAAACACTAGAGCCTTCAAAACCCCAACCCCTTCGGGTATTTCTAAGTGAAAACCGAGGACGGTTTTCGTTCCTAAGACGGGGAGGATGTGACAAATGGTAAATTTGCCCTAATATTTAATTCATAACAGTTCATTTATTATGACTAAATCACCCGATTAGGCCATTATATGATTATCACGGAAAACAGACCTGCACATTTTGTCACCCGGAAATCTCACCAAGAACAGTGAAATTATCACATCTCATAATTTACTCACTATATTGTAGTAAGAACGGGAGGTTATCCCGGTTTCACACAGACTGACACCACACACAAACCAGAAATAAATCTGAAACTCAAGAATTATAGTAAAAACATAAAAAACTCAAAAATACATTTAAGTATTAAGAAAACGACTCTGAAAATACAATCTCTCATATTTATGACGGTTTCGGGAAGGACCCGAGTTTGACTCAATTTAACGGGACGCGGATATAATATACTACTCTATAACTAAAGTTATCACTACACACCTAAATTAAATAAACTCTCACCCACTCACACCCTTCCCAAAACCTGCATCCTTTAACCTAGGTATTCCCATAACTTTGTCCGCCCCCTTTTCTTCCCCAAAACCCTTCGACCCATCTCTATCCCTCACCACTGATGATGTTATCTTTTTTACCTAGAAATCTTACCATCTTCACAGGTCTAGAAATCCACCCAAGTCAACCATAGGATAACCCAATTGAGGTCGAAGGAACACATAAAGGGAAAGTTTATCTCTCCCAAATCCGAAACCATGGAGTTACTCTCCAAGATCCTCCATTTAATCTGCCTCTCCAAGGGATATCGAATCACAACTCAACACAAAACTCACCAAGATTCTGAGAAATCACTCAAGAAAGGGTAAGCATGGTGGTGCTTGTGGTTCGATTTGGAGTATTGGGATTATTCAGTTTGGAGTATTGGGATTGATCGGATTGGAGATTCATTCGAGACCTTCATCCCTCATGAATCATTGTAAGGCTTAGAATTAGATTCGGATATATTTTTATTCTTTCAATTTCCATTTATGTTAGAGTTTATAGATTGAATGAAGGAATTTATTTAAGTGATGTTATGTTTAGTTTCGGTCGAATTAATTTCCCAGAAACAATAATAGTTATTGAGGAAAATTTGTTAAGTGTTGTTGTTGTTAGTGTGGCATAAGAAACTAGAACTTGATTAAATAGATTTTAAGTTGCTAGTCATTGTGACTATATTGTGTTCGAATG
Organism: Artemisia tridentata subsp. tridentata; assembly: GCA_021014915.2. Classification (NCBI taxonomy): domain Eukaryota; kingdom Viridiplantae; phylum Streptophyta; class Magnoliopsida; order Asterales; family Asteraceae; genus Artemisia; species Artemisia tridentata. The sequence goes on from CP139505.1 coordinate 355,571,456, forward strand.
CCCTCGGAAACACAGATTCATGGACCGAATCTGGGAAATTCATGGTGTTGAACAAGAGACTAGGGTAGAGAAACCATATAGGATGGTGTGTTCTTGCTAGTTTGGTGTTAACGACCGCTGTGACTAACCATAGCCGAGGAATGACCGCCAAAGCTAGGTGCGTTTGTGGTAAATATTAGCTGGAAAACCACCCCATGTAGGGAAGGTTTTGGTTCAAGTTAATTAGTGGTAATTAGACCCAAACCCTTGAGGGTTACACCCTCGGTTCAAGCTTTAAGATGCTCATTCGAACCTAAAGACAAGACCCCATTATGTTAGCAGCAATACGCCCCAAAACAAACCCACCAAGGGTTGTGGTAATCGAATAGGGTGCCAAATTCTTTGTGGGAAGTAGACTTCAAGCAACTGGTAATGTAGTAACAATTGAGTCCTAGAAGTTAAGTCCATTCGAGGAAAATTCCTACCCTTGTCAACACATAGGTTGAGCCAAAAACCAAAACCATTGTTAACGCTTAGACTTCCAAAGCTTCGGAGTGAGTAATACTCAAAGCATAGCTAAAGAGATAAATTCTAAGATCCTTGTTAGTGACCATTTTCGGTTAAGAAGAATTCTAGGAAAGAACAACACAAGTCTTTTAGACTTGTGAAGTTCTGTGTTTTCTTTGTGGTTTGTACCAGGCCGAACTAAATAAGTCAAGCCCACTTAGGGAGCTAAGCCTAAGCCCAACAAACAACCCTTTATTTCAGTCCACTAAATGGGCCCGTGAACAAATCGTTCAGCCCACCAGAACCTTGTAACCATTATAGAAGCCCAACCCAATTAGCGACCCTTTATTCTTCCCCCTCCTCAAACTCAGTGGGCCGCAGCCCAACAAGTATTAAATATGCAAATTCGGTTAATATTTATAGGCATAGTTGTCGCAAAAATTAAAATGTACACAAGCCGTTCACGAAAACCATTCGTAGTAACTAACATATACACATATATATAAAACTGGTATAGACGAGTACACAATTTAATATCATCTCGAATTAGCATATATGTACATGAAAACTTGGATAGCCGTAATGTAAAACTCGACAAAGAAAAATTGAAACATTTAGACTATATTAGCACAATATATATATTTATATATATATATATATATATATATATATATATATATATATATATATATATATATATATATATATATATATATATATATATATATATACATATATAAATATATATACAATATATATATATATATATATATATATATAAACATCGTTTTAACCATTTCATATATATGTACATGAAAACTTGGATAGCCGTAATGTAAAACTCGACAAAGAAAAATTGAAACATTTAGACTATATTAGCACAATATATATATTTATATATATATATATTATATATATATATATATATATATATATATATATATATATATATATATATATATATAGGATAAAGATCAAATAAAAAGACAAATATCCGTACATTACGTAAAAAGATTTTTTTTTTTCAAAAATTTTCTCTAAAAATTCCAAAAAAATTCCACAAGATCAGGTATGTTGGTGCATGAAAAAGTTGTGAAGGAAGTTTTTCTAAAAGTGGATATTTTTTCCGAAAAAAAATTATGCAAAAAACGTTTGCGCATTAAATCACTTTTTTGTGCATCAAAAATTCATTTTTGCACCCAAGTTCTTTTGACTTTTTTAATCAAAATAACATTACGCATCTAACTAAAACAAGTTGAAAATTTTGTGCATCAAAATTTTTTTGCGCATCAAAATTCGTTTTTTGTGCATTAAAAAAAACGTATAAAAACTCAAAATCAGAAAAACTTCTTTCACAAAAGTTTTATGCACCAACATACCCGATCTTGTGGAATTTTTTTGGATTTTTTCGCGAACTTTAAAAAAAAAAAAAATTCTTTTTACGTAGTGTACGGATATTTGTCTTTTTATTTTAACTTTACCCTATATATATATATATATATATATATATATATATATATATATATATATATATATATACATATATATATATATATATATTATATATATATATATATATATATACATCGTTTTAACCATTTCATAAATAATATAACATATACTCGGGAAAATAGAGATATAAAAATTGACACACGCTTGTTAAAAATATGGTACTCAAGTGAGATAACAACGAATCAATTACACGTTGAGTTAGACAATAACACACGTCAGGATATATATAAGTGACACTTACATTTGTTATTTTAAAACTAAATTAATTAATATAAACGTCACTAATGAAAACAAGGAATGATACATCAAACTTGAACAAATTTGACGATACATATAGTTCTAAACTAATAATGTGTAAAAATGAATCATGATAAATGAATGATGCGAACTTAGTTAAATTATCCAAGTTACTAAAATTAACGTTATATTCAATTTCTCAAACCATTTAACTAGTAGGTGATAAACGTCACATACATTAGGTCCTACTTCTAAAATTAACATAATCGGACATGACGAACAAATTACACAACTCTAATATATATACATATCACATCTCGATTTAATTCATTCGTACCTTATGTTAGTGCAAATATTACGATATTTAAACTAAACGGTTTCTTCGGTTTTAATAATGACAAACATGTAACTTGTAATGCATAGCGTAAAATTTGCAAGTTACTTGTAAACACAAATCATCAATGCATACTTACATCAACTCCTCCCGATGTCTCAAGTATGCTTCAACGAAGTCGTAGATTTCCATCCCGACGTAAATCACTCAAGGTATGGACAAACAAATCTACTACTTGACAAATGATCAAAGGATTATATTTTTCTCTAAACCTCACATTTTTAATGTGACAAAACATTTCTTTCAAAAATATATTTTACAAATTATTTTTGAATTAAAAAAATGTTTTATTTTGAAAAATAAGTTTAAAAATTTCCAACAGTCTTTTTCCCCCCCAAAACAGCTCCAAAATTTCTCAAATAAACTTTCACCACTAAAAGACAAAATTGGAGCATTTTCGTCTGCGACGGTACCAAGGTACCACTAAATTTAGTGGTACCGTCGGGTATTTAGTGGTACCGTCCGTACGTAACGGCTAGTTTTTTCCTTTGCCTATAAATAGTGGACCATTTTACACTTCCAACTTGATTTTTCCAGTCAGTTTTCTCTGGTCTAATCCCTCCTCACTTAGAACACTTTCCTTGATCATTTAGAGAGTCTTAGTTTGTTTAAGAGTGATCCTTTCATCCCACCAAGAGATCATCTTCATTCCTCTTCATGTGCAAGAGAAGAACACAAAGTATCCAAGTAGATATAAAGTGTTGTCATTCCACTTCAATAGCAAGAGAAGAACTCAAGATATCCAAGAAGATACAAGAGTTGTAGTTTTAGTTAGGGAACTTGTAACATTTGTTACACTCTTGATTGTATCATAGCATACATCAAGATCATTTTTCTTTTGAGAGTTTGTGAGGGAAGATTGATGGGCGTGCGTTGGAGTAAAGTTTTGGCAGTTTTAATGCCTACTCAAGTTTTAAATTTATATTTAGCCGACTTATCAATAACACACACACTTAACGAGCAGTGTACCCGGTCAGTATGAATATAATGGTAAGTAGAGTGTCGATCACTAAGAGTGGAACGTATTATCTCGTTATTCTAATCAGTATTTTAATATCCTAACGCAAGGGGGTTTCAGCCTGAGAGACTGGCACGATTTGTTGCAATTAAATAATAAAATAAACCAATAGGCACGAATCAGCAAGTAGCACACACGTACACAGATAAATACTTGAGACAATAAGAGGGCTGTCCTTATGATTAAGTAGATTGTCACTTGTTTTATTGATAGCTTTATATGAAGTGTATGTAGTTAACCCTTTCTCGTTGGTCCTAATCTTATCGGCGAGTAAACCCTTAATGATTACTTATGTCTAAAAGTTATTCCTAAGTGATCAATTTAGTAATAACCGTGGGAGCCACATTATGTCCCGCAGTCAAATGCCCGCAAGCCACTAATAAACACAGAGGTTATCAATGCACTAATAAGTAGTAACCAAAGACATCAACATATAAACTTTAATTGATGGGAAAGCAAGTATTAAAGGGAGTGCAATCTTTCGTTGTCACATTACACAAGCCACCAATCCTGATGAATTAAAGTTTGCTAACACAATAAAACAAAACTACTTAATGAATTAAACACATGCAGCACCTTCTTACAGCTCTTGTATCTTTGATTTGGGTGTGTCTTGTGCTGCCTCCTTGACTGAATTCGTCCTTTGGTTCTTCTGTTCGGACTTAGGTTATAATGTTCGGAACTCTGGTTATAATGTTCGGAACTTTTTAATTCGTCTGGTCTACGGGGTATTTATAGTTTCTGTCCGAGGGAAGATGCGGCGCATCTACTAAGTAGATGCGGCGCATGTACTTAGCTTCGCGTGGGGTCCAAGATTATAATATTCAGGAATATTCGTACACCGCCAGAAGATGCGGCGTAACTCCATGATTAGATGCGGCGCATGTCCTCTTGTATCTTGGATCGTATCTGGTGATATCTTGATAGAGATGCGGCGCATGTCATGAGTGAGATGCGGCGCATCTGGAGCAGATTAGTCTTGATCTTCTTCATTTCAGTAGACTCTTAACTTTATGCATGTTATGCTCCATAATCAGTCCAGAATTGCTAAGTTTCACCAAATGCTTGTTTTTACCTGAGAATTACAAAAGTAAACGATTAAGTATCAATCCTCATACATAATATAGTAAAACAAGTCAATTTAATAGGATAAATGATAGTAATAAAATGTACTTATTTGAGTTCATCAAATATCCCCCCACTTGAACTTTACTTGTCCCCAAGTAAACCTTAGAATTTCTCTTATGAAAATGTATCATAAAAGATGTTAGGAGTTATTTTTATGTTTAAGCATGTATTCGTTTATTTCATAATCACACAACTAAACACTTAACGAATTAGAAGTAAAATAAAATAAGTCGATAAAAGCAAATCTAATCGTTTAACTGTCCAGTCGTGACGAATATTCTATCATAAGCTTGGCAAGTATACACATCTCCTCCACTAAAGCTAAGGAATAACAAGTCTAAAGCGGTAAAAAGGGTTTTTAGGCTTAAGGGTCGATTATTCTCTTTTCACTATCGATCTCAAATTCCAGAAAAGGCGACAAAATCACAAATACATGATCGAATCCACGAACACGATACTTGCAATTGCTCAAATCCTTAACTCGAATAGGCTAAAGATAGGTCCAAACTTCACCAAAAATAATATATCAAAAAGGGCGACAAAATCATAAATACATAGCCGAATCCACGACTACGATACTTAAGATTGCTCAAATCCCTAATCTCAATAAATCAAAGGTTCGGTTGGATAAAGAACAATATAGGGTATGGATAACATTTGGGATATAAATTGGTGTAAAAATAAAAATAAACAAAACAAATAAATTAAAATCCTAAGTGTGGTTAATCACTATCCCAACCATCCCATGAATAAGACTCATATCATTGAATAACTCACGCTTTAACACTTGAAACACACGTTTTAGGTAGACACGAATTATACTCAACAAGATCTTAATCAAAGAATAAACCTTAATTGGCGTTCCCATAACTGCCAATTCCCATTCAATCCATAGATATAGTACAACAAATAGTGGCCATATGAACCACTTACATAACTTTACATCGTTGGCTTAAAATAAACATCCAACTTTTCTTTCTTTCTTTTTCTTTTCTCATTTTTTCGATTTTTTTTTTTTTTTTTTTTTTTTTTTTTTTTTTTTTTTTTTGACATAAACATAGATGTGTAAAATGTCACCACATCACTATAACTTTCTTTCCGGATAATTTTTATTCATACTTTCAGAAATAACGGTAATAGTGAAAGTAGTAAACACACGAAAAATAAAGGGTAAAAGCTATAGAATACCATTCTACTTACAAAAAAGTACCATCTTGAACCATTTACTTTTTTATTGCAGACTTTACCAACGAACTTTCAAATTTTTTTTCGACTTGAACCATTTCGTTAGACCGTTAGAATTCATGTGGCAACGTTAGTCCTATTAGTCAACGAACGTTTGCAAAGTTAGTCCTTTTATACTAACGATTGTTTTTAATTAACTAAAAATTTGGAAAAAAATTTAAAAAAATTCAAAATTTTTTTAAAAATTCAAAAAATTTATAAAAATTCGAAAAAAATTATAAAATTTCAAAAAAAATTTAAAAAAATTCAAAAAATTTTTAAAAATTCAAAAAATCTATATAAGTTCGAAAAATTTATAAAAATTCGAAAAAAATTTAAAAAAATTCGAAAAATTTATAAAAATTCAAAAAACTTTAAAAATTCGAAAAATTTATAAAAATTCAAAAAACTTATAAAATTTCGAAAAAATTTTAAAAATTCAAAAAAAATTTAAAAATTCGAAAATTTTTATAAAATTTTCGAAAATTTTCGAAATTTTATAAAAATTTCAAAAATTTTTTTTTGGAAAAATTTTATAAAAATTTTGAAAAATTTTTATAAAAATTTCGAAAAATTTTTATAAAATTTTATAAAATTTCGAAATTCGAAAAATTTTATAAAAAATTTCGAAAATTTTTATAAAATTTTATAAAAATTTCGAAATTCGAAAAATTTTATAAAAATTTCGAAAATTTTTATAAAATTTTATGAAAATTTCGAAAATTTTTATAAAATTTTATAAAAATTTCGAAAAATTTTATAAAATTTTATAAAAATTTAATAAAATTTTATAAAATTTTCGAATTTTTAAAATTTTATAAAATTCTATAAAAAATTTCGAAATTTTTATAAAATTTTATAAAATTTTTCGAATTTCGAAATTTTTATAAAATTTTATAAAAATTTTTGAAATTTTTATAAAATTTTTCGAATTTCGAAATTTATAAAATTTTATAAAAATTTTTCGAAATTTTTTTTTCGAAAGTTTTATAAAAGTTCCAAATTTTTCGAAAATTTTATAAAATTTTTTTGAATTTTTAAAAATTTTTCGAAATTTTATAAGTTTTTTGAATTTTAATAAATTTTTCGAATTTTTAAAATTTTTTTGAATTTTTATAAATTTTTCGAATTTTTTTAAATTTTTTTCGAATTTTTTTAATTTTTTTCGAAATTTTATAAGTTTTTCGAACTTATATAGATTTTTTGAATTTTTAAAAATTTTTCGAATTTTTTTAAATTTTTTTCGAAATTTTATAATTTTTTTCGAATTTTTATAAAATTTTTGAATTTTTTTAAATTTTTTCCAAATTTTTAGTTAATTAAAAACAATCGTTAGTATAAAAGGACTAACTTTGCAAACATTCGTTGACATCGTTAGTATAAAAATGTCTAACTTTGCAAACGTTCGTTGACTAATAGGACTAACGTTGCCACATGAATTCTAACGGTCTAACGAAATGGTTCAAGTCGAAAAAAAATTTGAAAGTTCGTTGGTAAAGTCTGCAATAAAAAAGTAAATGGTTCAAGATGGTACTTTTTTGTAAGTAGGATGGTATTCTATAGCTTTTACCCAAAAATAAACTCCAAAATATACAATATTTACTTTCACTCCAATTGCATTGTGCAATTTCCCGACCTAACCATAGATAATGAATTACGCACGCGAACACAGGTAATGTAAGGAAACACACTTTGCCTATAGCAATTAACCAACCACGGATTCTAATCTACAGGGTAGGCTAAGGTGTAAGGGTGTAACGAAACATTTTAAACATAGGTGTAAGAAACGAAAGGAATGGCTCTGAGGGTTTTTCTAGGGGTATCTTACTCTAAAAATGAGAGTAACAAAAGGTTTATACGGGGGTTAACTAACCAGTGTAGTTAGTTAATAACACATAACATATAATAGGCTATTTGGGTGTAATCCTAGAATTTTACCAATTTAGACAAGTCATTCCAATTATATAAATAATACTCATTATGGTGGTCTCGAATAGTATACAAGCCAAGTTCTAAAGTTTACAAGTCACCGGCACACTCATAGATTTGTGAATTTTGGAAAATCACAATTTTTGAAAATAACGTCATGTGTGCAGCTATGCAACTTAGATCTTAAACAAAAACATGCTAAAATTTTTTTAAGTTTGATATATTAAGCACATTTTAAGCATAATTTTTGAAAAAGTTTAGGACAAGTAATTGTTAAGTGTTCTAATTCTCCAATCCCCCCACTTAAGTTAAACAACGTCCTCGTTGTTTGTATGAAAGGTTAAAACTGGAAAATAAAAGAATTAGAACAGAAAAACTCCCCTGAGATTTGCTCGGTATGATCCTCCATTAGTATAAGAGCAAAAATCAACTTCTTGTGGATTAGAACGTTAAAGCTTCATACTTGATGTATCCACAGGAAATCCAGGAAACTATAATACCACCAACACTTTAAAACACACCTAAGATAAGAAAGGTTCAACTTGCATAATACATTAGTAGTTAGATAAAATAAAACTTAAAAATTAAAACTGAAAATCATCAGGTCAGTCGATGCGCCGTATCTTATTGAAGAAGATACGCCGTATCGAGCCTGGAATAAATATGGATCAGAATAAAGATGCGCCGCATCCTTAACCAGGGATGCGCCGCATTAAAAATAAACTGATAAATAGTTTTAAAGTCGAAAATAAAAAATGCAGAAAAATAAAATAAGATATGACCATTGCAGGAGATGCGTCGCATCTCAGGAATGAGATGCGCCGTATCCTCATGCGGGCCTGACTGACTCGACACAGAAAACAGAATAATAAAAGGTCTCCGGGTTGTCTCCCGGTAAGCACTTGTCTTTATTCCAGAGTCTTCAAGTTAGACTCACGTTCAGCTCTTTAATATCGATCATTGAAGGAGTCGGAAACATCGCGCTCCTTCATCGCCAATTCAGTAATATTGAACACTCCTTGCTCGTCCTTAATTTCCACGCCGTTCTTCTTCAATATCTGTATGAACAAAGTCCTGTCCCTTTCGGGCAGAGATGACAAAATGATAGATGGGAAATTCTTATTATCATATAGGCATAAATAAGCAAGGTGGGGTGGTAGTTCAATAAACACATCATTGTTCAAATTCGTTTTCTCAGCTACTCTCCTACGTTTATTAATTACTACACAATCATACCACTCATCATCAGAATCATTAACAACATTGCGTCTAAGTTCGGTAGGTACATTAAGGTCAATGAATTCCTCAAAGTTCTCATGATTAGGATTAGTTGAGTTGTTTTGAATCAATGTTTCTCCCATAAGTCTAGCTTCAAGATCGAGGTCCATACGCTCTCTTAATCCTAGCACATAAACACCTCTAATTATGCTTTTAACAGGATCTTGACATTTATAGACTAGTTTATTATTCCCTACCTTTAATGAAATTTTTCTCTTAAACACATCAATCTTAGCATGGGCAGTAGACAAGAAAGGTCTTCCGAGGATTAAAGGAATCTTAACATCCTCGGGCATGTCTAGTATAACAAAGTCTACGGGAAAAATAAACTGCTCAATCTTAACTAGCACATTATTAGCAATCCCTTCAGGTCGTTTTACCGTTTTATCAGCCAATTCAATAAGTAACTTAGTTGGTGCTAATTTTCCTAGTCCTAGGGTAGCGAATGTCTTAAGAGGCATAACACTAACACTAGCTCCTAAGTCAGCTAACACATTATTGAAAGATATATTATTAATAGAACAAGGTAGAGTAAAACTTCCTGAGTCTCTTTCTTTATGAGGCAAGGCATTTGAGTCGGTTGCAGGGCTCTCTTCTTTCATTGTTGCCTTGATCTCCTCTTCAATCTTTGTCTTCTCTTTTAGTAGTCTCCTTAAGCTGATTGAAGAATTAAAGAAAAATTCAGGTCTTGCACCATCATTACCATTCATCGATCTTCTAGTTATATTAGGAGTGACTTCTTCAGTGGTGCTTATGGCCTTGACATGATCTCTTGGGTTGGTTTCAGTTGAGCTCGGTAAACTTCCATATCCCCTTTCTTGAAGAACTTTGCTCATTTGACCAATTTGTTGTTCCAATGCTTTGATCGAAGCTCCTTGATTTCTTGTAGTAGTGTCTGTTGAAGCTCGGATTTCTTTGATCATAGCAGTATTCTCTTCATGTCTTTTAGCAGCATCGGCCATAATTTGCTTTAAAGTATCATCTAAAGTCTGCCTCCTCTCTTGATAAGCGGGATTGAAGTTGTTCTTTTGATAGAACCCCGGACTAGCTTCCCTAAATCTTCCCGAAGGTCGGAATGGTTGTCCAAATTGGGTGTAATATGCTTCTTCAAATGTCTCACTTTCATTCTTGTTCGGGCAATCTTTAGTGTAGTGAGGTCCTTCGCACTTTTCACATCCAACTTGGGCAGCATATGCTCTTTCATCTCGCTTCTTCATCTCTCTACTAATTTTATCCAATTGAGCTTGAATAGCAGCAATCCCGTCAAAATTAGTGCTGCTCTTAGATCTAGTAGAGGTCCCATCGTGCCATTTCTGAGAATGATCAGCAGCTTCTTGGATCGCTTTCCTAGCATTAGTTGCACTCATCTGAGGTACGGCTCCCTTAGCATCCAAAATCTGTCTTGTAGGCACGTCCAATCCTTGATAAAACAATATTATTTCCTGCATAGGGGTTAGATAGTGTTGAGGACATTTTATCAATAAATCTTTAAACCGTTCCCAAGCTTGATAAAGGGTTTCATCAGGCTCTTGCTTGAAACTATTGATAGCCTCCATCTTTTTAGCAGTCTTAGCAGGTGGACAATATCTCTTCAGGAATTTGCTCTTCAAATCTCCCCATGTAGTGATTGAACTAGCAGGTTCATTCCTTAGCCACTTGTTAGCAGCTCCTTTTAGCGAGATTGGAAAGATTCTTAGCATGATCTGATCGTCAGTGACTCCTTCTGAAGTAAACAAATCTTTAATCTCTAGGACCTTTTCAACATGCTCATTAGCATCCTCATTTTCCGTCCCACTGAAAGCATTCTCTCTTAGTTCTTTGAGAAACTGACCCTTCAATTCAAATTTTGACTTATCATCAAACTTCGGTCTAGCAACTCCTGAAGTGTAATCAGCACGGGTACTGTTCATGTATTCCTCCATAGTAGTGTTTTCGCCCATTGTTTCTGTTTCAACTTCCTCTTTTTCTTCAGAAAAGTAATCAAGCTCGAGTGAACTTGAAAGATCAAAGCTTCTTGTGTTGAAAAGCCTTTTAAGCGAATGCAGGGCTCGTTCAGGATCTTCGAAAGGTTGAATCAAGTTCTTCGTAGAACTCCTGGTCATGCACTTCCTGAAATCAACACAAAAATATCAGTAGGGTATGCTCGAGAAAGTAGTATATCAGAAAATCAACAACGAAAACGGAATACGAAAAATTAAAGTTGCTGATATCTGCAGACGATGCGCCGTATCCGAAAAGTTGGATACGCCGTATCTTATAATCGTTAAAATTTAATCAGACTTTATTCAGAAAATAGATACGCCGCTTAGAATTTATGAATGCGCCGTATCGAATTAATTAATCAAAAATCGACTTATCTAATTAAAATTAAATGCGTCGTATTAACGAAAGTTAATGCGCCGTATTTTCGTTACGTTTAAAAATACAAGATTTTTGATTCAGTAAGATGCGCCGTATCGACAGAGATCGATACGCCGTATCCGTTTAATAATTCGCAAACTGTTTTTAATTAAAATAATAGATACGCCGTATCTGCTAAAGCAGATGCGTCGTATGGCGTGAACGTTTAGAAAATTTTTTTTTTATCAAAAACAGATACGCCGTATCTGCTAAAGCAGATGCGTCGTATTACTTTATCGCTTTGAAAAAATTTTCTTATTAAAAACAGATACGCCGTATCTTGGGGAAAAGATGCGTCGTATCGAATTAATTAAACGCGTTGTATTTTTTAAAAATTAAACGCAATACGCCGTATCTGAGAGATCAGATGCGCCGTATCGTTTGATTTAGCACAGTACAACGATAGCAGAACAGAAAAATACGAAAAAAATAAAAATCAAATAAAACACACAAACAAAAACACACAAAAATAAAAGAAAACAATTAACACACAATACAACAAATATGCAAAATAATACAATGATGCAATTAATCTAATAAAAAGAAAAACCTAATTAAAATACTAATCAAATTAACAGATAATAACAATTCACTCCCCGGCATCGGCGCCAAAAACTTGATGGGCGTGCGTTGGAGTAAAGTTTTGGCAGTTTTAATGCCTACTCAAGTTTTAAATTTATATTTAGCCGACTTATCAATAACACACACACTTAACGAGCAGTGTACCCGGTCAGTATGAATATAATGGTAAGTAGAGTGTCGATCACTAAGAGTGGAACGTATTATCTCGTTATTCTAATCAGTATTTTAATATCCTAACGCAAGGGGGTTTTAGCCTGAGAGACTGGCACGATTTGTTGCAATTAAATAATAAAATAAACCAATAGGCACGAATCAGCAAGTAGCACACACGTACACAGATAAATACTTGAGACAATAAGAGGGCTGTCCTTATGATTAAGTAGATTGTCACTTGTTTTATTGATAGCTTTATATGAAGTGTATGTAGTTAACCCTTTCTCGTTGGTCCTAATCTTATCGGCGAGTAAACCCTTAATGATTACTTATGTCTAAAAGTTATTCCTAAGTGATCAATTTAGTAATAACCGTGGGAGCCACATTATGTCCCGCAGTCAAATGCCCGCAAGCCACTAATAAACACAGAGGTTATCAATGCACTAATAAGTAGTAACCAAAGACATCAACATATAAACTTTAATTGATGGGAAAGCAAGTATTAAAGGGAGTGCAATCTTTCGTTGTCACATTACACAAGCCACCAATCCTGATGAATTAAAGTTTGCTAACACAATAAAACAAAACTACTTAATGAATTAAACACATGCAGCACCTTCTTACAGCTCTTGTATCTTTGATTTGGGTGTGTCTTGTGCTGCCTCCTTGACTGAATTCGTCCTTTGGTTCTTCTGTTCGGACTTAGGTTATAATGTTCGGAACTCTGGTTATAATGTTCAGAACTTTTTAATTCGTCTGGTCTACGGGGTATTTATAGTTTCTGTCTGAGGGAAGATGCGGCGCATCTACTAAGTAGATGCGGCGCATGTACTTAACTTCGCGTGGGGTCCAAGATTATAATATTCAGGAATATTCGTACACCGCCAGAAGATGCGGCGTAACTCCATGATTAGATGCGGCGCATGTCCTCTTGTATCTTGGATCGTATCTGGTGATATCTTGATAGAGATGCGGCGCATGTCATGAGTGAGATGCGGCGCATCTGGAGCAGATTAGTCTTGATCTTCTTCATTTCAGTAGACTCTTAACTTTATGCATGTTATGCTCCATAATCAGTCCAGAATTGCTAAGTTTCACCAAATGCTTGTTTTTTACCTGAGAATTACAAAAGTAAACGATTAAGTATCAATCCTCATACATAATATAGTAAAACAAGTCAATTTAATAGGATAAATGATAGTAATAAAATGTACTTATTTGAGTTCATCAAAGATCATTGTGATCTTATAGAGATATTGAATATCTCTAGTAGCCATTGGGCTAGTGTGTTGATCAAGTTGATCAAAGGTAGATAGGGTAGATTGAGTCAAGTGAGGGTTGATCATTGTTGATCGTGTCGAGATCTTGGAGATCTATTGAAGCCATTGGGCTTGTGTGATTGATCAAGAAGATCAAGGGTAGATAGGGTATATCGAGTCAAGTGGGAGTAGATCATTGTGATCTTGTCGAGATCTTGGAGATCTCTTAAAGCCATTGGGCTTGTGTGTATTGATCAAGTGGATCAAGGGTAGATCGGGTAGATCGTGGTAGATTGGTTCTAGCTAAGATTAGCACTCGACATCTAGCTTAGTGTCAGAAATAGGATAAGCGACGTGTATAGTGTAGATCGGGTAGATCGTGGTAGATTGGTGCTAGCTAAGATTAGCACTCGACATCTAGCTTAGTGTCGAAAAACGAGTTAAGCAACGTGTACGGTTTTCTCCACCTGAAGGGAGTTTGTTGATTAGTGAAGTAACTCTCGAGTTGGGTACTCGGGGAGTGGAGTAGGGCGAAGAGGAGCTTCGTGACCGAACCACTATAAATCACCGTGTCCGGTTTGCACCTTCTTACTTATCTCTTTACTTTCATTTCATTCTTTATCGCTTTATATTTATATTTGCATTGCGTCTATGTTTGTGTGGCTAGTTGCTTATGTTAAGTTGATTAAGTATGTGTCATGGTTTGATTGTGCTTGTGTTGTAGTTTACTATAATCATCTCTAGATGTTATATGACCTTAGTTGACACTTTTCATATTACGTCACACTTGATTGGGTGTTTGATACAAAAAGTTTTTAAGTTTTTAAATGGAAACGTATTCACCCCCCTCTACGGTTTCCACAATTGGTACCAGAGCCACGTCGCTCAAATTTTTAAAACAAATGGTTTTCAAAATTGAGTACGATCCATGTATCAAATTACCCATGAAGGTGATAAAAATATGAAAAGTATTTAGTTGCTTAATACTTACAAGTTTTGTTGTTAAGTATACGTTGTCATACTAGCTTGAAGGCTTTCTTAAATTAATAAAAGTTGGTTATGTTCAAAACTGAAATAACTGGTACGGCACCGTTAAATATAACGGACGGTTCCATTAAATATGGACGGTACCACTAAATTTAACAGTACCTTCGTCTGTTTTTCATAATTTGGTAATTTTCAAAAATTCGTATAAAATCAACCGTAAATCCGTAGGAGTGGTGCCACCTATCGTTTTAAACGTAATTGAGTCTACTTTCATTTAAAAATACTTTTAGAAAGTGATTGTAAAGTAAAATTTACGAGAGTCTTCAATTCGTAACAGAGAGTCTTTTCTAGTCATGCCGATTGCACAAATTTTTTTTGTCAAATTACAAAGTAAACATCACACGTTGATGTATTCACACTTTCAAGGTGTTGAACTTGATCAAATCTTTGAAATGGGGAGGAAACCAATTCATTGTCAAATAAAATCAAGCTAAGTATACATTGTTATACTTAATACACAAAATGACGATAAGTATTTTTGTGTGTTAACCTAAATGGCTATTTGTTTTTATTTGTGTCTTAGTATTGTTGGTTAATATTTTTGTATGCTTATTGTTATCCTCAGTTAAGATAATTTTATCTATAAGCATAAGTGTCTTTCATGCCATGTTGCTATTTGTTTATTATAGCTTTCCGGTTTATGCATTTATAAGGCTCATGCTAAATTACTTGCACTATATTAAGTAACTAGTTTGCATTGCATATAGGCATAGACCATTTTTCTTGCATTTGTTGCAAGTTTTTTAAAATGGTTTAGTAACCTTCTTAGGAATAGAAACTAAGTTGGTAGATCATGTGTGTCGAAAGATATTGTCTTACACAATTATTTTTCCAAATGTTTAAGTGTAAAAAGTATATCACCCCAAAATACTTAACACTTTCATAAAATCCGTAATATGATCTCTAAATCATTACATCATTTTGTCTTGCTTGACCATGGGTTGTCTAAACAAGATAAAAGATCATATTAATACATTAGTATTTAAGTAAAAGAAAATGTATTAAACTTGCATAGATCTAACACACATACAAAATGTTTTAAACATTTAGTATTTTACGTATGTTATATAAAAATAGTTAAGATAATTATTTTTATACTAATGAGGTGTCGAAAAACTAAGAATATTATACTTAATAATATAAATAGTTTTTCTCAAATAAAAAATAAATGACAATATCAAAGTAGTAACTTAATATGTCATTAACCTAACACATACAACTAGTATTAGAATAAATGGAACACATTCCTTAAATTTTTATTTTCTTTTTAAAAATGAGTGATTGTGAGGGTCAAGAAAGATTTCGAGTACATATCAATTCATTATTCAAATTATGATTGATATCATTATCGAATCTAATTGACAAGCTTTCGAGTGTGGACATGAAATTGGAGTCATTATTTGTCTAGCTTCAAGATAACATCAAAATATGATGAAATATATTATCTTGAATCTACATACTCAATCACATTCGATTGTTATGAAAATAATGACGTCCTCTCAAGACGAAAATAATATGCATCGGATCATAACTCACACTTGTGTTGAAGATGCCATATTGAGTCTTCTTGTCCAATAGTTGTGTTCCAAATTTTAAACTAACATGTTTAAAAGATGCATAAAATACACAACTAAGTAGGATTGACAACTTGGATGTTTCATCCGAAATATTCAAGTAATTTACTTTGCAATGCAATTAGTAAATGTGTCATTTCGGAAAAACCAAACACGAGCAAACAAACAACATATGTAAACTTTGCTCATGAACGACTCAACACTCAAAATCACATGTCTAGTAAAAGTGTCACAAATGATATGTTATTAACTATTATGTAAGTCGTCAATCTTTGAGAATATCACATGTATTTCTCTTATCAAAAGATTGACAAAGGATAACTTATATCCTATGCATCTTATTGTCTTTGTAACATGAATGGTTATATTACAAGAGAATACATTGCATCTTGTTAACAAATATAGGATATTAGAGTTGAATAATAACCTAATACAACATGTGTCATTGCATAAACAAGTAAAATTGGTCATACACTAAAATACTTGTTTCATTAAGCATTCGTAAGAGTGATAAGTTTTCTCTTAGAAAAGCATATTTGTTGAAATATACAATATGTCTCATTTCAAATATAATACTCACGAGATCTACTTGAGGTAAATAACCTTTACTAGATTCTTTCCTCAAGATATGCAAAGGAGCATTCTTGAAACACACACTATATAGTAGATTCTACATTGTATCACATTAGAGTGTCTCTTGGTTCTAGGAATCCAAATCATGTTAAAATAACATGTAACAACTCAACAAACAAAGATGTTGTCCAAGAGATCATAAAATGCACCATCTCTATCAAATAACCTCTAAATCTCAAACACGAAACTAAAACATTTCGCTTGCCTTTGTTAGAAGTTGTGTAAGACATGTCATTTTCTTAACCGACTTTCAAAGTATGGTTTGAGTCATATTAGGCCATGTATTAGCGAAACAAGCTAATATCATCTTTGCTATACTTCGATAGGAAAATATAAGAATTTGAATTTTTCTAACATGAGAATGACTACTGGAGAACCTATCGCACTAGAAATTCAATTTGACCTAACGGTTGAATTGCTTCCAGGAGAGAAGTTGGGTTCGTGTATAACCCGTAAAAATGGTCGTGTTTAGCCTTAATTGAGCACCGCTAGTGATAGTCTTATACTCATTCTCTAACTTGAAAAATTTTAATTCCTACATTTGACTAGAGATAGTATACATCGGTGAACTTTATCTCCCGTTAGGATTTCATTTTAAACAAGTAGTAATTAAGATATGCCTTAGCAAACCTAGATTGCTTGCATCCCACATACGTGTTTCAAAATGATAACATGTTCTCGTAAGATATGATTAAATGTCTTCATGATCTTAAATGCTAAATGATTATCATGTTTTACATGATGTTTGCATTTATTTCTTATGTGCATTTTACATAATTTGCTTGTAAAGTTTGCACCCACACTATGTCCCTTTGACACATTAGGAATTAGGTATGCCTATCACTATGAACCCTTAGAAGTCATAGAGTCATACACTAGTGTCAAAACCTATAAGTCAAAGTAGTCGCGAAGTTATCCTAATTCCCTAGTCATCACTTCGCCCTCTTCCAAGTAATACACCCTTTTGTCATGGGAAGGTTAGATACAAACCTAGTAGAACTCGAAGTAGGGTTGACAACTTAAATATTTCATCAGAAATATTCAAGTAAGTTTAACTTGCGATCGCAATTGTTAAATGTCATATCCGAAACATCATATTCATGCCCTTTAACAACATATGTTAAAACGCTCATCCAAAAGCTAAAAGCTAACATCAACCCTCGGGTGACAAAGGACTCACGAATCACTATATAAGTGATTAGTAGTTTCCTTTCATCCTCGTGTGATTACACACTTCTTAAGATCCCAAACCCTGCTGCGAATCAGCACCATAGGCCTAACTTTACGTCTTTCAAAACCCCGTGAAACACTCGTGTGCGAAGCACATCAAAATCCGTAAATCAACCAAACCTCTCAACCGAGAATCCCCTAACCATCTTCGTCTAGGTCTAGGAATGATGGAACATATTCCATAAATCTTATGACTATTTAAATATTTCACTGGAAATATTAAAGTCATCCCTCGTACCCCTCTTATGACTACCTGAATATTTCACTGGAAATATTGTAGTCATCTCGTGCGTCTCGTCTCATGACTCTTTAAATATTTCACTGGAAATATTGAGTCATTCTTTAAATCCCTCTTATGACTATCTAAATATTTCACTGGAAATATTAAGTCATCATTCACATCACTCTAATGACTACCTATGTATTTCCTCGAAAATATAAAAGTCATATTTTCTCGTCCAGTACCGTTCAAAGAATTTATTAGGTATAAATTCTCTCCTCGTGTCGAAAAGTCTCACTAAATCAGCGAGATTTATTCGTAAAATCCTCTTAAACCCCAATGACAACTTAAATATTTCATCCGAAATATTTAAAGTATATTTAATTTGCGAAATGCAATTAAATGTCATTTCTCGTTCTCGATTAACGTTCATCGAATCCCGTTGGATTCATTCATAAAAGAATTTATTTGGTATAAATTCCTTTAATCCAAAGTCCAGAAAAATCACAACATATGTGAAATTTATTTGTCAAAAATCTAATTATGGGTCAAAACTGACCTCAGCAGGTCACGGCACCCTTAAATAGGGGACGGTACCGCTAAATTTAACGGTACCGTTGGACAGTTGTCTACTGAGACAGTTTATCTTGCTTTCAATTCTCACCAACACTACCAAAACCCACTCGATGTAGTCTTGAACCAGAACCGTCTCCTATCAGAATAAATTCTGTCTATCTTTTTATTCCTTAGATTTTTCCCATTTCACTTCCGCATGGTACTGAACACACCATATGTATGGTTACTTCCGTATCCAATATCTTCCCAACTTACCTACACCTTTCAACCTTAGTTCTACACTACCAATGCTTCCATATCCTACTCACCTTCCACACACTTCAGGCGAAGAACCGCTAGGATAAGTTGAGATAATCCCACTAGAACCTTATCACTAACCTCACAATCCTGAAGATTTTATCTTCTTAACCCTTAGGATATCTCCACATGATCATATGCCTCATCATATGAATGTTCTATGAATATTCACAATGATTGAGAAGAGCTACGTGACTTCAAAGGTGAAGTTTATTGTATGCTATCCACCACTTGTCATGACGTTACTAAGCTCATCGCTTCCGTCAACGTTTGCTTTCCTCTTTATTTTTTTTACACATCTTGTCCGGATGGTCATAGATTAAGGGGGAGCGAAAACACACTCATATAGTCTTTCAACAAACACTCTCAAGAACACACAAATGTGGTTCTTATTTCCTAGAAAACTTCCCTTAGCTGCCCAGAACTAGGCTGCACAGGAAAATTGGTGACTTCCAGGTCACGGTACCGTTAAATAGGCCACGGTACCGTTAAATTTAACAGTACCGTGTGATATTTAGTGGTACCGTGCCTTTGTTTGACGAATTTTCACTGTTTCCTTTAGATCCCTGCATCCCTAACCTCAAACCCGCAAAATTTTGCAAACTCACATACACCCTAGGATTCCCTCACTACACCATAGGACTCTATCACCAACTTTAATTCGAATCCCACAACTCTTGCCTACATAAGACATCACCATTGCAAGCTTATCTTGCATCTCATCTTCAAACCTTACATTAACATCATTCCTCATCACACTCAACCCTTATAACTAAACTTCACTCTTGACAGTGATAGTTAGTCTAAAAACCTTCAACCCATCGATCATCACCCTCAAACCTTACAACTACTCCTCACTTTGGATAAGTGATAGTTAGTTAAACAACCTTCAATCCTCACAATCACACGAAACCCTTCATGCACCAAATTATCTCTAACACACAACTAGGATCATCCAAACTAGAAATCCAGAACTTCGTTACCTCAACCCCGTTAGAGATATCCACCAACAATCCTGTTAGGATCACATGCACCTTTCTTTTTCTCTTTTGAAATATATCATGCATCTCATTGTCAGTGCAAACGATATATTAATCTAAACCATCCTAACACCAATCATCTTAGGTAGATGATTATGTTGTTCAAAAGGCTTGTTAGAACTTGCCTTCCCAATGACATCTTGGAAGAAGTCATTTTGTGTGTCAGTCAACGAACGAATCTCGTTCTTGTTAGTGTGATTGATTGAACAATTACACCTTAGGTTGTCAGTCGGGTTATGACACTCAAGTGTCTTTGAATTGCTATATGCATTCATCTTTTTGTGTCGCTCAACTTTCTTGGGCTTTATTTTTGGTCTTTACCCTTTTGGCACACTTTTAGGTTGTGTCACTCACATAGTTTAACCCTTGCATGTCTTGCTATGTGTATTCTATCCCTATAATGTTGCTCCTATACTGTTATATATTATGTTGCACGAAGCTAACCCTTGATGTAGGAAAAGCCTTTTTAAGAATTTGATCCATGGATCCGCTAGATACTATGGTAAATAAACAAGGGGATTAAGTCACCATAGGGGAGCATTGAGCTAGGGGGAGCTCGGGAGTATTTGACTACATATCATGGAGTCGTCTTCACAAGTGGTGATAGAAGGCTTCACTGGGATGATGCAAGCTCGCCTTTCTGGGGAGAAATGATAGTAGTGTAATAAGGGGGAGTAGGGAGTGAATTCAAGGGAGCGCTCGAGGCAACTACCTTTTTGATTCGACAAAAGGGGGAGAAGGGGAGTGTAAACAGGTAACTTTTACATTTTACAGTGTGTTACGGTTCACATATTTGTCATCATCAAAAAGGGGGAGATTGATAGTGCAAATATTACGATATTTAAACTAAACGGTTTATTCGGTTTTAATAATGACAAACATGTAACTTGTAATGCATAACGTAAAATGTGCAAGTTACTTGTAAACACAAATCATCAATGCATACTTACATCAACACCTCCCGACGTCTCAAGTATGCTTCAACGAAGTCGTAGATTTCCATCCCGACGTAAATCACTCAAGGTATGGACAAACAAATCTACTACTTGACAAATGATCAAAGGATTATATTTTTCTCTAAACCTCACATTTTTAATGTGACAAAACATTTCTTTCAAAAATATATTTTACAAATTATTTTTGAATTAAAAAGAAATGTTTTATTTTGAAAAATAAGTTTAAAAAATCCCAACAGTCATTTTCCCCCCCAAAACAGCTCCAAACTTCCCCAAATAAACTTTCACCACTAAAAGACAAAATTTGGAGCGTTTTCGCCTGCGACGGTACCAAGGTACCACTAAATTTAGTGGTACCGTCCGTACGTAACGGCTAGTTTTTCCTTTGCCTATAAATAGTGGACCATTTTACACTTCCAACTTGATTTTTCCAGTCAGTTTTCTCTGGTCTAATCCCTCCTCACTTAGAACACTTTCTTTGATCATTTAGAGAGTCTTAGTTTGTTTAAGAGTGATCCTTTCATCCCACCAAGAGATCCTCTTCATTCCTCTTCATGTGCAAGAGAAGAACATAAAGTATCCAAGTAGATACAAAGTGTTGTCATTCCTATTCAATAGCAAGAGAAGAACTCAATATATCCAAGAAGATACAAGACCTGTAGTTTTAGTTAGGGAACTTGTAACATTTATTACACTCTTGATTGTATCATAGCATACATCAAGATCATTTTTCTTTTGAGAGTTTGTAAGGGAAGATCATTGTGATCTTATAGAGATATTGAATATCTCTAGTAGCCGTTGGGCTATTGTGTTGTTCAAGTTGATCAAAGGTAGATAGGGTAGATTGAGTCAAGTGAGGGTTGATCATTGTTGATCGTGTCAAGATCTTGGAGATCTCTTGAAGCCATTGGGCTTGTGTGATTGATCAAGAAGATCAAGGGTAGATAGGGTAGATCGAGTCAAGTGGGAGTAGATCATTGTGATCTTGTCGAGATCTTGGAGATCTCTTGAAGCCATTGGGCTTGTGTGTAATGATCAAGTGGATCAAGGGTAGATCGTGGTAGATTGGTGCTAGCTAAGATTAGCACTCGACATCTAGCTTAGTGTCGGAAATAGGATAAGCGACGTGTACGGTGTAGATCGGATAGATCATGGTAGATTGGTGCTAGCTAAGATTAGCACTCGACATCTAGCTTAGTGTCGGAAAACAAGTTAAGCGACGTGTACGGTTTTCTCCGCCTGAAGGGAGTTTGTTGATTAGTGAAGTAACTCTCGAGTTGGGTACTCAGGGAGTGGAGTAGGGCGAAGAGGAGCTTCGTGACCGAACAACTATAAATCACCGTGTCCGGTTTGCACCTTCTTACTTATCTCTTTACTTTCATTTCATTCTTAATCGCTTTATATTTATATTTGCATTGCGTCTACGTTTATGTGGCTAGTTGCTTATGTTAAGTTGATTAAGTATGTGTCATGGTTTGATTGTGCTTCTGTTGTAGTTTACTATAATCATCTCTAGATGTTATATGACCTTAGTTGACACTTTTCTTATTACGTCACACTTGATTGGGTGTTTGATACAAAAAGTTTTTAAGTTTTTAAATGGAAACGTATTCACGCCCCCCTCTACGGTTTCCACACCTTAAATTGTCCAATATCCCCAAATTCCTCATTACCGTACCTTTAGGTCATTTGTAGAGCTACACCTTACCATTTCTTAGGAAAATCCGTAGTAACCACACTTGCTGCCACACAAGTGATAACAACATAAATACTCTAAAACATTGAAATTAAATTATGAAAGGACTTGAATTTAATACTTGAAACTAAGATATGATCATTTAATCTAGGTTGCATGTTGGTGCCGTGCACTCCATAACTTCACAACATTCACTGTCCAGACCATTAAAGGTGAGTTCATGGCCCCTACTTTTACTGGTTTTTAAACTGTTTTGAGGGAGGATACATGCTTGTTTTTAACTAAATTCAATGACTGTTCATTTGGTATATGAAATCTAGAATTAATTGTTTTACTTGAAATGTGAATGGTGTTATATGCAAGATTGTTTACTTAAATGTCTTATTTGAATACATGATATATACATAGACCAGGGTACTGGTCAGATATGTATAAGAGTGGTTTACTTGAATGCTTTATATGTATACATGACATGTACATAGTCCAGGCGTACTGAGCAGTACCGGGCGTACCGGTTACATTGACCGGGTGATACGGTTACATTACTAGGCGTACTGGTCATGGGGAGCGTACTGATTAACCAGACTTTAATACTAAACTTTATGATATTCTGTGTAACATAATTTGTTTTAATCAAACCTATGAACTCACCAACCTAGTGTTGACCCTTTTTAGCATGTATTTTCAGGTTTAAGGTGATAATTATGTGGCGAAGACTTTTGGCAGGGCATGGCATGGTAATAGAAGACTCTGATATAATTGGGACCACTTGAAATCTTTTATGGGCTTATATTCCCGCACCATTTCTGAAATATTGTAAACATATAGCTTTTGAATATGAAACCTATTTTAAACGGTTGATCTAAAACCGTTCTTTATTCCTTTTGTTGTGATACTAATTGTGTAGCACCCCAGTGACATGTATGCTTCTGCTAAACCAGATTTTGGGGGTGTTACACTAGGTTTTGAAGGGCTAAATTTAGCCCCTTTACCCACATAAATACCATGAAACGGCTTTTTCTGAGGTATTTGAACCCCAACCTTCTTTCCCTTATCCTTATGATTCTGAACCTCAGTAAAACCATCATCAGTCTTTTCCAAAGTAGTAGAAGCTTTAGAAACCACATTAATGTCACTACGAACAACCTCCTTAACACTTATTGAACAATTGATATGATCATGCCCAAAAACTTTACACACATCACAATGAGGAAGAGTCCATTTATATTCAACTTTAATGATCTCCGTAGTATAACCACTATCATCCTCATTAGGAATAGCCATACTAATTTCACTTTTCAAATCAGACTTCGCACTAAGTTCAACAAGAGCACGAGCAAAACTAATACGTCCCCGATTTCTAGGATATCCGTAATGCAAATTACCTGTCAATTAGGGGTGGCAATTCGGGTCGGGTTCGGGTTGGCGGGTCAAAAAACCCCAACCCGAACCTGACCCATTTAAATCATCGAGTCAACTATGTCAACCCTAACCTGTTTACACATAACCCGAACTTGACCAATTTAACCCATATATATACTTGGGTTGGCGGATTAAATAGGTTACACGGGTTGAATAGGTTAAATTGGTTTCGAGTTGACCTATTTAACCCATTTTATATACAAAAGTTGGCACATTACACGAGTTAAACAGGTTAAACGGGTTTGCGGGTCGACCCGGTTAACCCATTTAACCCGTATAATAAAATATATATAATTTTTATTTTAAGAAAAAATCTTAAACGGTTTGGCGGGTCGACCCGCTTAATTTATTCTCAACTCGAACCTGACATGTTTAATAAATGGGTTAGATGGGTCCACCCAAATCCGACCCGAAATCTATTTAGACTCAACCTAAACCAGTTAATTTTCATGTCGGTTTCAAGTCGAATTTCGTGTTAGGTCAGAAATTGTCACCCCTACTATCAATAACTTTTATTAATCACATTTTCATTATCTTCTACCTCCAAAAGCTATTTTACTTTCACCAAGAAAAAGTCTTTACTAATCTTGTTTTGTACTTTTAGTATTAAAATAAATAAAAAGGTGTGAGAGGATCTAAACACACTCCTTGTGTTGAAGATACTTTGAGTTAATATCAACTAGTATGCGGAATCTACTAGCTAATACTTAGAAGATTATCTGTGTTTATGTTGTATGAAATAGTATATGATGAAACAGTAAAGTATGAACAAAGTAATAAACCAAATGCTTCAATATTATTGATTATAATACGAGTGATCTTAGATTATCACTAGGGTTTAACAACCTTAAAGCTTTCACAAAGATACGTATGACTTGTATATCAAAAACCTAACCTAGGACCTCCTTTTATAGCACAAGGAGTCCTGTACAAGTAAACTACAATATTCGTATCAATCTATAACTAGAAGATATACACCAAATCTATTCTATATTTATCCACACGAGTCTTCATCTTTGTCTTCATCACATAAGCAGTACAAACTATTTGTACTGACAGTACTAACTCAGTTAGTTCTGCTAGTTCTAACTTGAACCAGTTGAAACCTTGAACCTGGCAGTATTAACTGTTAGTTTAATTCCCAACAATCCTCCCCTAAACTTATGATTTCTCTGCAAATCACTAAGTTTCTTGAATTAAACTCCAACTTTGATGATAGGGGGATTCTTCCAAACACTTTACCTTCTTTTCTTCCTCAGGGCTTGTGTCTCTTTCTTTCAAACTGATCATATATTCTTTGAACTAGATTTTGAATTACCTCAGTATTTTCTTCACATCTGAGCTTTGAAGAAATCATCACTGCAAGCACATCCGCACTTAATGGATATTCCAGTTCTGCTAACATAAAGATATCAACTCCACCTTGTGTTGATAAATGATGAACATTACAAGAACCATAGAACTCCCATGAGGTAGATAGATCATAAATAGGAAAGTTCCAATATACATTTGTGGGATCTGGTTCATATAACCTCTTGAATTCTACCCACAACTCTTGCTCTTTCACATCAGTCTTCTTCTTTGTTTTGAGCTTATCTTGAACTAATCTCCATAAAGTATCCAGATCTTCTCTATCACAAGCTCTCAGCAAATTTTCAAAATTCTTTTACACTGTTGACGCTCCACCAACTCTAGTAACCTTCCAAGCTTTTCCAAATTTGTCTTTGTAAATCTCCCAGTCCATTATTGGATGTCTAGCTTGAATTGGATCAACATGTAAAATTTCTGGCACAGTAACTAGCATATTGCTCATTTGTTCTTGTGACAATTCTATTCTTTCTTCTTGTGCTTCTACTTTCTCAGTTTGTTCTTTCTCAGCAGTCTTAAGTCTTTTTGGTGTTCTTGTATCTGTGTCCATAAGAATAAAGTGTTGAGCTCTTCTGTATGCATTGTAATACAGATATTCAATTTCTTCATGTGATTTACCCTTCAACTGGACTGCCTTCCAATTAGCTTGATTCCTAAGATACATTTTCATTCCACTGATGATCTGTGCCTTTGTTGGTTTTCTCTTTCTCTTTTGACTTTGATTCTTTCTAATATTATGTATTATCTCATTGAGAGCCCCTTCATCACTTCTTGAATTAATAAAATCAGCAAGCAGAGCTGACCTTTCTTCAATAGTTAGACTTTCATCTGCAATCAGTTCTATAGCCTTTTCCTTCACACTTGGATCAGTATCAATCAGTTGTTGAATTTGCTCTTCATGTGATTGTTGAGCCACAATAGCATCTGAAGCAATTCTCTCCTTTTCCAATCTCTGAGCTTCCATAAAGCTTGCAACTTCATCTTCATGAACCTTTCTTGCCAACTCAGCATCCAAATCCATTTGAACTTGTGTTCTTGGCTTGACTTTCTTTTGTTGCTCAGCTTCTTCTACTGTCATTGGTGCCTTTCCTTTCTCTGCTCTCTTTCTTTCATACTCTGAAGCCTTAGCAGTACCTTCTTCCATGCCAGCAGTACCAACTGTTGGTCTAAAACTTGAAGCAGTATCTAAGATCTCTTCTTGAGTTTCCAAAACAACAACCTCTGTATCATTATCCTGAGCAATTTCCTCTGTTTGTTGTTGTTGAACCTCTTCAGTACCTTGTTGAACCTCTTTAGTACCTTGTTGTTCCTCTTCAGTACCTTGTTGTTCACCCATATCCATATCATCACCACCCATACCTGAAGTACCTTCATCAAAATCTAGTTGCCTCCCCTGAGTTTTTGATCCTGTCTTCCTCCCCTGTTTGGGAGAATCACCCAAATCATCATCATCTGAGTTAGAAGAAGTTGTAGAAAGCACCATCTTAGCAGATCTTTTGCCCTTGGACCTCTTGACTTGAGCCTCCAATTTCTTCACTCTTAGCACCAATTTTGTGTACACCAGGGCAAAATTTCTCTTATGACTCTTCAGCTCAGCCTCCAAACTAACCACTTTGTTGGACAGATTGGTACATAATTCCATCAATTCATTTAGTCTAGCACTGCCCTCATCACTTCTAGCTGTGTTACCTGCTAGGAGAGGTGAATCTTGGGGCATTGGCTCAGTTTCTTCCCTAGTTGGACTAGGAGGTACTCCGAGCCACCCATATATTCCATTTGGCTTGGGGTTACATCACCTGTGGCAAGTCTTGAAGGACTTGGAACATTAGATGTTGCCATGGTAGGGGTCTTATGGATGTTTACACTGCCCTGCCCAGCTACTAAGCCTGAAGCAGTAGTATAAGCCCCATCCATACTATCAAAATTGATAGCCTCATCTGCTACAAATGTGTGAGGAGGAGAACTAGGCTGAGGGACCATAGTTTCCTGTCTGGTTCTTCTCCTATAGGTGTTGGTTACAGGGTGTGTATGGATAACATTTGGAACCACAATGGGTGTGTGTTGGGGCTCAGTTGGGATTACTGACCCTTCACCCCGAAAAGATTGTATCCTTTCCAACATTTCAGGAAAAAGAGGTATTACTACCCCATTGAAAAGTCTATTTGCCATTGCCATATTTTGAAAAGCTTTTGTTGCAGGCAAGGTGTTGGAAAGGTTTTCTTATGTTGCTTTAATTGATTCTTTTTCTTGTTCAAAAATGCTTGCACAAATCTTGGATACATCAAAAACTTGGTTTTGCTTTTTACATTGTTCACCATACTCTCAAAAATAAATTTGGAAAAGTTAAAAGTCTTATTTGTTGATAAGCAGATGAGAGCAATAGCAATATTGCTACTGAATTGCTCCCATGATGTTCTCTTTGGACTCAAACAATGTAAGAGAGTATGGATGAAAAACCTCCATTGTGGGGAGAAACATCCTTTTTGAAAAGTCAGTTTATGATTGGATGTGTCATACCCCATTTTAGCAATTTCTTGCCAAATTTCAGTGTTTGGCAAATCATTGATACCATCAGAATCTTCTAATTTAAGATGTCTCCTAATAGAATTTTTAGTAACAATGAATTGGTTACCATCTACATTAGCATGTATTTCTATGTCTCTATTTTCACTAGTTTCAACAGTGGCAGTCTGCCAAAACATTGTGATTTGAGAGACATATAGAGTAGGGTTACAAGTGAGAGCATACCTTATATGAGTTGTGTTCAAGAAGTCCACAATCTCATGAAAGATTGGTCCATCACCCTGCTCTGTTTTCTCCAAGTAGGCTACCTGATTATGAGTCTTGACAAATTCCAAATTAGCCATGATAATTTATGCAAGTTATAACAGAAAAGTGATCGTTTGTGGTTTAATTGAAGGTGTGAAAAGCCAATTGGGATTTTATAGATGAACAGTTAGGGTTTGAGATTTTTGCGTAAAGGATAAGAATTATCTTTAGAAAGAATAGGAGTAATATTTGGAAAGAAGATAATTATCCTAAGAAAAACCCTATATATATGGTAACAAATGGTATTTACCCAACGGCTATATTAAAAATTAGTTACTGACACAACAGTTACAACGGCTAGTTCAGCAGTACAAAGTTTTCACTATCAGTACAAACTTTGCACTACCAGTACTAATTTTTTAAGAAAAATTTTAAGGAGCAGTATAGACGCATACTTGGGGAGAAGGGTTTAAAACTATCAGCTATCAACGGATTTGATGTGTCTTTACCAATAGCCGTTTGCTTTGGACTAGCCAACTCTTTGCTGTGAAGTATGGTGAGTTAATAACCATATAGTTTTTGGTAAACTATCAACCATAAACGGATTTGAGAAGTCTTTACCAGAAACCGTTTGCTCTGGACTAGTTGGTTCTTGATGTGGGTTAGACATGGTGAACCAAAGACCATTTGTTGTGTGCTAAGATCACACATTCAAGCTCCAAATCACCATAGTATCCAAAGCATAACATAGTCAAAGCACAATCCATCTCAGAGTGCTTTCTCAACCTGTAAATGTTAGTCCAAAACCAAAGAAAACACAAGACAAAGTATTTTCTATGTGACAGTTATCAAAATTGACTAACATGTGTATATAAGCAGTACCAAAATTGTACAAACAATACAAACTATACATAGCAGTTTTATCTGACACAACTAGCAGTACAAAATCCTTTTTATAGCAAAAATGCTTAGATATTGAACTTTTAAGGGTTAAGCATTCCAATACCTGTAACCAAGTACTGAAACCTCCCCACATCAAAACCTTTAGTTAATAAGTCAGCAAAATTGTCATATGTATGAATTTTGACAATTTGAACTAACTTCTTCTCATTACAGTCTCTTATAAAGTGATGTCTAATTTCAATGTGTTTAGTTTTAGAATGTTGAACTGGATTTTTAATTATACACATTTTACTGCTATTGTCTATGAAAATTATTGTGTTCAAGAATTTATACCCATAATCAAGTAACTGATTCTGAATCCAAAGAACTTGAGCACAACAACTAGCAGCAGCCACATATTCAGCTTCAGTTGTAGAAGTGGCCACCATAGTTTGCTTTTTGCACTGCCATGATATAAGTCTGCATCCTAGAAACTGACAACCACTAGTTGTTGACTTCCTATCCATACTAGCACCAGCATAATCACTATCTGAGTATGCCACCAAATCAAATGGAGACTCTTTAGGATACCACAGACCTAAGTTAGGTTGACCTTTATGATACCTAAAGATTCTCTTCACTGCTGTCAAATGAGACACCTTGGGAGTGACTTGAAATCTTGCACAAGCACATGCTGCAAACATAATATCAGGTCTGGATGATGTGAGATACATCAAAGACCCAATCATAGACCTGTATGTGTGTACATCCATAGCTTCACCACTTTGATCTTTCAAAAGAAAATGTGTCTCCTTATCAGCAGGTGTACTAGCAACTTTAGAATCTGTAAACTGAAACTTCCTCAATATTTCAGCTACATATTTATCTTGGCTGATAAATATTCCTTCTGGTTTCTGCTGCACTTGTAATCCCAAAAAGAAAGTAAGTTCACCCATAGAACTCATCTGGGACTGATCCTTCATCAACTTTTCAAACTCTTTGCACATCTCCTTCTTGGTAGAACCAAAGATGATATCATCCACATATACTTGAACCAATAAGATATCACCCTTGTTCTTTTTGATAAAAAGAGTCTGATCAATCTTGCCCCTATGGAACCCATTCTTCAATAGATAAGTAGCTAAAGTTCCATACCAAGCTCTTGGAGCTTGATGCAAGCCATAGAGAGCTTTCACCACCTTGTATACTTTGTCAGGATGATCAGGGTCAATGAAACCTGGAGGTTGAGAAACATATACCTCCTCATCAATAGTACCATATAGGAAAGCACTATTCATATCCATCTGGTAGACCATGAAACCCATGAATGAAGCATAAGCTAGAAAAAGCCTTGTTGCCTCAATCCTTGCAACAGGTGCAAAAACTTCTTCATAATCAATTCCCTCTTCTTGAGTATAGCCTTGAGCCACAAGCCTTGCCTTGTTCCTTATTACTATTCCTCTGTCATCTTTCTTGTTTCTGAACACCCACTTGGTACCAATAACCCTCATGCCCCTTGGCAAATCAACTAGAACCCAAACCTTCTAAATCTTGAATTGGAGCAGTTCTTCTTGCAATGCTTCAACCCAGCTTGAGTCTTCTAATGCCTTGAGCACATTCTTTGGTTCTATTTGTGATAGGAAACACACAAACAAACATTCATTCTTATCTTCATGGTATTTTTGTTCATATACAACACTAAGAAAACCATGATGATCTGGATCTTGTGTCTGTCTTCTAGTCTTCACACCAGACTGTACATCTCCAATCACATTAGCAAGTGGATGATTCTTATGAACTGTAGTTTGGGGAGTGGAAGGAACTTCATAGTTGATGGGCATGTTGTGCAAACCAGCTCCAAATATATCAAAAGAATCAATTTGTGGAGCAGTAGTATGACTTGATCCAGCAGTAGGACCATTTGGCTCAGCAGTAGAATCTTTTGGCTCAGCAGTACTAACTCCATTTGTACTGCTTTTGGGAACTTCTGTTTCTTTACCATCTTGTCCACTGTTTTCACCAGCATTCTTCTCTCTATCAGCATCACTTGATGATGGAGCATCATCATTCTTTGAAGAAGAAACATACAATGGACTGTCTTCCAAAATTGGCATCAAGATATGATCTTCATCATTGTCTTCTGAACCTGCATTATCATTAGTATTTGTACCTGTAACAGGCACATAATTCATAGATTCTGAAAGCCTATCAATATCAAAAATCCAATCTGGACCACCAGCTGCAACATTTGGTATATTTTCTTGAAACTCAATGTGCAGATTTTCCTCTACATGTCTGGTGCTCTTATTATACACCCTAAAAGCTTTACTATGCAAAGAATAACCAACAAAGAAACCCTCATCTGATTTCCCATCAAACTTACCTAATTGGTCTTTGGTATTGAGAATAGTGACATGACAACCAAAAGGTCTCATAAAGCTTAAGGCAGGGGTTCTACCTCTGAAAAGTTCATAAGCAGTCTTATTATGAGGTTGTACCATTAAAACCCTGTTTTGAACATAACAAGCAGTACTAACTGCTTCAGCCCAAAATGAGATAGGTAACTTAGATTCAGCTAACATAGTTCTAGCAGCCTCTATTAGTGTCCTATTCTTTCTTTCAGCTACTCCATTTTGCTGTGGGGTTCTAGCTACACTAAATTCTCTTTTAATACCCTTTTCTTTGCAGAACTCATCCATAACTCTGTTGTTGGGTTTTAAGGATGCTGCTGCTCTTGATATTTATTGAAATACACCAAGTATAACTCTGCTGCTAAGTAACTCTGCTGCTAGTGTATTTAGTCTGCTGCTGGTGTTACCTGATGGTAAAATAAGTTAAGTGTAATTCTGCTGCTAGCTACGAAGATTCTGCTGCTAGAGAAATTATGCTGCTGCTTATTGGATATGTATAGTATGTTAAGGATAAGTATAGAAAAGATACGTAAAGATATTTGTCTTGTAAAGAAAGTTTTGTAACCGACTAGGACTCCTTAATCTATAAAAGGAGGATCTAGGGTTAGGTTTTAGGTACGTATCATTATTGTTTTACACTTCTAGGTTTCTTGTAACCCCGTTGCTATTCAGAGCAATCGTATTAATATATTGAAGTGTTGTTTGGTTGTTAGTTATTCTTCTTAAGATCAATTACTAATTTCCGCATAGTAATTGATAATTTGTTTAAGCACAGTTTCTATATCTATTGTCTTAGGTTTATATCTAAGATAATTAATAAGATCGTGAAGCTCGTCTGGGATCAACAAGTGGTATCATAGCTTGTGATCTAGAAACTGGTACCAAGAAGAATTACTGAATACAAGATTTGTTAATCATCAAAGTTTGCAATGGAATCCGATTCAACACACATGGTTACTGCATCAAGAGTCCCCATGCTCAAGACTGGTGAGTACGAGATCTGGAAGATGAGAATTCAACAATACATGAGAATGGTTGATTACTCAATTTGGGAAGTTGTTTTAAATGGCGACAGTCAGCCAACTAAGACTGCTACTGGATCAGTCTTGACTCTCAAGACAAGTGAAGAGAAAGCACATAGAAGATTGGAGGTCAAGGCTCACAGTATTCTCATGATGGGAATACCTAATGATTATCAACTAAGCTTTAATCATATTGAGTCTGCTAAGGAGTTATGGGAGGCTATTGAACTTCGATTTGGTGGGAACGAAGCTACAAAGAAGTCAAGAAAGAACCTAATGAAGCACCAGTTTGAAACTTTTACTGCTTTGAGTTCTGAGAACATTGAGGGAACTTATGATAGACTTCATAAACTGACCAGTCAGATGGCTCTATTGAAGATTGATGTATCTCAAGAAGATATCAATCTAAAATTTCTGAGAAGCCTATCTCCTGAATGGAACACTCACACAGTGATTTGGAGGCATAAGGAAGATTTTGAGAAGATGACATTGGATGATCTGTATAACAACATGAAAGTATATGAATCTGAAGTCAAGGGATTGTCAAGTTCATCTTCTACCGCAAACAATCTTGCTTTTGTTTCCTCAAGCAACAAGAATTCTGGTAGTCATCAAGAACAGCACTCTGCTGCTGGTACTTTCATTCCTGCTGCTGGTTCACATGTCTCTGCTGCTGACTCTACCAATACCAACACCATCAGTGATGCTACTATTTGTGCTTATTTGGCTGAACTTACTACAAGTACTACAGTTATGCCTCAAGATTTGGATGAACTTGATCCTGATGATGTTGAAGAGATTGATATGCAACGGCAGTTTGCAATGCTAACTATGAGGGCAAGAAGGTTTCTTAAAAGAACTGGTAAAGAACTTAAGTTCATAAGAAACAAAAATGTGGGATTTGACAAATCAAAAGCTGAATGTTATAACTGCCATAAGAAGGGACACTTTGCAAGAGAGTGCAGAGCACCCAAAAGAAACAATGAGAATACCAAGAAGCCTACTGATAAAGAGTCAAATCCTAATGCTGCTATGGTGTCATGTGATGGGTTAGGAGAGTTTGACTGGAGTGATCATGCTGAAGATGGTCCAAATTTTGCATTGGTAGCTAATGAAGAACCTAAAGAACAACAATTTGCTCTCATGGCCTACTCTTCCTCTGGATCAGACTCTGAGGTATCCAATGAATCATCTTGTTCTTTTAAATCATGTTCTGATACAATAGAAGTACTTAAGTCTAGCAATGGAAATCTTAAAATAGAGAATGAGAAACTTAAGTTAGACAATCATAGTTATCAATATGGTTTAAAAAATGTAGAAGAGAAGCTTGAATGTTTTAAAAAGGCTGAAATTGAATATGTTGATAAGATCACTAGTTTAGAAATTGAGCTTATTAAGAAAGATTGTGAGATTAAGGTTCTTATGGGGAAAGTAGAAGAGGCTGAACAGGCTAGAGATTCAGCTATAAGTGAGACTGAAAAACATGTTGTTAGGGTGGAAAAACAACCATTTGCCACTGACATACTCAGTAAACCAATAGGAAGACACTTTGCAGACTCAGGCAGTGGTCTAGGATACAATGCTGTTGCTCCACCTAAGAAACTTAGTGCCAATGCCCCTCCTACTAGGACATTGTCTTTCATACCTGAGTCTGAGGCCAACCCTGTAGGTGAAACTAGTGACACTAAAATAGAGTCACCCAAGGTTGAGAAAAAATGGTCTGATGCACCCCTTATTGAAGATTGGGAGTCTGACAGTGACGATGATGTTGTGGAATCTGATTCAACCCCTAAGAACAAAAAGGAAGAAATTCCTGCTGTTGTTGAATCAAAAGTGCCTAAAGCTAAAAAGGTTGAGTTTGTTAAGCCTAAGCTAGGTAGAGGTATCTCTAGAAAAATGGCTGAGTATGAAAACACACCTAGAGTATATCCTAAGAGAACTAATAATTTGCCTAGAGGAAACCAGAGAAATTGGAACAACCTAGTTTCACAAAGATTAGGTACTGATGTTCAATTACTTAAAAAGGCATGTTATAGTCGTGGCAGTTTTGACCATTTGCAAGAAGACTACTACTACTATCAAAAACCAGTTTGGAACCAATACACAAGGGTGAACCATATAAATTTTGCTAAAAAGACTCACCCACACCCCAAAAGAAACATGGTTCCCAAGGAAGTTTTGATGAGAGATGGTGCTTCTAGAATTATCTCACCTATTGCACCAAAAGGGCCCATAAAGAAGGACATAGTTGATACTGCTGCTAAGGCAGACTCTGCTATTTTGCCAAAAGTAGTTACTGATACTGTTGTGGGCAACCATTTTTATGCTGTTAAGGTCTCAGCTTGCTGGGTCTGGAAACCTAAAGTTAAAGTTTTGGACCATGTTCTCAGACACAGCAGTGCACCAATGCAGTTGAAGAAATTTGACTACTTTGATGCACAAGGCAGATCCAAGTCAGTAATGGCTTGGGTCCCAAAGAGAAACTAATTCTCTTACTTTTTGTGCTGGGCAATCTACAAAAGGAGCTAAAAGATAAATGCATTTTTGATAGTGGATGCTCTTCACATATGACTGGAGACCAAAGCAATTTGGAAAACTTTGAAGCTTTGGATGGTGGATACGTTGCCTTTGGGAATGACCCTAAAGGAGGTAAAATCGTTGGAAAAGGCATCATCAGAACTGGCAAATTGGATTTTGAGAAAGTGTATTTGGTGAATGGACTAAAGTTCAATCTTTTTAGTGTCTCACAAATGTGTGACAGAAAGAATTTTGTTCTTTTTACAGACACTGAGTGTCTTGTCTTATCTCCTGACTATAAGATACCTGAGAATAAATTAGTACTTCTTAAAGTCCCTAGAAATGACAACATATACAGTGTGGACATAAAGAACATTATTCCCAAAAGAGATTTAACTTGTCTGTTTGCCAAAGCCACTATTGATGAATCCAAACTTTGGCATAGAAGGCTTGGCCATTTGAACTACAAGGCTATCAACAAGTTGGTGAAAGGGAACTTGGTCAGAGGATTACCTTCAAAGGTCTTTGAAAACCCTGAAATATGTGTTGCTTGTCAGATGGGAAAGCAACATAGAGCATCTTGTAAGTCCAAAGTAGTGAACTCTATTTCTGAACCCTTGTTCATGTTACATATGGACCTATTTGGACCTACTTATGTGAAAAGCTTGAACAAAAAGATGTATGGCTTAGTGGTCACTAATGATTTTAGTAGATTTACTTGGGTATTCTTCTTAGTTACTAAGGATGAGACTCCTGGCATTCTTAAGGCTATTATTACAAGGATAGAAAACCTATTTAATCACAAAGTTAAGGTCATCAGATGTGACAATGGAACTGAATTTAAGAACCATGTGATGAACCAGTTCTATGAGGAAAAGGGTATAACAAGACAGTTTAGTGTGGCTAGAACTCCTCAGCAAAATGGTGTTGCTGAGAGGAAGAATAGAACATTAATTGAGGCTGCTAGGACCATGTTGTCAGAGTCTAAGTTACCCACTATCTTTTGGGCTGAAGCAGTCAACACTGCTTGCTATGTGCAAAATAGAAGTAAGGTAGTTAAGCCTCATAACAAGACCCCTTATGAGTTATTACATGGTAGGAAACCTCTAATAGATTTCTTAAGACCATTTGGGTGTCCTGTTACTATCTTGAACACCATTGACCACTTAGGCAAGTTTAGTGAGAAAGCAGACATAGGTTTCTTTGTTGGATACTCCACTGAAAGTAAGGCTTTTAGAGTCTTCAATCAAAGGACTGGGCATGTGGTGGAAAATTTACATGTTAAAATTAGAGAAACCACACCTAATGTTGATGGAAAAGGTCCTGAATGGATGTTTGATATTGATTCTCTAACCAAAAGTATGAATTATCAACCAGTCATTGCAGGTACAACTGACATGTCTGCAGGTACACAAACTAACCCTACTGCAGGTACACAAGCTAAGGATAATGCATCTGCAAAAGAGTTTGTGTTGATTGAAAGATGGAATATTGATCAGCCTTTCACACCTAATGAGGGCAAGAGTTCACTGGATGATGATGTTCATGATGAAGTTCCAAAGAATGATGCAGAAGAAAGTGTTCAGACTTCTCATGATGGCAAGAATGGTGATAAGGAAAGGGATGAAGAGTCAGCAATTAATAGACTCCAAGGGAATAAAACTAGCAGCAGTTCTCTCAACTCTGCTGCCAAGCCAAAACACTCTGCTGTTAGGCCAAACAACTCTGCTGTTAGGCCAAAACACTCTGCTGCTAAGCCTGGTAACTCTGCTGCTGTGCCCAAGGACTCTGCTGCTGATAAATATGGTGATTCTTATGATGATTCTTCTGAAGAGATGCCCGAATTAGAAGAAGTGTATGTGGACACTGATGATGAAATTGTTGATGTCTTTGGTGCTGGAGCTGATTTATCAAATTTGGAGACTGATATACCTGTTAGTCCCACTCCAACAACCAGAATTCACAAGAATCATCCAAAGGAACAGATTATTGGAGATGTTAAATCTGCTGTACAGACCAGAAGTAAATCAAAAGGGTTGAGTGATTTGCTTGATCAGGGATTGTTTGCTCAAACTCTTCAAAAGAGGAATAGCCACAAGGATTTACAAAATTGTATGTTTGCCTGTTTCTTATCTCAAAAGGAACCCAAGAACATTCACACAGCTATGAAAGATGAAAGCTGGGTTGAAGCTATGCAAGAGGAGTTGCTGCAGTTCAAGCTTCAAGAAGTCTGGACATTGGTGGATTTGCCTAATGGAAAAAGGGCAATTGGTACAAAATGGGTGTCCAGATGCAAAAGAGATGAAAGGGGCATTGTTATCAGAAACAAGGCTAGATTGGTGGCTCAGGGATGCACTCAGGAAGAAGGAATAGATTATGATGAGGTATTTGCCCCAGTTGCAAGAATTGAGGCTATCAGAATATTCTTAGCATATGCCTCATACAAAAACTTTCCTGTGTACCAAATGGATGTGAAAAGTGCCTTCTTGTATGGAGAGATAGATGAGGAAGTCTATGTTATGCAACCACCTGGATTTGAAGACCCTAAGTATCCTAATAGGGTTTATAAAGTGGAGAAGGCATTATATGGACTACATCAAGCTCCTAGAGCTTGGTATGACACCTTATCCAAGTATTTGTTGAACAATGGTTTTAGCAGAGGAGCCATTGACAAAACATTGTTTATTAAGAAAGACAAAAAGGATATCCTACTTGTTCAGGTTTATGTAGATGATATCATTTTTGGGTCTACAAATAAGGTGTTATGTGAAGAATTTGAGAAGCTTATGCACAACAAGTTTCAGATGAGTTCTATGGGGGAACTCACTTTCTTTTTGGGGCTTCAAGTTAAGCAGAAATCAGATGGGATTTTTATTAGCCAAGACAAGTATGTGGCTGATATTTTGAAGAAGTTTGAATGTAAAGATGTGAAGCCTGCAAAGACAACAATAGAGACCAATAAACCTTTGCTCAAGGATAAAGATGGGGAAGAGGTTGATGTTCATCTTTATAGATCAATGATTGGTTCATTGATGTATCTGACTGCTTCAAGGCCAGACATTATGTTTGCTGTGTGTGTGTGTGTGCCAGATTTCAAGTATCCCCAAAAGTCTCTCACTTGAATGCTGTTAAGAGGATTTTTAGGTATTTGAGGAGTCAACCTAGGTTGGGCCTCTGGTATCCTAAGGATTCACCTTTTGACTTGGTGGCATACTCTGATAGTGACTATGCTGGAGCTAGTTTGGATAGAAAATCAACCACTGGAGGCTGTCAGTACCTTGGACATAGGCTGATCTCTTGGCAATGTAAGAAACAAACAGTGGTGGCAAATTCAACAACTGAAGCAGAATATGTGGCTGCTTCTAGCTGCAGTGGACAAGTGCTCTGGATTCAGAACCAACTGCTGGATTATGGGTACAATTTCATGAACACCAAAATTTACATTGACAACAACAGCACAATGTGTATTATTAGAAATCCTGTTTATTACTCTAAAACAAAACACATAGAGATAAGACATCATTTTATTAGAGATTGTTATGAGAAAAAGTTAATTCAAGTGGTTAAAATACATACTGACAACAATGTTGCTGATTTACTTACTAAAGGTTTTGATGTAGGTAGATTTCAATTTTTTGTTGCTAGTATTGGCATGATCAATCTTTAAACATCTTATCTCTGTATGTTTTTGTAAAACTGTGTAAGGATTTGTGCTGTTGTTAAGTCAAAGTTTGTTGTTTCTTAAATTGTCTGTTGTTAAGTTGTTTGCTGCTATGCTACTCTGCTGCTATGCTGTCTTGTGTGTTTATATGGACTATGGGATATTCTTGCTTGTGTTTTTGTGGTTGTCTACTAATCTTTTGCAGATATTCATAAGTTCACATCAAGTAAAGCAAGGAAATTTAAAGTTCATTAATCACAGAGATGAGTACATTCAAAAGATCAATTACATTCAAAAGACATCAAGACACAAGATTTTCAAGCCAAACAAACTTATTCCCTAACCAAGCTTCCTTTTTCCCTTGTCGGTGAGGTCAGGCATGGTCTTCATACCTCTTCTGCCTTCCATTAGTCTTGACACTTGTGGACATGGAAGACACAACACAACTTGTCGGTGAGGCTTTGAAGATGCTTGCTTCCTCTCTGGCATCGTGACCTTAGGCTTTGAAGATGCTTGCTTCCTTTCTGGAACTGTGATCTTGCTCATTCCTGCTACGGCCTTCTCCATCTCTTTAGTGAGGACTTTTGCTACGGATGGAATCCATGTTTTGTCATCCGAGTCAGAGGATGAGACACTTAAGTAGGATGGTGGTGTGGGAAGCTTATCGGAGTCTGAAGAGGAGATATTCATTGGATTCTTGGATTTCTTGAATCTTGCTGCTGCTTGCTTTGTTCTTCCCATTGGTTTGCACCCTGGTGGATAATATGATGACCAACCATTATCATCAGATGAAATCTCAATGATCGGTGTTTTTGAAAAACTCATGATGATCGTATTATTGTGTTAGGGTTTGTGGATTTTGGGATTAGTTAAAGTCTCAAGGAAATTTATAGACTTATGGAGTCTATGGGTATTCAATGAGGGGTTGGTGTTCGCAATTAATTTGATTGAGGGATTAATTAAGAGAATTGGGGAAAGTTGACTTTTAGTCAAACATTTGTCACTCTGCTGCTGAGTTTGAAAGTAAAGGGGCCAATTTGTAAATTTTGGCGCGCATAGAACCCTAATTAGATCAAAACGGTCTCAAACCCAATTCGATCTCATTTTGAATCATAAGCGCCCAAAGTTAGACTCTATTCTCACCCTAAACCCACATTCAAATCATTGGATCAAAAACCCCCAAAAAATCAACACTCTCATTTGCAATGGCTAGAAGACAATTCCCTGTTGAGCACAATCAAATTGCGTTTCTTCAAAAGATTCCTGAGGCTGAAGGTTTCACTGAAGTCATGGACTTTCTTAATGCATCACAATTAAGGTATGCATTAACGGTGGATCCTCCTATATTTAAATCCCACATGCGACAGTTTTGGTCGACTGTTACGATCGAAACTAGACATGGGGAGCAAATGTTAGTTGGTATAGTGGATGGAGCAAGTATAGTAGTTACTGAAACATCTATAAGGCGAACTCTTCGTCTTAAAGATGATGAAGCAACCACTTGTCTTTCTACAGACACTATTTTGGCCGAACTTGAGAAAATGGGGTATGAGAGGCAAAATTCTAGTAATAAACTTTTTAAACGCCTTCTTTGCCCACATTGGAAGTTTCTTCTTCATACAATTCAACATTGTTTAATTGCAAAAACAGGTGGGTGGAATGAGTTCAGTGCATCTCAAGCATCAGCTTTGATTTGCCTGGCCTCAGGACAACCATTTAATTTTTCATCTATGATTTTTGAAGGATTGAAGAAGTATGTTACTGGAAAATTTTATATGTATCCAAGGTTTTTACAACTCATTATAAACAGTCAACTTCAGGAACCCTTGGTACATAAAAACATTGAGCCAAGTAATAAAATGACTATCAAAATGTTTGCTTTTCTAAGGAAAAATGGGATTGGTTTTTCTGGTGCTATAACTCCCTTATCTCAACACATTTTGGATACTGTGGTTGCTGGCTTGCTGCTAATGAGGATGAAGAAGCTTGACCTCCCACAGCTTCCCATCACACATCCTCATCTGCAAGTTTGAATGAATCTTTTTCCAATGAAACCCAAAATACCCATTCACCTAGGCATTCACAAGAACATGGCACTAAGTTACCTCAGACTAGTGCTAGTATGGAAGCAGATGAGGCTGCCATAGGTGATGGAGATGGCATGAAGGAAGGGGCTGACACTACTGTCTCTGGTTTAGTAACTGAGCAGGACAGTGTCAACATAAGTAAGACCCCAACCTTGGCAACATCTAATGCTACAGGTTCTCTTGAACCTGCTGCACAAGATGGTAACCCCAGCCAACTGGCTAATATGGGGGGCTCAGATATTCAACCTAGGGTTGAAACTGAGTTTCAGTCCCAAGATTCACCTCTCTGGGAAGTTAACACATCCCGAAGTGATGAGGACAGTCATGGAACTATTAATGAATTGATGGATAATACTGTACACATTGTCAATGCCCATGATGCACCTCTCGGACCAGGTCACACAGGTCGAAGTGTTGAGGCTAGTCTTGAAAATCCAAATATTGAATTGATGGGTACTTCAACTGTACAAAATGCCAATGTCAATGATCCATCTCTCGGGTCAGCTAATACAGACCGAAGTGGTGAGACTATTATGAAACAACTTGCTGCATTGACGGATATATGTACAAAATTGTCAAAAGAAGGCCTTGTTCTTACTGAAGAGTTGCAGGTGATGAAGAACTCTCAAACCACTCAAGATGCAGTCATTCACAAACTGAAGTTAAGGATAAAGCATCTAGAACGTGTTCTATGGAAAAGAACAAGATCTTCTCCCATTTGGAAAGCTAAGCTAAGGAAGAGGTCCAAATCATGTTTGGAAGAGGATGCTTCCAAACAGGGGAGGAATGATCATGAAGATAGACAGATAATAAAGGGTTCAGGGGAGGTTATAAAGGTTTCAGGGGAGGTTGAGGTTGTGATTGAAAAAGGTGAAAATGTTGCTGTTGTTGGTGAAAAGAATGCACAGATTGACTCTGCTGCTGGGCTAAAGCACTCTGCTGCTGAACCAGATGAAGACACAATTGCTGAACTTGATGAAGACACAATGCCCTTAGCTCAATTGTTGCTTAATCTTGGAACCCAAACATCTGCACCATCAAAACAACAAGAACAAACTGTTGTGATAGAACAAACTGCTATTTCACAATCTGCTGCTACAAGACCCAAGGCCAAAGGAATTGTCATAAAAGAACCCACTTTCACACCCACACCTATACTATCATCCATTTCATTAACAGATAAAGGAAAAGGTGAAGAAGTTGAAGAACCTGCACCTTATCCTACACACCTTCCATTTGAGTTTTGGTCAAAAGAAGATCAAGATAGGCATGATAAAGAAGCTGCTCAAAGATTGGCTGATGAACAAGCAAAAGAAGATCAGATTGCTCTTGATGAAGAGTATGCAAGGAAGGTGGCAGCTAATGAAGAAAGGACTATCTTTGAGTTTATGGAAAGATCCAAATCTAAAGATATTAATCAAGAAGAGTTTAATGAACAGTTACAATATTTCTTGGATTCTTCATTGATTGTAAGAGGTCAAGCTTCATTAATAATGAAAGATGAGCAGTTGGATGAAAATGAAAAGACAGAGGAGCTTGTAGAGTTTATACTAAAAAAGAATAGAGTAGCTAATTAGGAAGAGCTGATTCTGAGAATTAAAGAAGGACAGAAGTATGGGTACAAAACAAAGTTACCTACAAAGAAGGAATTAATTGATGATATGAAGTATTATTTGAAGAATGAAAGAAATTACAGTATGAAAGATTTCAAAGGAAAGTCAGATGCTATAATTACAAAGGAATTTTATGAAACCTATGCTATGTTGAACTCTCCAAGACAAGGTTTCAAAAGAGGAAAGAAGAGAGAACTAGAAGTTATAGAGTCTCATAATGTGAAGAAATCAAAGACTGGAGAAGAAGGACAAATTGATAAGTAGATACTGAAAAGCTTTTGAGCAGTAAGTGTTTGGAAACAT
This sequence comes from Artemisia tridentata subsp. tridentata, assembly GCA_021014915.2. Classification (NCBI taxonomy): domain Eukaryota; kingdom Viridiplantae; phylum Streptophyta; class Magnoliopsida; order Asterales; family Asteraceae; genus Artemisia; species Artemisia tridentata. The sequence continues at coordinate 355,614,380 of CP139505.1, forward strand.
CCTCTTGGTGATTAGCTGGACTTATAGGAAACTTGATGATTTTGGAGAGAAATATCAAGTTTAGGGGAGGATTGTTGGGTTTTAAGGATGCTGCTGCTCTTGGTATTTATTGAAATACACCAAGTATAACTCTGCTGCTAAGTAACTCTGCTGCTAGTGTATTTACTCTGCTGCTGGTGTTATCTGATGGTAAAATAAGTTAAGTATAATTCTGCTGCTAGCTACGAAGACTCTGCTGCTAGAGAAATTATGCTGCTGCTTATTGGATATGTATAGTATGTTAAGGATAAGTATAGAAAAGATACGTAAAGATATTTTTCTTGTAAAGAAAGTTTTGTAACCGACTAGGACTCCTTAATCTATAAAAGGAGGATCTAGGGTTAGGTTTTAGGTACGTATCATTATTGTTTTACACTTCAAGGTTTCTTGTAACCCCGTTGCTATTCAGAGCAATCGTATTAATATATTGAAGTGTTGTTTGGTTGTTAGTTATTCTTCTTAAGATCAATTACTAATTTCCGCATAGTAATTGATAATTTGTTAAAGCACAATTTCTATATCTATTGTCTTAGGTTTATATCTAAGATAATTAATAAGATCGTGAAGCTCGTCTGGGATCAACATCTGTTTTTAAACTCTGTCCCATTATCACATCTGATTATCTTAACTCTTTTATCAGCTAGGTTTTCTATCTCAGTTATAAAGGACTTAAGGATCTCACTAGTGTCATCCTTAGTTCTCAAAAAGAAAACCCATGTAAACCTGCTATAATCATAAGTAATCACAAGACAGTACCTTTTATGATTCAGGCTATTAACAGAAGTAGGACCAAACAAGTCCATATGAAGCATGTATAAAGCTTGAGTATTAGAGTTATGAACCTTGGGCTTACAAGAAGCTCTGTGTTGTTTACCCTTAAGGCAAGAAACACAAGTTTGATCGTTTTGAAAAATCTTATTAGGTAAACCTCTTACCAAACCATACTTAGCAATCTTATTAATGGTTTTGAAATTTACATGACCAAGTCTTCTATGCCATAACATTGACTCATCCAATGTGGCTTTTGCAACAAGGCAAGTAAGACCCTCTTTAGGAACAAGCTTATTCATCTCAACACTGTATGTGTTACCCTTTTTGGGGATATTAAGCAATACTTGACTTTCATCAGGTAGCTTAAAATCAGGAGAAAGAGTAAGACAGTCAGTGTCAGTAAAAAGCACCTTGTTCTTTTTGTCACAAATTTGTGACACACTAAAAAGGTTATACTTAAGCTCTGACACAAAATACACATTTTCAAAGGCAAGACTACCAGTTTTAATAATACCTTACCAGTAATCTTGCCACCAACACCTCCTCCAAAGATAACAGATCCTCCATCCAGAGGTGTAAAATCTGAAAGGTATGACATGTTACCAGTCATGTGCCTTGAACATCCACTAGCTGAGTACCCTCTATCTTCTCCATCTTTTATAGGATGTTCCTGCACAAACAATAAAGGAATTAGTTTTTTTTTTTGACCCAAGCCATCACTGACTTGGATCTGCCTCGTTCATCAATATAATTATATTTATTGAATGTCATTGATGCACCATTGGGTTTGGTAGGTTTCCATACCCAACGTGCTGAGGCCTTTACAAGATTGCCCCATTGACTCTTAACAGCATTCATATGCCTAGCAGTAGAAATTGTTGGCCTAGCAGTAGAAACTGTTGGCTTAGCAGGTTTGACATTAGGCATCCATTTTTTATTATACAAAGCTGTTTTCTTGAAAAAGGGTCTGTTAACTGTTTTTGAATGATTGTAATGATTTGAATATGGTTTTGCACTTGAAACAGTTTGTTTGTAATTAAAACACTTGTTTGGTCTAGCAGTAGAAATTGATTTGATGCCAGACTTCAACATGACTGCTCTGGGTGTCATCTTAAGATTTACATTAGGGTGAGTCAATCTAGTAGGACTGTTTTGATTCACCCTAGCATTTGTATTCCCATACACCCTTGAACTCCCAAAAACCTTCTTTTTCCATGGATTTGAGTCACAGTATGCAGCCAGATGATCAAAATTACCACACACAAAACATACTTTATTCTGCATAACAAACTCATCACCAAGCTGTTGAGATTTTAAATTATTCTAGTTCCTCTGATTGCCCCTAGGAACTGAAGATCTGTTTGTAGACCTATACATCTCAGCATATCTAACAGTATTCCTAACTGGTTTTATATTTTCATTTTTGACCACTTTAGGAACATTTTTTACTTCTAACTTAACCTCAGACTTATTCTCAGACACAAATTCATTGGTCTTAACCTCAGACACAACTTCTTCAACTAAAGAGGTATCACTTGCACTTTCAAAAGAATCCTCAGCCTTGAAAAATCTAGTAGGACTCTCATTGGTTTTAGGACCATATCCAGAAAATTCAATATCCTTAAACTCCTCTAAGCTAGTATGAGATAAGTCAATGCCTGGAGGTACAAATATTCCTCTATTGGGAGGTGCAACAGACTTATATCCTAGGCCAGATTTAGCTTTATTAACCAGTTGACTCTCTATTAATTTCTTAACTCCTTTTGATGTATATTCAAGAGTGTCAACTCTTAACTGTATGTTTTCCTTTTCTTTCTTAAGCTTTTCTAGTTCATACTTAAGCCCACTCATCTTATCATCTCTAAGTTCCAAATCTCTTTTTAAGACAGCTATATCATCTGTAAAATTTGCTTCATTCTGTCTATAAAAAGTAAGTTGCTCTTCTAAAACAGCTATCCCTCTTTTATGATTTGAAAGATTAAAGTTTACACCATTAAATTCTATTCTAAGATTATCATATTGTTTCTTAAGTGACTCATATTCTTTCAAAGCTGGACAAGAGTTAGAACACTTTTTAACCTCATGTACTTCTGAGTCAGAGAAGGCCATCAATCCAAAGTTGGTTGGTTCCTCCTCTTCTTCCATGAAGCTCCAGTCAAAGCCAGCTCCATCAACAGCTACCATTGCCTTGGAAGAAGTCTCCTCCACATTCACAGTTCTCCTGTTTTCCTGCTTACTTTTGTACCCTTTACCCTTGTTGTCCTGTTGTCTGGGGCTTCTGCATTCTCTGAAAAAATGTCCCATCTTGTGACAGTTGTAACATTCCACCTTGGATTTGTCATAGCCAGCAACATCTCCTCCATTGAAAGTAAGCTTGTTTCCAGTCCTTTGAAAGTACTTCTTTGCCCTAATGCTTATCAAAGCCATTTGCCACTTCAAGTCCATTGCTTCCAAGTCATCTTCATGAATTTGAAGAAGGTCTTCATTGTAGAGTTGAGACCCATTGGATTTACTGGCTACAAAAGTATAGATAGTTTCATCACTCAAGCTAGTAGTGCTAGTTTTTACACTAGCAGTACTAACTTTAGGGTTAGCAGTACAAACATCTTGATCATCCTCAGGACTGCTATTGATGGGGGATGACAAAAATGCCATGTTTTCAGACACAGAACTGGTGCTTCCTGCCTTTTTCACCTTTTATTCAACAATCTTAAGATTGTTGTACAACTCATTAAGTGTCATCTTCTCCAGTTCAGGCTTGTTGCTCCAAACAACAACATGGGTGTTCCATTCAGCAGACAAGCTATTGAGAAACTTCACGTTTAGGTCTTCTTGTGGAATCACTATCTTCAAAACAGCAAGTTGACTAACAATCCTCTGTAGCCTGTTAAAGACATGATCAAGAGTTTCAATGCTTGTGGCACTAAAATTCTCATAGCTTTGCTTCAGCAGTGTTCTTTGTGCCTTCTTAGTGGCTTCATTACCACCAAACCTCTCTACAATTGCTGCAAAAAGTGTCTTTGCAGTCTCATAATGACTGAAGTTCAACACTTGATCATTGGGAATTGCCATGAGTAACAAACTCTTGGCTTTGAGATCATTCTTCTTCTTGATCCTTTCATCATTGGTGACTGGTTCAGTGTTGAGTTTAGTAGTTTTGGTACCATCAGCAAGTGTTTCTTCAGAAAGTGTTGGTTTAAAAGAATCACCATTCAGAATGATATCCCATAGTGCATAATCTTGCACCATGAAGTACTGCTCAATTCTGAGCCTCCAGAGATCATATTCGTTTTGTTTGAGCATTGGTGTTTTGGCAGTGATTGAGGTTTGTGAAGTTTCCATGTCCATCTTCCTTGTTGAAAGAGAAAAAGTTCTTCTGGATCTTCTAATTCAAAGTATCAGAACCTGGCTCTGATACCACTTGAGAGGAACACACTCCTTGTGTTGAAGATACTTTGAGTTAATATAAACTAGTATGCGGAATCTACTAGCTAATACTTATAAGATTATCTGTGTTTATGTTGTATGAAATAGTATATGATGAAACAATAAAGTATGAACACAGTAATAAACCAAATGCTTCAATATTATTGATTATAATACGAGTGATCTTAGATTATCACCAGGGTTTAACAACCTTGAAGCTTTCATAAAGATACGTATGACTTGTATATCAAAAACCTAACCTAAGACCTCATTTTATAGCACAAGGAGTCATGTACAAGTAAACTACAATATTCGTATCAATCTATAACTAGAAGATATACACCAAATCTATTCTATATTTATCCACACGAGTCTTCATCTTTGTCTTCATCACATAAGCAGTACAAACTATTTGTATTGACAGTACTAACTCAGTTAGTACTGCTAGTTCTAACTTGAACCAGTTGAAACCTTGAACCTGGCAGTATTAACTGTTAGTTTAATTCCCAACAGTATTAAAATAAATAAAAAGGTGTGAGACGGATAATTCTCAAGTCATTCTTCAAACGATTTGAGAAAAATAAGTAAATAGTGAAAAGATGTTTTTTCTCCGATGCAAAAAAAGCTTTCCAAAGATATTTTTAAGTAAAAAAACTACCTTTCATTGAAATGCAACAGCAAATTGTCAAAGACCTTTTTTTCAAAAAAGTTTTTGCTTAAAAGCATGAAATTATTTAAAAGTACAAAATTAATAAGAAAATTATTAAGGTAAAATTAAGTAGAAAGGTGAGATTGCACCTAAAGGTTTTTAAAAAGTCTTTGCAAAATGCTCAATTGGGGATGTTCTAAAAAATAAATTTATGTGTGGTTATTCAGTGGTATATAAAGTTCCTTGTTAAAATTGTGGGGCGGATAGTTATAATTTTGTGAGTAAACTGCAAAACGTAAAAAGATGGGTAAAACGTACAAAAAATGGATAAATACATATAAAACGTACAAAAAACAGATAAAAACGTACAAAAACGGATAAAACGTTCAAAAAAGGCCAAAAAAAGAGATAAAACGTACAAAAATGGATAAAAACGGATAAAACGTACAAAAAACAGACAGAAACATACAAAAACGGATAAAACGTACAAAAAACGTAAACAAGAAAAGGATAAAACGTAAAAAAAAATGGATAAAAACGTACAAAAGCGGATAAAACGTACAAAAACAGATAAAAACGGATAAAACGTACAAAAAAGGTAAAAAGAACGGATATAACGTACAAAAAACGGATAAAAACGGACAAAAGACGTGAAAAAACCCGGTAAAACATAAAAAAACGGATAGAAACGGATAAAACGTATAAAAAATGTAAAAAAATGGATAAAACGTACAAAACAACGGATAAAAACGTACAAATACGGATAAACCGTAAAAAAAAAGGATAAAAACGTTAAAAACGGATAAAACGTACAAAAAAAGGAAAAAACGTACAAAAAACGGATAAAAACGTACAAAAACGGATAAAACGTAAAAAAGAACAAAAAACGTAAAAACTGGTTAAAACGTACAAAAAACGGGTAAAACGTACAAAAAAACGGATAGAAACGGATAAAATGTACAAAAAACGTAAAAAACGGATAAAATATACAAAACAACAGATAAAAACGTACAAATACGGATAAAACGTTAAAAAAAAAGGGATAAAAACGTTAAAAAAAACGGATAAAACTTACAAAACACGGATAAAAACGGATAAAACGTACAAAAACGTAAAAAAAAGTGATAAAACGTACAAAAAACGGATAAAAAAAGAGAAAACATACAAAAAAAGGAGAAACATACAAAAAACGGAGATAACGTAAAAAAAGGACTAACGGTGCAAATACCGTTAGTCCTGAAGACTAACGGTGTAATATTATCTATCTCGTTAAGAGATAACAGAGAAATAATTTCCACCGTTAGTCCTCATTGTAAACGAGGGAGGTGGCAAATGTTTGGCTAATGAATGATGTAATATGCCAATAGTTTCTGACAGGGATGTAAGATATTAAAAATTGTAAACCACAGGGATGTATTTTGCAGTTTACTCTAATTTTGTGAAAGTTTAAGTTAATGGGAAAACTTTAATTGTGTGTCTTGGTGTCCGACTGATCCGATTTTTTCCTAATGATTAGTTGTGGACTTGAAAGACGACCTAAAGACTATCTTTATCAACTTTCTAAATTTTTACGAGACTTGTTGATTTATTAGCGTATCTATACTACATATAAAAGAAAAACGGTCAAAACTTGAAAAGCAAAATGTTGAAAGTGAGAGAAATGTATAGTGTAATTAATACTCTTATTAAAACACCCCATTACTTAAAAGTATGATAATTTATTCATATTGTACAACAAATTAAAAGCATATCTATCAAATTAAAAACAACCAATTAAAACACCCCTTACTAAAAAGTAAAATAAAATTTTCACAATGTACAATTTAAACAATCTACAACATAATCCAAAATATAAAATAATTAAACACACTAATTAATGTTATTTTTAAAACACACTAAAATGAAAAGTACATGTTATTATACACATTATACAAATTAATAAAACACACAAAGCTTCATACAAGCTAACAAGTTGATAGTACATATAGTTTTGAAAATCGGACCGGACCAAAGGGTTCAACGGGGAACCGGTGCACCGGTTCGGCTAACCAATAAAATCCATCCGAAAATAAACCAGAAAAGACCCGTTGAAACCGATACAAACTGGTGAATCAGGTCTAATCGAGATCTATTTCTCCGGTTAATCGTCACAGGGTACCCGCCGCCGCAACGCGCGGGTACCCTGCTATACTATATATAGAGGAAAAACTAAAAAGTAAAAAGTGAAAAGTTGAAACTAAAAAATGAAATGTTGAAAACATATATTTCAAAGGAAAACTATTAATACATATTAAAAACCGGGTTGACCCGGTTAAATTTGACCCGTTTTCGACTCAACCCGTCGGGTTGACTCGGTTTAAATAGACCCGTTTTTCGACCGGAACGGTTCAACCGGTTGAACCACCCGGGTCGAACCGGGTTTCAAAACATTATGTTTAATCCCCAAATCTTCAAACTTTTATTATTTTTCGTTTATAACCCATAATACTTTTTTTTAACACAAAATGATTTGTCACTATAAAATCTCGTTGCTATGCACGGGTACTCGTATAGTTTAGTCAAATAAGCTCACGTAAGTGTAAATTTTCTGAGTTCATTTTAGAGGTGTTGATATATTTGAATTTATGATGAAACGCTTGAGTTTATTAATTTACTTCTACAAGTTTTTTTTTTTTTGTTTTTTTTTTTTTTTTTGAACGAAGTTAAAATATATTCCAAGTCACTCTTCATCATAGAGGTAAGTTCATCAGGAAATTTTACATTCTAGAAAAAGTTTGCAACATATTTTAAAGCAATACCCGTCACATGATGTGCAACACGATTACATGTGCGGCGAACCTAAGTGAACTACAAATCAAGTCGGGATGTCTTTTAAATCGGTTACTATTACACCCAAGGCCCATGGAGGGACGGACTCTAATGAAGAAATTATAACATTTGTTGAATCTGATTCAATAATCGCACCAGTGGATTGTTTGAACAAACCTCGTAAGCAATGCAAGTAATGTTTCCCTTTATGATGATATAAATTGTTTGAAAAATGATATGAGGTTTATTATTTGAAATGATACATGTTATGTCTCAGTTTGAAAAATAGAGTCATATTTTATTATGCTCATATGACTCACACATTTTGATTGATACTTTGTTTTACCAATCAAAATTTATCTAATTCCGTTATCCAATTTCATAAATATTCTCATCCTCGTATATAGCTACTTGCTGGGCATTGTCGCTCACTCTTACATTTTAACACTCAGGTTACAAAGCGGGAATATGTAACGAGAATGAGATGGTCGATGAGTAGTCAAAATGGTAAGGTTTATAGCACTTACATAAACTTGATATGATTATAATATTATAACACGATATTCTTAATACTACGTAAATGCGAATAAAATAAAGCTATTTGTGTATACATACATAATAAATAAACAAATAAAATCGGGGACCTAGACATATTGATATAAGGAGCTAAGAGCATCCGGTATGGGAATATCGTGGCTCGCCACCACACCGAGCACCTTGCTCGTGCCTCGCCGTGAGAGGCTTCATCGTCTGCACGAGTAGATGAAAGTCTGACAAATCAAACGTTTATATTATTATTTAATTTGCAACGTTAATATTTCAAACGGTCCTTTGACCGTTTAATGCAAACGCTCCTTCTTTTTTTTTTTCTTTTTTTTTTTTTTTTTTTTTTTTTTTTTTTTTTTTTTCTATATATAAACCACACATACAACACAATATATATCACTAAAATATAGCATATCAAATACATATTTTACCCACACAAAGCTGTCTACAACATCAAAAAAAAAAATCATGTCGTAAAATCCAAACAAGAATATGTATTTCACGAACCTCCTCGCCTCGAATCCATACGCGGGTTCGTCAAACCCATCTACCCCCTCATCACAAAACTCTAACTCGCCATCGCCACAAATCCCTCCGTATGGGACGCAATTGCCTCCCGAAGCAATTTACCAAAATCAACAGTTTGCGTTTCAAGGATTCGCAAATTACCCACAACGTCCAGTTTCCCAAACTCAACCACATTTTTTTAACCCCTCGCAACCTTCATCGTTTCCGACACCATCTGAACCTCAGTTCAAAGTACCTGCGGACCGTGAACCATCCAAAGCACGCGGGAAAAAAGCAATGGCAAAAAAATCCAAAAAAGTTGTGAATTTGGACGATGACGATGATGATGACCTTGAGGCGATGGCTCAAGTGACGAAGAGAAACTGGTGCAGGGATGAAGAAAAACTGCTTGCGAAAATTTGGATTGAAATTTCGCAAGACAAGGATATCGGAAATGATCGTTCCGATGAATTCTTTTGGAACCAGATTCTGGAGACGTTCAACGAGCAATCTGGACGTGAACCTCGTTCCAAAAGTATGATGACCGGTAAATGGACACGGATGAATGGTGATTGCCAAAAATTCAACGCTATCTACAAACATTTGCAGCGTAGAAGCGGTGAAAACGACGGCGATCATATCGAGAATGCAAAGGAAAATTTCGAACAGCGCTTTGGAGGAAGAAAGTTCGCATATGTGCACGCTTGGGATATTTTGAAAAAGTATCCCAAATGGGATGCGGAGGATCCCATTGACGTTACATGTCTCGAGGATATTTTTGGTCCCGACAGACGTCCTCGTCCCGACGGCGCCTACAAAGCTCGGGCTGGAAAGAAACAGAAGTCGACTTCAACGTCGAGCGCGGCGAGCTCGGGTGGGAGTCAAACTAGTTCTTTTTCGGGCAGCATCTCCGAAAAAGCGGACGTTCAAATATCCGCGTACGCGATGAGGAGGGAGAAGGATCGGAAGACGTTAGAGATGGAGGAGATGAAGTTTCTGATGATAGATCCCAACCAAGGCACACCGGAAGCGGCCGCTATCATTCGCCGACGACAAAAACAAATCATGAAAAAATATGCAGTCCAGGACGACGAAGACGAGGATTAAATTTATGTTTAGTATGTGTTATTAGTATTTGTTGTATCGTTATTTTAATTCCCGTATCGTTTTTTTTTTCGTATCGTAAGTTTGTGTTTCGTATTTGTTTTAATATGTTGTATTGTATTTTTAATTAAATGAAATGAATTTAGTTTATTTGGGTATTTGAATAAAAGAAAAAAAAAAATAGATAGTGGTGGGGCCTGAATGAGGAGTTTGTGGTATGTTATGTTTAGGGGGTTGTAAGTTGTGGTGTGTTGTGGTGACGTGTCACCCCGTGGGACCCGAATGAGGTGAAAAAACTCCTCACCACACCTATTGCTCTAACTTGTGCCACATATGATCAACCGTAACAATAGAGCCAACACATCTGGGGAATAAGTCCAATTTGCGGATGAATTAAAGAATCGGCAAAAAAAACTCAGGGGCTGTTTGATAAAAAATATAATTTAGCACTGAGTGAATCAAAACTGTTGAATGATTCCAAGATGCTGAGTGAACCTGATTTTGAGTAAAAATGATTGTTTGATATTTATTCTGAATGAGTAATCTAAGTTGCCTGAAATTACCAATTTAACCTTCTGTCTTATTTTGTATTGAACAAAATATACCATTTGATAAAAAAATTATTAACTCAAATAAAAATATAAAATAAAGAAAGTAATGTTGGAATAAAAAAATGTAATTAGTCTTATCGAAATACCATTTTACCTTTATATTCCCACGATGCTAATAATAAATAAGTCATAGAGGTGCATTGGTAAAAATAGTCGAAAAAAGCATAACATTGTGAAATTTAGGCCAATGCTAATGGTAACCATTAGTTTTGTGGTCACCTCTGCCATCTCAGCGCCACCTCAGCTTTCTCTTTACAAAACTACTCTCTAACACTAATATGCTAATGGTGCACTACAACATCGAACACTTTTTGTGGGGACACATTTGGCCTTTTTGCGGGGACATGTCCCCGCAGAAACACTTTCCGCGGGGACAAGTCACCGCAGATAGGTCACCGCGGCAAGCTCGTCGCTAATACATTACGCGGTGACTTTATATCACTTTCTGCGGGGACGTGTGGGTCCCAGCTCTTTTTTAGCCGGTCAAAGATTGTCCGACGTGGCATTAACTTTCTGCGGGGACATGTCCCCGCAGAAAACTAAAAAAATAAAGTAAAAATTAATTAATTTCGTAATTATAAATGGTTTTCTGCGGCGACTAGTCCCCGCAGAAACTCTTTTCTATATTTTCGAAATTCTTTTCTGCGGGGACAAGTCCCCGCAAAAAAGGTTTTTATATAAATCTTTTATTACTTTTTGCGGGGACATGTCCCCGCAAAAAGTGCCTGACCCATTTTGCAGCAAATTGCTGCAAAATGGGTCATTCCAGGTTTTTGCCGCAAATATGTGCAGCAAAAACCTACCAAATGCAGGTTTGTATGCCAAAACCTGCTGTTCCCATTTCACAAAATTCGCCAAAGTAACAATTTCGCCAACAACACGATATTAAAACCAAATTCGCTAAACATATATACAACAACACCAATTTCAAACAAAATTCACTAAAAATAATATTAATCCAACTGCCCTAAACAATCCAAATTCGCTAAACATAATCATATGAATCCTAATTCGCCAAAAACGGTTCAAAAATCGTGATCCACACAAAATGTCCAACAACCCAAAAAAGTAAGCTAGCGAGGAACAGTTTAGTGGGAATCCTAAGACATAATAATCAATCTAAATCTACACAATATGTCCAACAACCCAAAACAAACATAAAGTGACCCATCCGACCCATACATGCCTAATCCTTATTCTCCCCACCATCCCCATTACCCCCACTACCCCCAGCTCCCCCACTACCCTCCCCTGCAGGTCTAGACTCACCCGGCGTCGGAGTCTGGGATCCTGATGTCCCCGCCAATCCTGCTAGCTCCTGAGGAAAGCCCGGCTGTCTCCTCGCCCAACTCAGAAGCATCTCCAGCGTGTCCCCTTGCCGCGCCACGGTATCGCGCAGTGTGGACGAGGAGGCTTCCTGACGAGCTCGTGAGGCACTCAGAGTCGGCCTGTGACCACCTCCTGGTAAAACGGGACCTACGCCAGGAATATGTCCCCTCTGTTTGCCACCGAGAACCTGGCTCAAGATCTCCGTATCTGTCATGCGCGTCCCGGAGGAGGTGCTCTCTGACCGAAGCTGGACCATCTGATTCTGTTTAGTTACAAAAAAACAAGAAAAGTAATATATAAGTCGTGATTTATTATATTGCATTAATGTTGGTGAGTTTTTGGAAATAAATTATACTTACGTAGCTGGATTCGGCGGCCTCAGACTCCCAGGCGCCATCTCTCGTATGAGTGTGTCTATACATGTCTATATAGTCTCGAGTATCCTCAGAGTCGGGGTCAGGGATGCTCAACTGTTTATAAATAAAATCAATCAATACTCACCCAACACTATATATATATATATAATATATATATATATATATATATATATATATATATATATATATATATATATATATATATATATATATATATATATATATAATTATTAAAAAGTGTCTTACAAAGTTATCGGCTATGACTGCCAAAGAATGAGATCCATGAAGTATCGTAGTCTTCATTTTCTTCCTATTTTCACTGTTGATCTTCCCGATCTTTAACTTATCCGGGTCGATCCAATGCTGAATCTGCTTATTATAAATAATAATAATAATAATAATAATAATAATAATAATAATAATAATAATAATAACAACAACAAAGCTTATTATAAATAATAATAATAATAATAATAATAATAATAATAATAATAATAATAATAATAATAATAATAATAATAATAATAATAATAATAACAACAACAAAGTATGTGTCGATCCAGAAATTTACCTGCTTCTCCCATTTATCTTCCGCCATGTTCTCGGGACGGTTTGCCCTGATATCGTCCAGTTTATCGAGCCCACCTTGGTCTGTAAAATGTTTCTTCTTGTGCTTGAATTTTTGGTCATTGTATACCTTTCTCAAGTAAGCTTCGATACTAGTCACAATATTCTCTCCATGTGGACCGGCAAGGTGAGGGGCGAGATCAAAGTAATGCTGCAATAAAATATAATTAAAATAAATATACAAATTTAAATAAAGAGACAAATTTAAATAAATAAACTCAATTAAAATAAATAAACACAATAATTAAAAAAATAAAAGATAAAAAAAAAACTTACATTGAGCTGAGAATCTCCGTGTGCCTTCGAGGCCTCTGAAACATCATCCCACGTATCGTGATACAGTGGAACGGTGTCCCGTATCAAGGTCCCGACAAAGCTCGAGTACCACGCAGCGTGAGGGCCCACATGCTCCCAGAAGCCTTTAGCATTCTTTCTATATCTGATAGAGACTGGGCGGCCAGTGTCATTCCGCATGGTGATTAATGCTGTGTTCTTGGAGGGACCACGAACCACCTTCCCGTCTTTCCCGATTTTTGACCCAGGCTTCGTCGGCTTAGGCCTGGGAGCTCTCGAACTAGAGCCTGCAAGTAATCAAATTAAAGTGATGGTGACATAAAATAACAAGTTATCAATTTCAAATAATGATCAAGTTTAATTAAAATAAAGGAGAAATTCTTACGCTCGCAGTTGGTGCCTATCCTCCTCGCCGGACCCCGGGGTGGCTCGTGACCCCCATCACCACCATGGCTTGTAGCTATAACATCCGCCATCTGTACTAGAACATAGAAATTAGTGAAGAAACACATATACGCATATATATACACACATTCAAATAAATAACAATATAAACCAAAAAAGATAATAACAAATAAGCAAATAAATAAATAAATAAACAAACACATTTAACAACTCGATAACAATTTCATTAAAATAAGTGTCGTTTAACAAATTACAATTTGAGATCAATCTCCTACATCACTAAGATAAAAATCATCATTATTAGTGCCAGCTTCATCTTCACCATCGACGTGGTCTTCATGATCAGATGCTAAATCATGAGGAATGTGGTCATCATAATCAATATCATCGTCGTCGTCGACATCAGTGATAATTGGTGCTGGTGGTGCCTCAACTTCCGCTGGCTGGACATCTATATCTATGGTGCTATAATTCAAGTTTTCCAACTCAGCAGAAAGTGTGACATGTGATGAGTTGTTGTCATGTACAACATCTTGATTGTCTTCTACCACGATTATATCCGGGTTCCAAATCTTTCGATGATAAGAATCTTGGACGGCCTTCCAACTACCACGTTTACCCGGGAAATCAAGGTAAAAGACTTGTGTTGCTTGTGTTGCAAGAATGTATGGTTCATTTTGAAACGATACACGGTCTGTCATAATTTGTGTAATGTTATTTCTATATGTACAACGTTTTATGCGACCCTCGTTATTAGTGTCGAACCATTTGACTTTGAACAGCACAACCTTGAACGGAACATACAAAAACTCGAGAATTTCTTCAAGCTGGCCATAATACATTCCTCCGCTAGGATTAGGAGTTGAAATTCCGCTGTTTTGAGTTGAACGACATAAATCACGGTCGTGTACGATAAACTTCACACCGTTGACTACGCAAGAGTCGACTGAGACTGCAGTCCATGCTGGTCCACAAGCCAAAGCGAATAACTCGGAAGTACAACTTGGGTCATTCTTTACTTTTAATTCACGAATCTATGAAAAAGTTAAGAATAGATATAGATGAGTAATAGTCGTTATTTTTACAGGGTAATACATACAATAAGCCTACCTTGCTCCCAAACCAGCCAGGAAATCCTTCTTGTATATCATTGCCAGGAAATGCCCTGTAAACGTTCATGATATTAGAATAAGTCGTCGAATAATAACTCACGTAAAACACATTTTGAAATAAAACGCGTACCTCTCGTACTCGTTCACGTACGGGTCGATTTCATCACTGTTGTGTAGTACATACCATACTACTTTCTTCATTGTGTCTGGTTAAACCCGGATCAATGATTGCTTGCCATTCAGTTTACCTATTGATCGAAACACCTGAAATTAACTTGTTGGGCTTGGACCGTCCTCATTCCGGTCAAGACGATTAAATCTCGTCTCAACACCCCGGAAATAATGCGAACAGAAAGTTAATGCTTCATCAGCAATATAACCCTCCGCTATTGAACCTTCGGGCTTAGCTTTATTTCTGACATAATTCTTGAGCTTTTCATGTATCTTTCAAATGGATACATCCACCTCATGTAAACAGGCCCGCCTTCAATAGCCTCTTCGGGTAGATGAATAACCAAGTGAATCATTATGTCAAAAAAAGCAGGAGGATAAATTTGCTCGAAACTGCACAAAATATTGATGAGTTGTTCTTTAGCTTTCAGCATGTCATCCACCATCAAAGTTCGAGCGCATATTTGTTTGAAGAATGAACAAAGCTCGATTATTGGTGTTGCGGTGGTTTGGTCCTTCAAGTAATTTTGAAGTCCAGCAGGAAGCAACCGCTGCATCATTATGTGACAGTCATGAGCCTTCAAGCCTGTTATGTTGCTATCATTGTCGGTCACTTTATGCTTGAAGTTAGATCCGAACCCATCAGGTAGTTTCACACCTTTGATGAATTGACAAAAAAAAAGAGTAAGTCGTCGAAATGGATACGCGAATAGAATTGGAACAAATAAATTTTGAAATAAAACGCGTACCTTTGATGAATTGACAGAATTGTTTTCTTTCTTCAGCTGTGAAAGAGTACGTGGGATGAGGCTTAGAGCACTTCCCGTTTCCTTTGTTGACGAGCCACAACTCTTCACGAATTTGCAAATTTTCTAAGTCTTGTCTTGCCTTGTTGGTGTCTTTCGATTTGTCATTCATTAACAAAGTACCCAACACACTCTCACACACATTTTTTTCGATATGCATGACATCTAAATTGTGTTTTAGTGTAAGAAAAGACCAATACTTTAGCTCGTAGAAAATTGATTCTTTGGTCCAATTCAATTCGCGAACAGGATCACGTTTTTTCTTCGCACCCCCAAAACTTGGATGTTTCCCCGGGGTACGTTTAGGCAATCTCCTAAGTTGATTCAAGATGTCATCACTGGTAAATTTTCTAGGAGGTTGTCTAGGATCATCGTCCCGAGTATAGAATGCCCGTTTATTTTTCCGCCATTTATTGGTCGTTTTTAAGAATCTTCTGTGACCAACATAAGCGGTTTTGCCTAACACGCGAGCAGATGGAGTGTCCATATTACATGTCGGACAAGCCAAGTAACCTTGCCCACTCCACCCAGACAAACTACTTCGAGCGGGAAAGTCATTGATAGTCCATAAAAGCGCTGCTCTCATACAGAATTCAGTGCCAGTGGCAGCATCCCTATTCATGACTCCATCTTTCCATAGAATCTTTAGGTCTTCAATCAAAGGCCTCAAGTAAATATCTATGTCCTTCCCAGGTGATTTAGGGCCCGGAATTAACAACGTCAACATAAGAGAAGTCTCTCTCATACATATCCAGGGAGGCGTATTGTACGTTGTTAATATGACCGGCCACATGCTGTAAGACTGACTAAGGTTGCCGTACGGATTGAAACCATCAGCAGCCAACCCTAATCGGACGTTTCTTTTTTCATAGGAAAATTCTTTAGAATACTTCACGTCAAATTTCTTCCATAATTGACCATCAACCGGGTGTTGCATCTTACCGTCCTCCGTAGACTGCCCAGAAGCATGCCAAGTCATATGTTTTGCAGTGTGGGTCGACTTGTACAAACGCTGTAGTCTAGGAATGATAGGAAAATAACGCAACACCTTGTTAGGAACTTTCTTCCCCAGTGTGTTCTTGTCTTTCCATCTACTAGCATCGCAGATGGGACAATTCTGCAAATCTTCGTTACCCGCCCCCCGATATAAAAAGCAGTCATTTACACAAGCATGTATGGATTCGTATCCTAACCCGATCGTTTTATATGTTTTCTTTATGTCATAGTATGACAATGGGATTTTGTATCCTAGAGCGGGTGGGAAACATTCTTTGAGAAATTTTAGGGTTTCGTTAAATGTGGTGTCACTCATTTTACCTTTGACCTTGATGTTCGTAAACTTTGCCATAAAGTCCAATGAAGACATCCAATTACAGCCCGGGTATAGTGGCTCGTTGGCAGTGGCGAGTAACTCTTCAAACTCGTTACGTTGAGGAGTTGGCTCGTTTGTCTCGCCAATATTTCCTTCAGTTGTCTCATTTTGATCGTTATTCGGACAAATATCATGAAGGAACTCGGCCATATCACTCCCATGTTGATTCGTGGTGGGTACTACTGTCTGCTCATCCGGTTCACCGTGATTAAACCATTTCGTATAACTTTGGTCCCAACCGTATGACATTATGTGATTAAACAACTCTTCGTATTTTACCCAACCAATGTTATGACAATATTTACATGGACATTTAACATTCCCATCAATATTCACAAAAGACTTGCAATACTCGCAAAAAGCTCTAAGACCTTTTAGAAATTCGCGGCTAGAACGAGGTTTAGAGACCCAACTCTTATCAATTGGCATAACTATGTTTTAATGATGCAATAAATAATTATTTAGAATTAAGCATGTTCAAAAAAATCTACACATAAATACATAAAGGTGGAATCACGAGTTGTGCGTTTTGTTCACCTAATCCAACTATGGAAGGCAATCCTAACCCACTCTTTGAATGTTTCGTCTCATACATGAATGCGTATAACTGAATTTACTATTTGAAAAAATTTCGGCAGCATTTCCCCTCAACTCCCCAAATATGTGCATTAAAGACATATTCGTAGGAGTAAAGGGGAAACACTGTCGAAATTTTCACAAATAGTAAATCAATTATACGCAGTCATATCCTAAATGAGACAAAACATTCAAAAAGCAGTCCCAAACAGGGGACTTTCCGAAATTAATTTCTAATAAATTAATTTCGGACGGGTTTATATGGGATGATTAACTTCGGACGGGGACTTTCCGAAATTAATCACTAAATTCCTAAAATCATTTATAATAGTCTAACACAATCAAATTCCATATAATTATAAACAAACGACTAACATCTTAAAATCAAATTCAGAAACAAAATATTATAATTCTAAGCAAGTAATTAACCAAACATAAACAAAAAAAACGTACTGATTGTGGTCTTGGCTCTCGGCTAGCTGGTCTTGACAGAAGGCTGGTCTCAGCTCTCGACTCTCGGCTAGCTGGTCTTAACACATTGCAAAAAAAAAATTAACAAATCAAGCTCCTTTTTAACTTTGTACCCCAAAAAGGCATAACTCGAAACAACATAATCAGTTTTTGTAATACAAAACAAGTTTCTTAAATCTCAATTTGCTAGCTCTAACAAGACTTGTATAGTCATACTAATTAAACGGCACAACATACTTTCACTCGTCTCTAAGCATACACAATCACATTGCCACTTTTGCATCAACACACAACTCAACCTAACTGATAAACTAATTCAAACAGCCCTAGCTAGTTTCGACAGCAGGTAACTGATAAACAGCCACTTTCAAACAGCCCTAGCCACTTTTGACAGCAGGTAACTGATAAACTGATAAACAACTCAACCTAACTAATAAACTAATTCAAACAGCCCTAGCTAGTTGCTGTGGTACGACACCCACAAACGAATAACCACAACGACAAACACCACCTGTGGTGGTTTTCTGTCCAACTGAGGGCAAACCAACAGCACCCTTGTGGGTTGCAGTGCATCAGTTTATACTAATTGATAAACATAAACTAATGACTATAAACTTTTGGCGGCGACATGTCCCCGGTACAAAAAAAAAATTAAACATAAAGCTGGTCTCGGCTTTTTGGTTCTCGGCTTCGGGTCTCGGCTTCGGGTCTCCTCTTCCGTTCTCAGCAGCAAGTATACCTAAAAAAATTAACATATAAAAAAAAAAAAAAAAAAAAAAAAAATCAAGAAATTAACAAAAATTAACAAATGACAAAAAATTAAAAACAAATAACAAATTAAAAAGATAACGAAAATTAAAAAAATAAAAAAAGCTAAAATTACTCACCAAAAGAATTAAACGGGAAGAAATTAAACGAAAATGAGAGGAGGAGAAAAGAATTAAACGGCAGAGGAGGGGGAGGAAAGAATTAAACGGAGAGAAGAGGGAGGAAAGAATTAAACGGGAGAGGGGGAGGAGATGGTGGAGATGTGCACAGTGGTGCGAGTGTGGTGGTGGTGGTGGTAGAGATGTCACAGTGGTGCGAGTGTAGTGGTGGTGGTGGTAATGGAGATGGTGGTGTTGTGGTGGATCGAGATGGTGCTGTGGTGTTGTGGTAATGGAGATGGTGCGAGTGTGTTTTTCTTTTTCTTTTTTTTTTTTTTTTCTAAGTGTTAGATCTGATCTAAAAAAGGGATAAATTATAGTTTTTACTTTCTGCGGGGATATGTCCCCGCGGAAAGTAAAAAAAATTTCGCCAATAACTCTGGCGGGATAAAGCAAATAATAAGAGGGAAAATTAATTTTTTTGGTAAAACCTTTCTGCGGGGACATGTCGCCGCAGAAGGTAATTAACGAATATTAATTCTTTTAAATTTAACTAAAAAATTTCTAAATCATATTTTATTAATTTAAAACTTTTTAAAATTATTTATGTCACTTTTACCGAACGAGCCGAGATGATACGGTTGTACACGAGATGTTTAACGAACGAGCCGAGATGTTATGGTTGTACACGAGATGTTTAACGAACGAGCCGAGATGATACGGTTGTACACGAGATGTTTGACGAACGAGCCGAGATGTTATGGTTGTACACGAGATGTTTAACGAACGAGCCGAGATGATACGGTTGTACACGAGATGTTTGACGAACGAGCCGAGATGTTATGGTTGTACACGAGATGTTTAACGAACGAGCCGAGATGATACGGTTGTACACGAGATGTTTAACGAACGAGCCGAGATGTTATGGTTGTACACGAGATGTTTAACGAACGAGCCGAGATGTTATGGTTGTACACGAGATGTTTAACGAACGAGCCGAGATGATACGGTTGTACACGAGATGTTTAACGAACGAGCCGAGATGTTATGGTTGTACACGAGATGTTTAACGAACGAGCCGAGATGATACGGTTGTACACGAGATGTTTAACGAACGAACCGAGATGTTACGGTTGTACACGAGATGTTTAACGAACGAGCCGAGATGATACGGTTGTACACGAGATGTTTAACGAACAAGCCGAGATGATACGGTTGTACACGAGATGTTTAACGAACGAGCCGAGATGTTATGGTTGTACACGAGATGTTTAACGAACGAGCCGAGATGATACGGTTGTACACGAGATGTTTAACGAACGAGCCGAGATGTTATGGTTGTACACGAGATGTTTAACGAACGAGCCGAGATGATACGGTTGTACACGAGATGTTTAACGAACGAGCCGAGATGTTATGGTTGTACACGAGATGTTTAACGAACGAGCCGAGATGATACGGTTGTACACGAGATGTTTAACGAACGAACCGAGATGTTATGGTTGTACACGAGATGTTTAACGAACGAGCCGAGATGATACGGTTGTACACGAGATGTTTAACGAACGAGCCGAGATGATACGGTTGTACACGAGATGTTTAACGAACGAGCCGAGATGTTACGGTTGTACACGAGATGTTTAACGAACGAGCCGAGATGATACGGTTGTACACGAGATGTTTAACGAACGAGCCGAGATGTTATGGTTGTACACGAGATGTTTAACGAACGAGCCGAGATGATACGGTTGTACACGAGATGTTTAACGAACGAGCCGAGATGTTATGGTTGTACACGAGATGTTTAACGAACGAGCCGAGATGATACGGTTGTACAAGAGATGTTTAACGAACGAGCCGAGATGATATGGTTGTACATGAGATGTTTAACGAACGAGCCGAGATGATACGGTTGTACACGAGATGTTTAACGAACGAGCCGAGATGATACGGTTGTACACGAGATGTTTAACGAACGAGCCGAGATGTTATGGTTGTACACGAGATGTTTAACGAACGAGCCGAGATGATACGGTTGTACACGAGATGTTTAACGAACGAGCCGAGATGTTATGGTTGTACACGAGATGTTTAACGAACGAGCCGAGATGATACGGTTGTACACGAGATGTTTAACGAACGAGCCGAGATGATACGGTTGTACACGAGATGTTTAACGAACGAGCCGAGATGTTATGGTTGTACACGAGATGTTTAACGAACGAGCCGAGATGATACGGTTGTACACGAGATGTTTAACGAACGAACCGAGATGTTATGGTTGTATACGAGATGTTTAACGAACGAGCCGAGATGATACGGTTGTACACGAGATGTTTCACGAACGAGCCGAGATGTTATGGTTGTACACGAGATGTTTAACGAACGAGCCGAGATGATACGGTTGTACACGAGATGTTTAACGAACGAGCCGAGATGTTATGGTTGTACACGAGATGTTTAACGAACGAGCCGAGATGATACGGTTGTACACGAGATGTTTAATGAACGAGCCGAGATGTTATGGTTGTACACGAGATGTTTAACGAACGAGCCGAGATGATACGGTTGTACACGAGATGTTTAACGAACGAGCCGAGATGATACGGTTGTACACTAGATGTTTAACGAACGAGCCGAGATGATACGGTAGTACACGAGATGTTTAACGAACGAGCCGAGATGATACGGTTGTACACGAGATGTTTAACGAACGAGCCGAGATGTTATGGTTGTACACGAGATGTTTAACGAACGAGCCGAGATGATACGGTTGTACACGAGATGTTTAACGAACGAGCCGAGATGTTATGGTTGTACACGAGATGTTTAACGAACGAGCCGAGATGATACGGTTGTACACGAGATGTTTAACAAACGAGCCGAGATGTCCCCGCCAATAAATGTAATTTACCGTTTTCGTAAATTCTTTTGGCGGGGATATGTCCCCGCCAATAAATGATATACCTTATCCTCTTTAATATCAAAAATATCTTATCCACAACTGCAACAAAATCCACAACTACCAAAATCCCTTTATATTCTCTCACTCTCTCATCCCACATTACTACCAAATTAAATCCACAACTGCAACAACATCACCTCCTTCATCCCTCATCACCACCCGATAACACCAAACCTCTTATCTTCACACCAATTGCAAAATCAGAGATGGATCGATATAATCCTTTTATGTGTAATTGTGGAGCAGGAAATATAAAAAAAAGAACATCACATCAGCCAGATACATTTGGATTGGAATATTATGCATGTCCTCTTTCGAAGGTGAACAATTATACATTTCTTATTTATGTAAATATACAAAAAATCATATAATTACATTATTTATGTGGCAGCCAAGACAAAAAGATCATGGATGTGGTTACTTTATGTGGAAGAGTGATTTTGATGAGCAGTTAAGAGTAACCTCGTCTGCTTCAACATCTCACGGTTCTGGATCTGCACCAACAAGGTGCTCAAACTGTAATGAAAAAGATCTTAGGATAAACATGTTGGAGGCACAAAAGCAGGTGCTTGAGACAAGAGTAAGGGTACTGGAGGCAAGACTTGAAATGGCAACGAATCACGACGACCCCGACCACGCATGTCAGTCGGCTGCAATACTCCGTGAGCTGTTGGGTGACTTGGACAATCTTCATATGTAATGTTGTTCTCCAAACAGGGACATTTGGTTTATGTTGTTGTTGTTGTTGTTGTTTTTGTTGTTGTTGTTGTTGCATTAATGTTGTTGTTGTTGTTGTTGTTGTTGTTGTTGTTGTCCAAACATGGCCGTTTGGTTTATGCTGTTTAATAAAATTACTTCTGATGATGTTGTTGTTGCTGTGAAAATTTAAGTGTCCATCAAGATTCAACCATAAGGGGCCGTTTGGTTTATGTTGTCCAAACAGGGCCGTTTGGTTTATGCTATCCAAACAGGGGTGTTATGGTTATACACGAGATGTTTAACGAACGAGCCGAGATGTTTGGTTTATGTTGTCCGTTTGGTTTATGTTGTTTTGTTAACAACAGCCCACAAGGGCCGTTTGGTTTATGCTGTCCAAACAGGGGTGTTTGGGATTGCTTATTTCCTGCACCAAAAGGGTGTTTGGGTTTATAACCTTATTTGAAGAAACAATATCACAATTAACAAACACTAAGGCAAACATTTTATTTAAAACACGCAAGAGTTCTCAAACGAAATAACTCGACAACCAAACGAAATAACTCAAACTAAACAACTCAACAACCAAACGAAACAACTCAAACTAAACAACTCGACAACCAAACGAAACAGATCAAACGAAACAACCCGTTTATTTTTTTTTGCGGCTACTTCCCGCTTTGCTGGAACTCGCACCATCTTTTCCCTTCCTTGCTCTCATTTCCTTGATAGCAGCTTGAGCTTCAGCAGCAGCTTGAGCTTCAGCAGCATCTAGCTCTTCCAAATACTCTCTATAGTACGGCTTTCTCCTCAACCATTCCAGAATCTTGTCTCTCTGCCACGGTGCACAGTTCGCATAAGAACCATATTCATCAAAAATTTCCCAGCCCCAATGAAGTATAATTTCATTATACAGGAGCTCGTGTGATAAAGCCTTTGACCATTCCTGTTCCGGCGTTAAACCATCCATTGTTATGTGTGTTTTTTTGTGATAATTTACGTGTTTTGTGATAAATTCATTATACGATATATATAAGTAAAAAATTGGCGGGGTAAAAGGAAAATTTGGCGGGAATAGTTTCGGCGGGGACATGTCCCCGCCAAAAGACAATAAATTTTCGCGGTAATGAACTTATCTTTTTGGAGCCAAAATGTTTAACGTTTTCAGCGGGGATATGTCCCCGCGAAAAATTAAAAATATACATCATTGTTTTCTGCGGGGACATGTCCCCGCCGAAAGCAGAGCGGGAAAAAAAACGCGGGAAGAATTAAGCGCTCTAATTTTGGTCAAACTTTGGCCAATATGTTAAAGACTTTCTGCGGGGACATGTCCCCGCGGAAAAGTGGCGTTGAAAATTTTATAACTGGTCAGCGAGACTTTGCGCCAGCTCAGCAATTTTTTGTCGTTTAGCGACTTTCCGCGAGGACAGAAGCGTCCCCGCAAAAAAGCTGGTCGCCCGTTCTCCTTTTTGTTGTAGTGGTGACCGCAACGAAAACCATAACAATTTTTTTTTTAAATTAAAATTTCATTCATTTTTTTTCCATTAATTAAAATTTCATTTTCTTTATCCCAAAAACTAATACTGACAAATACAAACCAACCTTATCTCAAAGACAAATATGTACAAACCATCCTTATTACTCCTCATACATCACACGCCGTACCCATCATCACTACAACATTCGACCCTTTTGGAGGGGACTTTTTTAGCCTTTCGGCGGGGACATGTCCCCGCCAATAGCTTTCGGCGAGAACATGTCCCCTCCGAAAGTTCCCCGCCACAAGCCCGCCGCTGATACTTTTGGCGGTGACAAATGTTGACTTTTGGCGGGGACATGTGGGTCCCACAGCCTTTGAGCTGGTCAAACTTGGTCCAGCGTGGCAACTCTTTTGGCGGAGACATGTCCCCGCCAAAAAGTACGTTAATTAACCAGAAAGTTACTTAATTAAGGGATATGCCAATTAATTATGTCTTTTGGGGGGGACGTGTCCCCGCTAAAAGAGTCATCCACTGTTACAGTTAATTCTTTTGGAGGGGACATGTCCCCGCTAAAAAGCTTAACCAGATAAAACTGGTTCAACCATGTCCCCGCCAAAAGTCTATGACACATTTTGCAGCATATTGCTGCAAAATGGGTAATTTCCAGATTTTTTCCCGAAAAAACCTACAACATCACAACCTGTTTTTGATCCTGTTTTAAGCTACAAATTCGCTAAACATACAACAACAACAACAACAACAACAAACCCAAATTCGCTAAACATAATATGATATATATCCAAATTCGCTAAACATAATCATATGTATCCAAATTCGCCAAAAACGGTTCAAAAACCGTGATCACATGATCATCTACAAAACTATACATAAGCTAGCTATCCGCAAAATGGTCCAAAACTATATGCGGGGAACAAGTTAGCGGGAATCCTAACACATAAACACATAATAATCCATGTAAATCTACACAACTTTGTCCATAACCCCAAAACAAATATAAACCGACCCATCGGACCCAAACAAGCCATACACTACTCCCCAGTCTCCCCACTACCCCCACTACCCCCACTCCCCTCCCCGGTACCTCGAGACTCACCCTGTGAAGCATTTTGTGATCCCGATGTCCCCGGAAAGCCACTCGCTAGCTGCTCGGTAAAACCCGACTGACTCCTGACCCAATCTAGCAAAATATCAATCTGTGTCCTTTGCGTGGACAGCTCCTCAGATTGCTTCTGCACGGTTTCCTGCAGCGAGGATGAGGAGGCTTGCTCGCGAGCTCGTGAGGCGCTGAGGGTCGTCTTCTGACCACCGCCGGGTAACACTGGACCTACGCCAGGAACATGACCGCGCTGCTTACCGCCGATCACCTGGCGCATAATATCCAGGTCAGTCATACACGTCCCGGAAGAGGTGCTCTCTGTTCGCATCCGTACCATCTCATTCTGTTTAGTTACAAAAAAACAAGAAAAGTAATATATAAGTCGTGATTTATTATATTGCATTAATGTGGGTGAGTTTTTGGAAATAAATTATACTTACGTATCTAGCCTCGGACACTGGAGACTCAAAGACGTCGCTTCTCGTATGGTTGTGTCTATAAAGCTCGATCAAGTCTCTACCATCCGTAAAGTCGGTGGGGCGGCTTAACTGTTTATAAATAAAATCAATCAAGACTCACCCAACACTATATATATAAATAAAATGATTAAAAAGTGTCTTACAAAGTTATCGCGTATAATAGCTAATGAATGTGATCCATGAAGGCTGGAACTCGTGCTCGCGAGCCGGTTTTGCCTGTTGATCGCCCCGATACTCAACTTCTTTGGGTCTGACCGGTACTTCACCTGCTTATTATAAATAATAAAAACTATTATATAAATGAATTATTATTATTATTATTATTATTATTATTATTATTATTATTATTATTATTATTATTATTATTATTATTATTATTATTATTATTATTATTATTATTATTATTATTATTATTATGAGCCAATTCTGAAAATGGTATTTTAATTTAACATTTTTCAAAAAATAGTACAAAAATAATGCCCTTTCCCAAAAAGGTCATGTGCGAATGTGCGACTGCATTAGATGTGCGACACGTGTCTTATTTTTTAATAATAAAGTACAGTGGTAGGTGGTGGTAGGTGGGATATTCTCTTTTTTGTCTTATTATAAGAGTATTAAAAAGACCAAAATACCCTCTTTTAAATGTGCGAATATTTGAATCATATTTTTTTAACTTGTTCCCTGATTCTTTCACCCCAACAATTCTTTCACCCCAATAATCTTTATCACTTAATTACTTAAATGTGAAACAATTCAAACTTCAGAATAAACATTACTTAAATGTGAATATTTAATCACTGATTCTTCCCTGAATATTTAATCACTAATTCACCCCAACTGAGGAACAATCACGAGCATCACATTTTTTTCAATCACTGCTAACGAGCATCACATCTTTTTAATTGCGGAATATTTAATCTTCAATCAATCATTGGTGAATTGAAGTAAATCAAGGTCGTCAACTTTCTTAACGAGCATCACATCACATCTTTTTGTTATGTGGGTTTTGTGATTGTTTTTTGATCTTTGATGGATTTGAGTTTAAATCGATATCTTTGGTTGGGTTTGGTGATATGTTTTGAGGATTTTTGTTGTGCGGGTTTTTAGATCTAAGATCGAGAGTGATGAATCTGGGTTTGTGGTGGTGGATCTGTGCGATAAAATACCCTCTTTTCTTTTTGGTGGATCATTTTGGTGGATCTTATCGAGTTGGTGATCATTTTAATGGATCTGTGGATTAAATGGTGGATCTGTGCGACAAAATACCTCTTTTTTTTTAGGATTAAATGGCGGATCTGTGGTGGTGTTGATGGTGGTGTTGATCTGTGGCGGTGATGGCGAGGTGGTGGTGACTGAAAAAAAAGGGAGAAAGAAGAGGGTGAAAGAAATAAATAAAGATAGGGTATTATAGTATTTTAACACCTTTAATAATAAGAAAAAAAAAGAGAATATCTCACCTACCAATGTACTTTATTATTAAAAAATAAGACACGTATCGCACATCTAATGCAGTCGCACATTCGCACATTTGCATATTCGCACATTCGCACATGACCTTTTTGGGAAAAGACATTATTTTTGTACTATTTTTTGAAAAAAGTTAAATTAAAATACTATTTTAGGAATTAGCTCTATTATTATTATTATTATTATTATTATTATTATTATTATTATTATTATTATTATTATTATTATTATTATTATTATTATATATTTTATAAAACATCACTTCATTAGAAAATCATAGGATTTACAAGAAATTATAGGGGAGCCGAGATATTAACTGGGCTCCCACTCCTCTAGCTATTGCAAAGCTAATCCTACTAAAAATATAAGCAGCGGCTCACGATCCGATGTCTTGAGTCACTGAGAACTTTCGGATCCACTTCAGTAAGGTCATTGCATCCTTCCCAAGTTCCCCAAAGGAAGAGAACGAGAAGGGAAGAAACCCATATCCAATATCGGCACACTTGGTCTCATATTTGACACGCTTGCGTTGTGCTGCTTCAGCCACCGCTCGTCCTGGCACAAAATCGATCATACCCGATTGCGTCAAAAGAGACGACCTGTCAGATTGACAAAAACATCCTGCCCACCGTCCCAAGAATATAGCAATACATCAGCTGGGCGTAAGCTTTTGTCCCTTTCTCCACAGAGGCCAATGTCAACCTCTTTACGAGCCGAGATCCCGGATCGAGAACAAATATCAGCGAGAGTGTCGCGCACCACGTTGTGCCGGTGCTTAATACCAATAATGCCAACACATGACACTGCATGATCCCCGTAAATGTCCCCCACAAATAACCTGGAACAAGCTGAGCACGGCATCTGGACAGAGAACAGGGGGACTGTTGGTCCACGTATTTGTATGGATCTCTAAGTAGCCTTTGATTACTTAGTGGACGACTTGAATAAATCCAAATCAATCCAAGTGAGAAACTCTTACACAATTGTTAGTGTTAACGCGGAAAATTAACAAGAACAATGAAGAACACAGGGTTTATCACTAACTTCGTATATATTACTAACTCACACAATTCATACGTACATAATAATGATCCCTTAGGGTTCCTTTTATACTTGAAGGAAACCCTAATTACAAAACCGTGTGAAAAGATATTTACGTATCTTCTATAAAGATACCTAACTCATACATATCCTTTCCTAACTTAATACTAACAAACTTTCCTAACTTTACTGACCCGACTTAACATAACTACCAGACTTAACTATTACAAAACCAGACTTAACTAACACCAGACTTAATATCATAGCTACCAGACTTAACTTAAGTCTGTTCTTCATTAAGTCTTCTTCGAACCTTGTGATAATTCCCAACAATCCTCCCCTAACTTGATCTTCATGTTCCATGAACTTCAAGTTCCTTCTGAGTAAGCTTATGAGGATTGGAATTATCTTGATCTTCAAAACTTTTGAAATCTGCAAATTTGAGTTGTTGTGCAGCAACTTGATCTTCTCAGCATCTGATATGCATTTCACTTGATCTTTCCAGCAACCATGACATTTTGTACATCAATTCCTGTTAAGTTTCATATCTATTCTCATCACTTCCAGGTGTGTAAACTCCTGTGAGAGGTGAATCATTGAAAATTAATGGATTTGATGTCTCTTTACCAATAGCCATCACTACTGGAGTAGCCAAATGTTTTGGTGTGTAAGACCATGCATGGTACATTGATAACCATATGATTTTTAGTAAATCATCAACTATCAACAGATTTGTGATGTCTTTACTAAAAGCTGTACCCTTTTGGACCAGCCAATTCTTTGATGGAATGCACCTCATCATGGTGAATTGATTACCATTTATGGTTTTCCACAGCCTTTACCACAAGCCATAATCTTGTGGGCTAGTCAACTCTTCACAAACACAGATATGGTGAGTTGAATACCATACAATTTTTGGCAAATTGTCAGCCATAAACGGATTTGAGCTATCTTTACCTGTAGCCATTTGCTCAGGATTAGTCAGTCCTTGTGTGGGTCAGACAAGGTGGACTGATAACCTTTTGTTGTGTTAGTGCTATGAACCTCCACCAAGTGAGAAGTTCCAATAGTCTCACTTATCATCTGGAAAATTCTTAACGGTAAGATTTTTATATAAAAATACGTTATTTTGACTGACCAGACCTAACGGTAATATTTTAATTACCAGATACACTACCAGACTTAAAGTTGGTCAACCCGACTTAATCATCCACTTACCAGACTTAACCAAGAAAGTTGACTTACACATTGATTTAGCAATCGCCAGACCTCACATCATCACCAATCCAAGTTTTTCTGCAAATGTTAGTTCCAACAGCCAGAAAAAGAGACAAAGCAAGCAAAATTACAAGAGAATGCAATTATAAAATCTACCATATTTAAAAATTAAAGCTACCCGACTTTAATAAACTGTACATTTAACCTCCCCTTAAATGTACATCACCTCCCCTTAATTGCAATTTTTTTTTATCACGAACAGAATTAAAATAAAACTACAAGACTTAAAAATAACCTAAGTGCTGGTTAGTATACAAACTTTACATTTTGACCTCCCCTAAACACAAACCTCCCCTTAAGTCCAACTAGGGGTTCATCATACCAATGTTGACTACCAAATAATTAAACCTAGGGCCATCAAAAGCTTTAGTCAACAGGTCTGCAACATTAAAGTCTGTATGTATTTTCTCCACTCTAATCAATTTCTTTTCAAAGCAATCTCTAATAAAGTGATGCCTGATTTCTATATGTTTAGTCTTAGAGTGGTATACTGGGTTCTTAACAATACAGATAGTGCTTTCATTATCTATGTGGATAACAGTATTCATAAAATTCAAACCATAGTCCAGCAGCTGATTCTGAATCCACAAGACTTGTCCACAGCAATTAGCAGCTGCCACATACTCAGCTTCAGTAGTTGAGTTAGCCACAATTGTCTGCTTCTTGCATTGCCAAGAGATTAATCTGTTTCCAAGGAATTGACAACCTCCTGTTGTGGATTTCCTATCAAGGCTTGCACCAGCATAGTCACTATCTGAATAGGCTATCAGGTCAAATGATGACTCTTTAGGATACCAAAGGCCCAAATTGGGTTTACCCTTTAAGTACCTAAAAATTCTCTTCACAGCATGAAAATGTGAAGTCTTTGGGTGTACCTGAAAACGTGAACAAACACATACTGCATACATAATTTCAGGTCTAGAAGTAGTAAGATACATGAGAGAACCGATCATGGATCTGTAATGGTGCACATCCACATCAGCATCATCTTCATCCTTTGTCAAAGGCACCTTATTCTCCATGGGAGTGATTGCAGTCTTCACATTAGCAAACTCAAACTTCTTCAAAATCTCTGCAACATACTTGTCTTGAGAAATAAAAAGACCATCTTCCTTTTGCTTCACTTGCAGTCCCAAGAAAAATGTAAGCTCTCCCATTGAGCTCATCTCAAACCTGCCTTTCATTAAGCCTTCAAACTCAAAACAAGACATTCAGTTTCAGTAAAAAGCACCTTATGCTGCGTATCACATATTTGTGATATAGAGAAAAGGTTAAACTGCCCAAGTTCTTTTACAAAAGATACATTGTCAAATTCTAAATTGCCCACAATGATTCTTCCTTTTCCAGTATTCTGCCCCTTGCTTCCTCCAAAGGTAACAGAACCTCCTTTGAATTCTTGGAAATCCTTCAGATAGTCCTTGTTACCAGACATGTGCCCAGAGCACCCACTGTCAAAAATTCCTCTATCTCCCATATAGCTGAGTGGATGATCCTGCACAAAAAGAAGAGAAGTTAGTTTCTCTTAGGAACCCATGCCTGAGTAGGCTTGGGTCCGCCTTGTGGATCAACATATTTAAAAGTCTTATATGAAACTGATCCACTGTTGCTTTGGGATTTATAGGTATATTCATTCTTGAATGGATCCCAAGACCAACATGCTGAGATCTTAACAACAGAACCCCCATTACCCTTTACAGCATTTGAAGTTGAAGGTCTTGCTGTATTCTTAGTAATTGGTCTCCTCACAGGTGAATGACTCCTCACAGGTGAATGAGTTTTATAAAATTGGTTTCTTTGATTCACTTGTGGTTTTTGGAAAGGCTGTCTGGGTCTCACTTGATTAACATAACCAGAATTTACATTAGGCCTCACAGAATTAAAGTTTTGCCTACCCAAATTAAGGTTCCTCAAACCAGATTTAATATTTGGTCTACCAGTATTAACTTGTTGTCTACCAGAATTAATGTTTGGTCGGGTAGAGTTAACATGTTGGGCTGGTCTGAGAGCAAATTGGTTGGCATGATTTATTCTGTTAGCATTATTCCACACTGGTTTATTATTAACATGACCCATATTCACATTCCTTTTAAGCTCAGCTTCCCTTTTCATTCTCTTCTCATAGAAGTCACAATCTCTAATCAAATGACTTAAACTTCCACAAACAAAACATCTCTTAGGAGTGTAAGTGTAGCTACTCCTAACTTCTCTGTGAACACTATTACTTTTAGGTGACTCATTCATATTAACAGATTCCCTAGGAGATTTTATGTGGTTGACACAACTAGGTTTAACTGTTTGGGGTTTTGGTTCAGTCACAACAGGTTCACTTTCCTTAACAATCTTAGGTTCAGGACTCTCTTTTACTTCACTTTTTGACTCAGACTTAGAGTGGTCAGAGACATCACCAATGGATCCTTCAGTGTCATTAGATTGACAAGTAGAATACTCACTAGTTTTGTCCTCTGAGGTGGTTGACTCAGGTATTTGAGGACCTCTTTTTCCATACACAAATAGAGAGTCATCTAACTCCTCTTTTTCAAGAGGAGTATAGTCTCCACTCAATGGATGTGGAACTCCCTTGAAATCATCAGCTTAAATATAGCCTTTTTCTCATCCTCCTCATACCCTAAGCCATGTTTCTTATTTGACTTCACTTGAGAATCCCAACATTTAAACAGATTGTTATTTGAATTATTCCACTGATCTACACGTTTTTGCAAATCATCCCTTTCCTTTTGTATTCTTAGGCCAATTCTTCTATATTTTTTAAGTTTTTCATCTTGCTCATATATTTTATTAGCCTGAAAGAATAGTTTTTCATTTAAATCAGCATGTTGTTTCTGAAGGGTGCCTTTTTGTGCTTCTAATGTTTTTAGAGCACTTTTATAAGCTAAAATTTGTGCTTCTTGGTCACCTATTAGTGTCAACTGCTCATCACACAAAGCCTTAACATGATTATAGGAATCAGTACATAATTTGGAACATAGTGATACCTCATTACTAGAACCAATGGCCATGAGTGCATGACTGGACTCTTCAGTCTCCTTTGTGTGCTCATTCCAGTTAATAGCTCCAGCTTCCAATGTCACCATACTCATCTGATTTCTTTCCAGCTTGTCATCCTCTGCATCACTCTTCCTATACCCATCAGTAGACTTCTTCTCCGGGCAATCTCTAGAAAAGTGTCCATGCTTATGACAATTGAAGCATTCAACTGTCCTCCTAGTGTACCCAACTGGAGACTTGTTGTTGAACTTAATGGACCTCCCATACTGCTTTTGAAACCTTTTTACCCTCAGAGCAATCATGGCAATGTGCCATTTGATGTCCATCTCTTCTACCTCAGCATCATTTATCTGCTCCAAATCTTCACTGATAAAGCTCTCATCTTCTTGTTGATTGGCGAAGAATGAGTGAATCACCTCATCTGCAAAGCCTGTAGGAGCAGTTCTTTCCCTTATAGAAGCTTCATAAACACCAGACTTAACACTGCCAGACTTAACCTTGTAAGTGCTGCCTTTGCTTTGAGACACAAAAGCAACATTTGAAGAACTAGGAGATGTCTGAGTGGTTTCATTGATGTCCCGTTCAAAAATCCTAAGATTGTTGTACATGTCATCTGGGTCATTGAGTCAACTTCATCCTTCATCCTCATAGTCATAGACACATTTACCCATTCTGGTGGTAGAGACCTAAGAAACTTGTGATTGGCATCCTCATTAGATACAGCAGCACCATGTACTTCTAGTTGTGACAGAAGATGTTGAAATCTGTCATAACCCTTTTCCAATCCTTCAGCCTTTGACACACTGAATGTTTCAAATTGCTGTTTGAGAACAGCTTTTTGCATCTTTTTAGAGTTTGCATTCCCACCAAAACGTTTCTTAATTGCTTCCCAAATCTCCTTGGCATCTATCATCCCATGAAACCTTTGTAGATGCTCCTTTGGAATAGCCATAAGTAGCAAGGTTCTAGCCTTCTTCTCTTTTTCCACAGCCCGTATCTCCTCAGCAGTCAATGGTGGTAATATTCTAATCTGCCCATCAGTACCAACTGAAACCCTTTTCTTAGAATTTCGCTTCTGAATAACCTTCCAAACATCACTGTCAATGTATTCCAAGTAATGTTCCATCTCCATGGCCCATATGTCGTATTCTTCTCTTTTCAGTATTGGAAGCTTAATGTTGGATATGGTGGTGGTTGTAGGGATGGTTGGTTGTGATTTAGAGGTGCTGGTTTCAGGGTTTTCTTCTTCATGGTTTGATCTCTCGTCCTCACTGTTATGGTTTGAAAAAGTTTCAGTATTGATTGGTTGCTCAAGGCCAGACATTGTGTAGGGTGAATTGATTGAGAATTTGTTTGTGGTGTTGTATTCTTCGAACTCAGAGTCTCTCTAAAGGCTCTGATACCACTTGTTGGTCCACGTATTTGTATGGATCTCTAAGTAGCCTTTGATTACTTAGTGGACGACTTGAATAAATCCAAATCAATCCAAGTGAGAAACTCTTACACAATTGTTAGTGTTAACGCGGAAAATTAACAAGAACAATGAAGAACACAGGGTTTATCACTAACTTCGTATATATTACTAACTCACACAATTCATACGTACATAATAATGATCCCTTAGGGTTCCTTTTATACTTAAAGGAAACCCAAATTACAAAACCGTGTGAAAAGATATTTATGTATCTTCTATAAAGATACCTAACTCATACATATCATTTCCTAACTTAATACTAACAAACTTTCCTAACTATACTGACCCAACTTAACATAACTACCAGACTTAACTATTACAAAACCAGACTTAATATCATAGCTACCAGACTTAACTTAAGTTTGTTCTTCATTAAGTCTTCTTTGAACCTTAACAGGGACACCTAGGCGGTAGCATAAAACACACCGGTAAGTTCTAGCGTTCATGGTCTGCCCCAACCCAGATATCGGGGCCACCCTAAGCCAATCGAAGGTGTAGTCTTCCCATTGTGATCTCCAAAGTGCCATCTGTCGAGTGGATAGGCCAAAAGTGGATTCAGCCGTTTTTGTAACATGTGTGAAATATGTTGATATAAATAATGCCTAAAAACATTATTAATACTTCTTGATATCTCTATGTTTTGATAATCACAAAATGTAAACTCATTAAACATAAACTTATTAAATAAACAAGTATTTAGTTGTAAATATTCATTTCTACAACTTAATCACTTAAGGTATGAATAAACAAATGCTTAATGCATTATATGATCAAAGAAACATTTTTTTAATCACTTTATTTTTTATAAAATGACACAAACATTTTATATCTTTTAGAAAATCATTTTTGGTATTTAATAAAAATGTTTAATCCATTATAAATTTATGAATTCAAATTTTCAACCAAAAATGACAAAAATGTTCCAGAAAAACCTTCCCCACAAAAAGACAAATCTGAGCAACGTTCGGGTAGGGCGGCCCCCTTAATTTTACTAGGCGGCCCCCTTAATTTTAAGGGGACCGGCCACCTATTTAAGGGGACCGCCCCGCTCCTCCAGCTGTCAGATTTTGCCTATAAATACTGGTTCATCCCTGGACTTTTTTCTCACCTTTTGCACCCCCAAACCTTCTGTTCTAAATCTCTTCTTATCCTTCCAAATCATTTCTAAATCCTTTGATCATATATTCTTAAGCATTGGTTTCCAAGTGATCCAAGCTTCTACCATTCAAGTGCAAAAGAAGAATACTCCTTCAACAACTAGAGAAGAAGTATTGCAACTTAGTATCATCTTGCTACCTAAGTTGTTTGTATAATCATTCATTCATTTTTGTATAAGTTGTGTATATTTGTTAGATAGGTGTGAGCATAATTGCTTAGGCTAGATTAGTGTGTAAGTAGTGAAGTTGTGAAGAAGTTAAAGTGTGTAAGTAGTGAAGGTCTAAAGAAGTAGAAGAATACATAAGTAGTGCTAGGTTGTGAAGTAGTTGTGAAGCCGGTGTGAAGAAGTTGTGAAGAAGTCGTGAAGAAGTTGTGAAGAAGTCGTGAAGCCGTTGTGAATAAGTTGTGAAGAAGTTGTGTAGAAGTTGTGAGATTGGTTCTAGCTACGATTAGAACTCGACATCTAGCTTTGTGTCGTTAAACCGGTGTAAGCAAATGTTGTGTAAGGTTTTCTCCGCCATAAGGGAGCTTGTTGACATAGTGAAGAAAACTCTCGACTTAGGTGCTCGGGGAGTGGAGTAGGGCAAGGAAGGTGTCCTTGTAGCCGAACCACTATAAATCTTTTGTCTCGTGGTTAGATCTTTCCATCTCTATCTTTCTTTTCATTTCATTACTTTACTTGCATTGTTTATTTAGATTTACTTATATTTGTTCATATTGTTCAAGAGTTGAGTTCACATAAATTCGAATCTAAGTTTTTAAAAGTAAACAAAGTTTTCATAATAAAATTAAAAAGGCGTAAAACTATTCAACCCCCCCTTCTAGTTTTCCACAAAATATATATCTGCCAATTTCTTCATAAGTTTGGGGGGAGCGATCTCATTCGGGTTACTTAAAAGGTCGAACTCCATTTTCGTATTAAAAGTACACAGAGCGTCGTTAAAGGAAGATCCATGAATTACTGTACCTGACTGTCGGAGGAGCTTAGCTTGTAAGCTAGCAGATTGGAGTCTAGACGCAAGGAAAGCATATTATTATTATTATTATTATTATTATTATTATTATTATTATTATTATTATTATTATTATTATTATTATTATTATTATTATTATATAATAATAATAATAATAATAATAATAATAATAATAATAATAAT
Source organism: Artemisia tridentata subsp. tridentata (assembly GCA_021014915.2). Taxonomy (NCBI): domain Eukaryota; kingdom Viridiplantae; phylum Streptophyta; class Magnoliopsida; order Asterales; family Asteraceae; genus Artemisia; species Artemisia tridentata. Next base: position 355,650,566 of record CP139505.1, read on the forward strand.
AATAATAATAATAATAATAATAATAATAATAATAATAATAATAATAATAATAATAATAATAATAATAGAAAGTATGCATCCAAATGTGAGGACAATGGATACAAGTTCATACCTGATTGAACAAATAATTGCACAACCAAGCCTTCGATGGTGATTAAAGGAATAATGGGGTGTTGAGATTGCACCAAGCTTGTTCTTAACCTGAAATACGAAATACGAAGACACTACGTTAAGTGATTGCGCAGGGGTTGGACTCTGCGAACCACCTCCGGCGTGCGAGTAAGTATGTGTGATGATAAGTAGGTCGTAAATTGAGAGAGTGAAGTTAACTTTGAGATAACATCAGTAAAACATACCATGGTTCTTGCCCGACTATGCTATTTATAGGAGAGAAATAGGCCTTAGTGGGCGGTTTGCACATGTTTCGGAGATCATGGGGGCGTCCCATGATTTGTGGTAACCGCTAGGGCTTTGTAGCCCACGATCTCTATTTTGGCGGGAAGGCCTAAAGGAAGAGGAGACGTGGGTACGACCAGGTCAAAGTGATCCTCCGTTCTAGTTCCTTCGTAGGAGATACCCCTAAGGGCGTAAGGCTTCTATTCTTGTCGGAGGTAAGGCTCCGAACGTTGACGAACGTAAGGCTCCGAACGCTGACGGAGGCCAGGCTCCGAACGTTGACGGAGGCCAGGCTCCGAACGCTGACGGAGGCCAGGCTCCGAACGGTGACAGAGGCCAGGCTCCGAACGTTGACGGAGGCCAGGTTCCGAACGTTGACAGAGTCCAGGCTCCAAACAGTGACGGAGGCCAGGTTCCGAACGTTGACAGAGACCAGGTTCCCAACAGTGACGGAGGCTAGGCTCTGAACTGTAACGGAGGCCAGGTTCTGAACGTTGACGGAGGCCAGGCTCCGAACGTTGACAGAGACCAGGCTTCGAACAGTGACAGAGGCCAGGCTCCGAACCGTGACGGAGGCCAGGTTCTGAACCTCGACAAAGGTTAGACACTATGAGTGCTTTGGGTGAAGATTGACCTGGGCCTTCGAAGAGAAGGCTTCGTACAGGTTCGAAGGGGAGTCCTTCGACCCGTTAGGAGGGTACATCATCAAGCCCCCCAGTCGAAAGTGATATATACGTACGAGTTTATATTGCATTCGACTCAAAAAAAATGCTACACGCTATCCCTTTCATCACAAATTCGTCACTTGAGTATTCCAACTCCCTTCGCATCTCAGCATTCCTGACTTGCTTCTTACGAGCCCTGAGGAGGGATTCCAACACTTCGTGTTTGGCTTCGACAAAGGCTGGGCTAATAATGGGCTCCGGATTGGCTGATGTCAAAGCATGATGGTTGGGTGTTGTTTCTGGGTGAGAACGTGTTGTGAACGTGGAAGCGGTTTTTGGGGGAAGGCTGTTAGAGTCGTTGATTGGTATTGGTACTAAAGTAGAGAAACCAGGTGGGGGAGTATCTTCTCTCCTTTGATCCATGCCGGAATAATAGTGAAAGTAGTTGGTTGGTTATAAGCTTGGAAATAACGAGACCAATTGTAGCGGTCCCACGGATGGCGCCACTGATTGAACAAATAATTGCACAACCAAGCCTTCGATGGTGATCAAAGGAATAATGGGGTGTTGAGATTGCGCCAAGCTTGTTCTTAACCTGAAATAAGAAATACGAAGACACTACGTTAAGTGATTGCGCAGGGGTTGGACCCTGCGAACCACCTCCGGCGTGCGAGTAAGTATGTGTGATGATAAGTAGGTCATAAATTGAGAGAGTGAAGTTAACTTTGAGATAACATCAGTAAAACATACCATGGTTCTTGCCCGACTAAGCTATTTATAGGAGAGAAATAGGCGTTAGTGGGCGGTTTGCACATGTTTCGGAGATCATGGGGGCGTCCCATGATTTGTGGTAACCGCTAGGGCTTTGTAGCCCACGATCTCTATTTTGGCGGGAAGGCCTAAAGGAAGAGGAGACGTGGGTACGACCAGGTCAAAGTGATCCTCCGTTCTAGTTCCTTCATAGGAGATACCCCGAAGGGCTTAAGGCTTCTATTCTTGTCGGAGGTAAGGCTCCAAACGTTGACGGAGGCCAGGCTCCGAACGTTGACGAACGTAAGGCTCCGAACGCTGACGGAGGCCAGGCTCCGAACGTTGACGGAGGCCAGGCTCTGAACGGTGACGGAGGCCAGGCTCTGAACGGTGACGGAGGCCAGGCTCCGAACGTTGACGGAGGCCAGGTTCCGAACGTTGACAGAGACCAGGATCCGAACAGTGACGGAGGCCAGGTTCCGAACGTTGACAGAGACCAGGCTTCGAACAGTGACGGAGCCTGGCCTCTGAACCGTAACGGAGGCCAGGTTTTGAACGTTGACGGAGGCCAGGATCCGAACGTTGACAGAGACCAGGCTCCGAACAGTGACAGAGGCCAGGCTCCGAACCGTGACGGAGGCCAGGTTCTGAACCTCGACAAAATTTAGACACTATGAGTGCTTTGGGTGAAGATTGACCTGGGCCTTCGAAGAGAAGGCTTCGTACAGGTTCGAAGGGGAGTCCTTCGACCTGTTAGGAGGGTACATCATCAATACCTTTTGCCTTTTCTACATTCGGGGAATTCGATACAGAGGCTTTGAACACACTTTCACGTATTAAGTCTATTGCCAATAGTCACTCAAATAATGCTAAAAGTGGTATTTTTATCTTTCATAGAGTTAGCTTTTGTATTCAGAAAGGAGTGGGAGCACAACTTGTGTCTAGACTCCCATCCAACTTTATGTAAAATTTATTATGTTTAATGAAAATTTTATTATAAAAAAAAACAAATAAATAAATAATAATAATAATAATAATAATAATAATAATAACAATAACAATAACAATAACAATTATAACGTGTCGATCTAGTAATTTACCTGTTTCTCCCAATCCTCAGGCGTCTGGTTCGCCGGACGCTTATTCTTGATCTCTTCAACTTTCTCAACCCCACCTTGCCGTGTAAAATTTTGCCTTTTGAATTTGTACTTGTTGTCATCGTATCGCTTTCTGAGGTAAGCTTCGATACTTCTGACAATATCGTCTCCATCCGGACCGGCAAGGTGTTCGCCGAGATCAAAGAAATGCTGCAATAAAATATAATTAAAATAAATATACAAATTTAAATAAACAGTCAAATTTAAATAAATAAACACATTTAAAATAAATAAACACAATAATTAAAAAAATAAAAGATAAAAAAAATTTACGTGGAGCTGGTTATCGATGTGGGCCTTCGTGGTCTCGGGAACCTTATCCCACGAATCGTAATGCATGGGAATTGATTCCCGTAACAACGTCCTGACCATGTTGGAGAACCACGAAGAGTGATCGCCAACATGCTCCCACATCCCTTTTGCGTTCTTCCGGAATCTGATCGATACCGGACGACCAGTCTCATTCCTCATTTGGTGTAGTTTCGCGTTCTTTGTGGCACCACGCACCACCTTCCCGCCTTTGCCAATTTTGGCATTGGGCTTAGGAGGTCTGGAATTAGACCCTGCAAGTAATCAAATTCAAGTGATGATGACATAAAATAACAAGTTATCAATTTCAAATAATGAACAAGTTTAATTAAAATAATCGAGAAATTCTTACGCTGACAGTTTGTGCCTATCCTCCTCGAGGGACCACGGGGTGGCTCATTACCTCCATCGCCACCATGGCTCGTAGCTACAACATCTGCCATCTGTAAACGTACTAGTACAAGAACATAGAAATTAGTGAAGAAACACATATACGCATATATATATATATATATATATATATATATATATATATATATATATATATATATATATATATATATATATATATATATATATATATATATATATATACACACACACACATACATTCAGGGGCTGCTGGTAACCACATTTCGGGGCACCCTTTCGGGGCTGCTGTTAACCAAACACACCCTAATCGGGGCTGCTGTTAACCAAATGCACCCTTGTGGGCTGCTGTTAACCAAACGCACCCTTTCGAGGCTGCTGTTAACCAAACGCACCCTTTCGAGGCTGCTGTTAACCAAACACACCCTAATCGGGGCTGCTGTTAACCAAATGCACCCTTGTGGGCTGCTGTTAACCAAACGCACCCTTTCGGGTTACTTCTTATCAACATAGTATTGTCTGCACTCGTGCATGTAACAGTAGTTTTATTTAGAGTAATGCTTGATGAGTGCCTATTTACTCATCATTTTATACCCATATGAGACACAAAAATGACCAAAAACACCCAAATTGACCAAATATTGTTGCAAATATTCTTGGTTTGTGTTTTTATGTATTTCAGGTACAAAAGGATTGAAAACAGGGCAAAAACGGACAAAACCGAGCTTGGATGGGAAAAGGAGCAAAAACGGACATTGCCGGATCGACTCGACACCATTTGAGCATTTAATGAAGAAACGAAAAGTCAAAGTCAATCCCGGGATAGGGCATTGGAATGAGCATAGAAAAACGAACCCGACACCAAAAATCACATTTCACCATTAACCCTAAAACTAATTACCCTAAACCTTTTTTTTCCCCTCAACCTAATATATCAAATCCTTAAATAAACTAAATCAAACCCTTTTATCCTAAAACTAAAACCCAGCCAAAACCATAACCCAATTTCCTGGCCCAACTCACCAAACCCATTAACTAAAAACCCAACCCCGTTTTTTAGATAATCCCAGGTCAAACAATAAAGTCAACCCCTCCCACCTTTATCGTCTTTTCCCGCCTTTCCCCAGACCACCATGTCCCCAGACATTTTTGTCTCCCTCTGCTCACCTCTGCTCCAGCCACCTCCTTTCCCCCCCCCCCTGCGCAACAATTCTCAAAAGTCAACCCAATTGACACGCTGGCAATCCCAACACATTTTGGCGCCAAATCCCAAATGGAGGGCTGAGATGATTCAAGACCAATTCAAGGGCTGGGATTTGCCCAGAAAGACCATAGAAGACTTTTTGAAAAGTATAAAACACCTCACACACACAGAAGAGGAGTTGGTTAGATTTTAGTTTATTAGGAATAGGAGTAGTGTAATTTAGTTGTTAAAGCCGAATTTAGATAAGCTTTATTGTTTAGCTTAATTTCATATTGTTGTAACTTTAAATTCAATCTCAGTTTAATTTCAAAAGCCTTGTATTATTTTAGTTGTAATTCAAGTTTAATCTCAGTTCAGTGATTCGAATTAATAGTTGTTTAAACGTTGAAAGCTCTTTTCTCTGTTTTATTAAGCTTATATAAGCTACTTTCAGCTTGTTGTGAGTTTAATTTAGTTTAATCATGTTTTAAATTCAAAAAGTCAAAGAAAGTCAACCTGCTTATTCAGCTTATTTAAGTGCTTATTTTGAGCTTTGTAGTGTTCATTTAGGCTTAATTAGGTTAGTTAATCACTAGCGTTTCAGTATCTTAGCTTTATTTAGATCTTAGTAGCTTTTAAACCAAAACAGTCACTCTAAAGGACTGTTTGGTTTAAGGGGTCAAACGGGTCAATCTGGTGTTTCATTGTTCATATGTAGTTGTGACAACTTTGATTAGGTTAATTTAAGTCATTTTAGTTGATTTGATAGAGATTTGAGCTGTTTTGAATAGTTTTGCATGTTCATGTTTAATTTCCTAGATTTTTTAGATTATTAACTGCCTTTAAGAGCTTATTAATTAGGAATTAGTTTTATGATTTATTTTTGCTTCTTGTGTATTCCATTAGAGTACTAAAGTTATTATTCAGAAGCTGGTTTGAATCCATTAGGATTTGGTGAAGTAATGGGCAAATCTGCTATAAAGGTACATCAGTAAGATTTTCTCAATTCAGCCCTATGTTTTTTATTTATCATTTGCTCATTATAAGTTAGGTTAAGCTATAATTTTGTAAAATTAATATTTAGCTGCTTATCTAGTTACTTCATATTTTTGTGAATTTTTTAGAATAGCTTCTCATAGCTTTTAAGTAGCTTGAAAATGTCCATTTCTGCCTTGTGCACAACAGCAGACCAGAACCTATTGCTTATTAGATTAGGATTAGTGCTTATTTACCTGTTGCTAAGTGCTTATTTTGGTTTCATTTTTTTTAGTAGGATTGCCTTTAGATTATTTTAGCTTATTCCAGTTCTATGTTAGTTTAAATTAGCTTATTAGATTAATAGTCCATAGCTTTAGCTTATTCCCTTTATATGCTTACTGTTCTGATCCCATTGGCTTATTCTGTGCTTAATTTAGCTTTTCAAAAATAGTTGTAGTTAAGAAACTTGCTTATCTTCATGTGTTTAATAAGCTGGTAAAAAGAAAAAAAAATGATTTTCAAAAAGTGCAAGACCAGATTCGAACCATGGTCTGCACACTCACACACCACACACCTTACCATTGCGCCCTTGGGTCTTTCCTGGTTAAGGCTTACCATTGCGCCCTTGGCAAACCTAGCTTATTTTTCCTAAGATTAGAATAACAATTAGGACTTTCCTGTAATTTTTCATAATTTTCCATTTCCATTTAGTATTTTTAATCTATTTTTCTTTTTAATTCAGTTTTTAATTCATATTAAATTAAATAAAATTCAGAAAAATATAAATTCTATTTTTTTTAATTTTCTTTTATTAATTAGAACTTAGGAAAAATAAATTTGTACCCATAGAGTTAATATTTCTTCTTTTTGACGTTCTAGGCTCGGGATTTCCCGGTTTTAGTTACGTTTTTTACTTTCTTTGCGTTTTTGATAGTTTATGCTTTGTAGACTTATATTTCATGCTTTATAAGTTATCCTTAGCCTATTTATGCTTCCCGTAGTTGTAAGTTACATTAGTTTCCAATTTCCAAGTTAATTTTTTAATTCTCGTTCGCTATAATTCATGTTTTTAGATTTTCTTTACGTTTTTAATTACTCATGCTTTAGAATATCGTTTAACTTGCCTTTTAATTCTTTTTTAGCTTATGTTCACATATTTTAGCATAGAAATCCAAAATCTCATTATTTTCACTATTCACGAATCCAAAATCACAAAATTCCATTCATTCCTTCGTTGGGAAAACGACTCAGGTTACACATACTTCACTTGTGTTTCCTAGGAAAAATTTATGCATTGATTCCTGCGAATCAATTTTTGGCGCCGCTGCCGGGGAAGGCTTGAAGTGAATTTTTTATTCCCGTTTTGTCGATTCGTGTTTTGAAGACCCTTCCCCGTGAAGTTATCATTTTCTCTCGTAAATATTTTCTTATAAAAACCCAAAAAGATTTTATTTTCAAATTTATTTTCCTTTTTCCCTTTGTGTTTTTCAAAATGTTTCTAAATTATAAAAATCCAAAAATAATCTTCTCATTCCTCTTATCCGTTTAATTCTTTTTATGTCTTCATCTTACCATTATGGTTGTGAATGGTGTGGGGGACCTCCAAATGGTGGAAATTGCCCCGGTTGTAGCATTGTAAATTCGGGAAACGGGTTTGTCTATGACCAAAATCCCTACAATGAAACAACCAATTTCTTTAACCAACCCCCACACCATGAGATGGAACATATTATTGTGAATATTGTGGAGGTCCGCACCAAGGTTTTGACTGTCAAACAAGGAACACGCTTGTCTATGAGCAGGTTTCGTGTAACAATCAAAATTTTGGTTATGACCAATATCCATATGATTCACCGAGTCAGTCACAACAGTTTTACTGTTGTGAATTCTGTGGAGGTCCGCATTATAACTCCGATTGTCAAACGAGGAACCCGCTTGTCTATGAGCATGGCCCTTGTAACAATTATGATTATTCTTATCATGACCAACCTCCACAGTACCAAATGATTCAAACACAACCTCAGCCACTTCCTCAAGAACTTCTCCATGTTCTAGGTTTACTAAAAGAAGTTAAGGATTTGGTTAATAAACTTCCCCAAGAAGATCGTCATGAAAAATCTATGGAAGAATTACTAGCCGAAGAACGAGCAGCACAAAGGCGTTCCATATTTCTCAAGGCTGCCATTGTAACACCCCCAATTTCGTGATGTGCAGCGGAATTAAATTTGGGTGTTACTTCATGGCACAACAGTTGAATAGTAGAAAACGATCGCCAATTTGGTCGTTTTAAAAGATTTATCATTCGAATATCAGAGTTTACAAAGTAAGGTCCCCGTGGTTTCAAAGTTTATTAAATAGGTTTTCGAATGATATTTATATCCTTCATAATAGTCCGTGCTCCTCCGTGCCATCCGTGCTCATTGTGAACCTGAGATAAACACATGCTTAAAACGTCAACACAATGGTTGGTGAGTTCGTGGAGTTTGATAGAAAATAACTTCTTTCAATGAATTTAAAAGGTGTATAGTGGTTGTCGAAATGAATAATAGTTTTTCATGAAATCAGTAATAAGGTGTGTTGAATAAAAATCCACTAATGATTCATGTATGATCTCAGGTGATCATAAGTTTCATGTTTCTAAACGAAGATGAGCTACGTTGTTATACGCTCGAAATGACGTGTTGGGTCAACTTTTAGTAGTAACGATATACTAAGCAATTTGAGTTGTCTTTTATAGAATTCACGATTTAGTCGCATATGGTAACAGTTAAAGTTCAAGTACATGATTCATAATCATAACACATCGTGAAAATAATAATCTAGAATCTGAAATCTATTAGTGTAAAGTGGTGGTTTACTAATACAGCTGTATCCTAGGATATATATGAAACATTCATATATTCATAAAGTTATATTGCCCTAAGCCTCATGACACGCAAAACGATAACAGTGTACCGGAAAACAGAGTGTTCACCAAATTAATGACGAAAGTTTTGCCCTCATGTAATAGGTGACTTGCCAATTCCTATTTTTCTCAAATATAGTGCATCGCGACTAAATACGACTAACCATGTAGGCATTCCGTCCAAGTATTTAGTGGGATAGGTCGTCAGCCTCCAACAGGTTTCGAAGCTGTTCACTATATTCGCGCTCACCGCAGTGATTAATGGCTCATGATCAAGGGACTTTATGGCAATAAAGTAAACTTAGGCAATACAGGTTTCAGGGTGCATGAATTATGCGTAATTTTAGTCTTGGCAATTATTTCTAGTGAAATGTAGAAATATCATAATAAAGTAACATTACATTCATTTGTTATATGAATGCATACAATAAGTCTCAGTATCATGTTACATCAAGTAGTTTAAAGTTGTTATCTTTCAAATTCAGTGTTTATGCTAAGCAAGCAATTTGTACATATAACGAACATATATTCCTCTCAAAGGTGATTCAAACATGTAAAGCATAGTGGATGATTTTGAGTAAATCATGAGAGTTTTATATAAGTAACTTAAAACAGTTAAAGCATGTATCTCCCCCAAAAGAGTTATTAAAAACGAGTGTTAAAAGTAGGGGCCACGACTCACGGTAAGTCATAAGAGTTTTCATAGTACTTATAGAAATATTGTATTGCAAATCAAATCATATAGTTGGTAAATAAGTAAAATATTTCGAAGCATGTATCTCCCCCAAAAAGTATAAATCAAGTATTAAAATAGGAGGGGCCATGAACTCACCTGGAGCGTATCTGGTAAGATAGGATTATTAGATCTATGGAAACGATCACGGAAACGTCTTTGATACGAAACCTGAATATAAGGGGAGTCTAAGATTCTGACTTACTACTAATAACGAATGTGGAGAGAATAAATCGTGTAACGATTTGATCGGTGTTATGAGTGTGATATGCTTAAAATGCCTCAAGTTAAAAATATTATATATCTATAATATTATCTTGATTCTTATCTTAATCGACCCAAACTATTACTTTCTCGAAATATGCTGAAATAATATGCAAGTGAAGTTACTAACTTTCTAATAACGAAATCTCAAATAATGCATAACTTAAAATGAAACATGCATATGAAATGAAGGGTGAAAAATGAAAAATAAACTAAGAATATCAAGTAAAATTAAATAGGTCCTTGCCCTTTTCAGATTTTATACTTTTTAGTCTAACTGCGATTGCGTTACGTCGTTAGTCCTCGGTTAAGTCCAAAGTCCATAATAGTCCACAATTTGTCCATATGTCCATATAAGGCTTGAAGTCCAAAGGTATGTCAATTTAAGTCCTTTATAACCTGTTTTAACAGCTTCAGTCCATAGTTTTCACAGTTGGCAGTTTTAGTCCTTCAAGGTGGGTTTGCGTCACGTTTTTAGTCCAAAAGTGTTAAAATTATGGAGAAAAGTTATGCGACTTTTTCTGGTGCTTATTTAAGTTTATTAAAACTTAAGTTAACTGCTTATTTCTGAAAATACCTTATTTTTAGCTTATTGGGCTCATTAACGAAATATACATAGGTCCGTTAAGAAATCGAGAGGCGAGGGCATGAAAATAGTTTTGGGCTTGGACTTGGGCTATTTTTATGATTCTAAAAATATGCCATATGGGCCTGTTGGGCTGTTTAATCGTAAAGGCTTAGTGGGCTTTAGTTTAGCCCATCACTGGAAATGGTTTTTGGTTTAATTTTCTGAAATCAATTTAGTGTTTATGTGACTAGCGTAATTGTTTTAAATGGTTGTAACTCGTTTGTCTTTACAAGGTTTCTAAACGAGAAGGGTAGTTAGTTATGTGGTGTAATAAGTCTAGTAAAAATAATATATAGTTATTAAGTCGATTTGAGAGTTATGGAGTCGTATCTGAAGCGACTGGGAATTGTTTTATACAGACAAATCATTTAATCTTTTCTTCCAAGTGTCTTCCATTTTTAGTGTTTACATGCGTTCTAGGTATGAATGTTCGATGCATGCAATGCGTGTTTATAAGAAATGGTTGAGTGATCATTAAGATTCCACAAGGTGAGTTTGACAGTGTACATATTTCAAACTAAGATACTGTGTTTCAAAAATATATAAAAGTGTTGTACGTTCGAAGGGTAATACATGGCTTGACATCTTAAGCATGAAAATGATGTGAGCTTTCGACTCATGATGTGGGTCACTTAAAATGATGCATGTAAAATAACTAAGTGTTAATATATACGATCGAGTTAGATAATAGAATGATGCATGCAGTGAGTTGGGTCATACGTAAGGATTGAAATACAAATGAGAACGAAACCAAAAAAAATGTCATGCATGCATGATATGACTTTAATATGGACGTTAGAAGTGGGGTTGGAGATTACTTACAATGCCAAAAATGATGGGTTATACCACTGAGACGAACAAAAGCACAACTCGTCCAAGAACTAAACCGAATATATTAGAAATATTCTTTCGACTTGTTTTCTTGAATCCGATTGACAAGAATAGCTTCTGGACTTCAAGGCTTGATGAAAATGAGTTATAGGGACTTGGGAAATGTTTGTGTTAGTATGCAAGTGAGTGAGTGAGTGAGAGATAGGGAAGGGATAGTGATGTTCGGTTGATAGCACAAGGACGAAGGCAGTGGGTTTCTTTATCCGGTTTGCTTCCAATATTTCTAAGTTTTCAGAGTAGTTTAATGAGAGTGAATTGAGTGGTAGGTGAGCAATGTAGAGAAGCTAGGAGAGGTAGAATATATAGAAAGTTTCACATGCTTCTCATTGACTATTGACTCTCTCTATCAATCATTGGAGGAGACTGTAGCCAAATGGACACCTAAGTGTTTCTACCGACAGTATAAGACATTTGATAGATAAGATCTATCTTTGTTTGTTGTGTTGTGTATATGTATTCATACGCTCGATTTGTGTTAATATGTGGGTGCCAATTTAATTTAGCGAGTTACATCTTATGCTGCTGTCCCAACCTTGTTTTACACATTTATTTACGTTAGAATTATCATTAGGAAGTCGTAGAAACTATCGTGTTTTGAAATGGTTAAGTTTTGATGCGTTGTGTACGTCGAATTGAGCCAAAATGGGACAAACACTTTAGTCTTCAAAACCTTAGAAATACTCGTTATTCAAATCTGAAATTTGGCACGCATGAAGTCTAGTGGGTGGTGATCAACGCGACGTAAAAATATTGGTACATCGTGTTTAAGAATAATGAGAAAACGAGGCTGTTTGGAAGGGTGGTGAGATCGAACTATGCATGAAATCACAAAAGAAAAGGTAGCTTGGAAGTTGGGCTGGACGTGTGCACGTTGGAGTGGTGATTGGGCTGGATGCATTTAAAGGTCCAGTTTGGTTGTAGCTTTGTTAGATTAGTGCATGAAGTAAAATATGTTTTAGAGTAAATGTTGTGTATTTAAATGTAGTGAGTGTAAGTTTATAATTATTGTTGTAATTAGTAGAAAACATAATGATTTGTGGATAATGTGTTTTTAGTGTATATTTCTATTGGTACTAATTAGTGTAAAGGGTGATTCGCGTAATGGTCACATTTCAAAATACATGTCGAGGGCTAGCGTCGTTATTTGTTAATTGTTGTGATGTTGTGTTGTGGTGAGAATTAATATATGAAGAAAAATTTTAAATTTCCCCATAAAAATGGGTTTTGTTCAACGGTAAGTCGAGGTTATTATTAATTAACAAAGATTATCATAACGGATTTTCGTAGGATCTTACAGTATCTACTCCTCAATTTTGAACTTCGTCCGAAGTTCAGTCCGTGATATGTGTTGAAAAATGTGGTGTTCTGAGGTGAGAATTTATGGAAGATGTTGCCGCTAGATTTCTTATTTGAATATCAAAGAGGCGAGATTCCAACTAGATTTATTTGTACTAGATGAAATAAATTCGAATGTTTGGTCAATAATCTAATTTATAGGCTACAAGTAGTAAAAGTAACGGCCGAGAGTAGGAAGTATTTAGCACTTAATGTTTAGTGTTCTAACGGTTGAGACTAGGGGATTTTTAATGGTAGTGATTTGAAATTTAATGATCGTGAATAGTAAAATAACGGGTACTTTCTCCACTTATATTCCCTATTTAATCCTTTTTCCTATAAATATCCTATCCACCTTTTTCCTTTTTCACCTTTTTCGATTCGCCCTTTTCCTTCAACTTCATCTCTTCCGACAAATACACCATGCCGCCGCTTGCCATTGTCGTAGCCACCGTGTACATTGTCCTTGTCGCCGTTTATCTGGCCTTCTTCCCCGATGAAAACTCCGATTACTACATCGCATCCTTGGTGTTCATCGTACCCCTCACGATTCTAGCGATTTATGTGGATAAGTTCTTGGGGTGAGGATCTCGAGCTAGTGTGGTTAGAATGTAGCTTTGTTGTGTGTCGATGTAACCTTTAATGAATGTGGAATAAAATCTCGTTTATGTTTAGTTATAAGTCTCGATATAGCTTTTAATATTTTGTTATATTTATGGCGCAGAATAATCAAGGTGCTTCATCCTATGGTGACTTTTGCTATTGCTGGGTTGGTGGGGGTTGTTGTTTCTATGGTGGGTCAACCAATTGAAGATTGTATGCCTTATATCGTGTTTATTGTACTATTAGCACTTCCGATGTTAATCGTTTCGCTATGTATTAACTTCCATGGTTTTTAATAAAATTTATGTTATTTGTGTTTCCCACGTATTGTTGTGAATTCTTATAGTTTCTAGCTTCGTATTTTTTTTCCTCGACTGCGTATAATAGAGCAGTGATTAATGGGTGTAAATCTTACTGGGGTTGGTCGAAAGTAAATTATTTTGTTTCGAGATTTTGTTTTTGGAACGAAAATTGTTATTCCATCGTGTTTTGAAAAATAAACATGACTCATAATTTTTGAAAATCACAAATTTATGGGGTAGCCTATTCGTTAAACATAGAGTTTGTAAATAATAGATTTTTAACAATGAGGGTTTCGGATGAGAACTTGCTGAATGTAAAGATAGTTGTTGAACTTTAACTTTTGTAAAGAAAAACTTGTTAGATAAAGTTTTTAGTGATAACACAGAATTGGTTCTAAGTTTGTCCAATGATAAACAAAGGTGCGTTAGGGTACTGTAGCTATGGGATGAGGCCCAAACACTTTAAGGGTAAGTTTTGTTTGTCGAATATAAAATATTGAACACACGTTTTATGACATATATGGTTACGAGGTAGTTTCTAGATCATCAAAATCTCGTATAATGCCTGAGAGTTTCGAGAGGGCGTTAGGAGGTTCACAATTTCCTAGAGGATGAGTAGTCAAATCGTACGAAAAGTGTTATTTGTATGTGGCGTGTTCATGATTTTTAAGTCATGGTGTGGCGTGTTTAACGCGATCTGTTCCTGCCTCTTGCGTTGAAATGCGAAAGCCAAAGTAGATTTTTTTTTTTTTTTTTTTTTTTTTTTTTTTTTTTTTTTTACCACGTATCCTAGAACTAGTTGCTAGTTTTTAGTAGACAAAATTTTTTTTACCTTTTGAATACAAACGGGTATATTTCTTAGAATAAAATAATTGAAAAGTATTTTTCAAACCCTTATAAATACCATTGGCATGCTTGTGTTACCCATACACACACAATCAATGGCTTGTAAGTTACCACATACCGCTGAACAAATTCAACTGTATATCAAGGCAGAAACTGAGGGTAGTGACGTGGATCGTCAAAATGCTATTGTGAAGGTCATCCTGCAATTTGAGGCTACGAAACAACTGAAACGACGGCTTAGAGAAAGCTATGCCATGTGCACAGACATTTCAGATGGTAGGAAGTATGTGATCGACACGTTTTTGTATGATGAATCTTGTAAGGATGCTGTTGTCATCGAATCGCTGTGGGCTTGTGTTCATCAGATAGATGACCAGATTTCCAACAAGGTTCGTTGAAGTTTGGAAGAGAATGTTGAAGCTGCTAGGGTTGAACATCAACGACAACAACTACAACAACACAACAACAACAACAACAACAACAACAACAACAACAACAACAACAACAACAGAATCCACCACCACCACAACAGCAACAACAACCACAACTACAACAAGGTGCATCAAGTTCATCTACACCAAGGGTGGTTGTGCAACAACAACATTTGCCTCATCTGGATCATTTCCAGCCAAGTTTCGAGGAGAATGTGGCAGTTGATGATGGTGGTTGGACTTCTGACATGGAGCGGGATCTGAGCAGGTTGGAAGCTCAATGGGAAGAAGAGAAGTTGGCGAGCTTTGATCCTTATGATGACGGTTATTATTCCAACAACTCTCAGACCTGGGATCATCCGGACTACCTTTGAAGTCTAGGTTTATGTTTATGTGATGTTTTAATCCAGTATCGTTTGTAATGCTTAAGTATTTCTGTCAGGTTTATTTGAATAATATGGTGTTTGAATTTAATTGAGATTACTGTAGAATTTACAGTGCCTGAGATTGAAATATAAGGATCACTGTATCACTTATAGTGTCCAAGAAAAGTAGAGGCCACTGTATTTACTCACAATGTCTGCTAAGAAAATAGGGACCACTAGAGTTTTGTGGTAAATTTAAAGTGGTAAGACGTAAGGTTACAAAGAGATTTTGAGACCATTGTACATACAATGTCCGGGATTTAGGGGAAGCATCATGAAATTCACAACGTTAAAGGGATGAGTAGAGCCATAGTGTCTTAATAGTGGATGAGTTTATTGTAATCTTATGTGAAATTTGCTAATTCCCAGTTAACACAACTTGGAAAAAAATTTCCTTTGGAATAACTATTGTTATTCTTTTATGAAATTTCACATGGTTTCCAATTATAAGGATCTGTGCGGGTAATTTACCGTTACATAAAAGAGTTTTGTTGATAATAGATTCTTACACAGTGATATTCGAATGAGGATTCGGGGTATGTAGAGAAAGTTGCTGAATTCCGGCTTTTAGGGGATGAAAAATCTTGTTTGTCCTTGTGTGAAGAATAGTTAATGCAAGTGGCTAGAATAGTGAGAGATAATAATACGATAGGAGTGTTGCTTTGAACTCGTATATTAACATTATGTGTTAACGATTTATTGCATTAATAGCTTGTGTATTCATGTTGTACCGGATATTCGAGGTGTTAAACCCAGTCGTGGTTCTTGTTCTTGCTGGTGTAGTGGTGTTTTTCATTGGTATAGCAAGTTAACCGATTGGTGATGTTATGCCTTTCTTAGTGATATTCGTAATATTAGCATTACCAACGCTAATTATATCATTATGTATCAATATTTATGGTTTCCAATGAGAGTTATGCCGTGTGTTTGATGAATTTTCGTGGTTATTGGTTTCATACTAGTGCCCTTACAGATAAAAATAAGCCCACTTATTTATAATTCGTTACTTACATAGAGAGGCGTCCCAAACAATGTAAATGAGGAAATATAAACTTATGGTTCAGCGCTTTACAATTTCTTTATTTAAACAAAAGGCATCCCAATCATTCCAATAAAGACATTGTAAACCATCCTACTTAAGAAGTTCTGATTTAACACTCGTACCAATCCACACAATATCCATGCGCGGATTTTCCAGAAATACAGCAAAGTTTATTTCACACGCATCTATAAAGATACGTATAAGATAATTAAAGGTGGTTGGTACGGTACTCGAAATAGTTGGTGAGTATATACATCAATATATTAGAGTGTTGGGGTAGCAAAAACTATCTAGAAGTCACATAAGCGTCTGGCGAATGGTAAGCACGGAGAGCGAAAGGCTATAAAATGTTTTGTTTGTAAAATTAGTTATAGTTCGGACCTCATTTAGACCCGTTTCTCTATAACTGTAGCTCTGATACCAATCTGTAACACCCCCAATTTCGTGATGTGCAGCGGAATTTAATTTGGGTGTTACTTCATGGCACAACAGTTGAATAGTAGAAAACGATCACCAATTTGGTCGTTTTAAAAGATTTATCATTCGAATATCAGAGTTTACAAAGTAAGGTCCCCGTGGTTTCAAAGTTTATTAAATAGGTTTTCGAATGATATTTATAGCCTTCATAATAGTCCGTGCTCCTCCGTGCCATCCGTGCTCATTGTGAACCTGAGATAAACACATGCTTAAAACGTCAACACAATGGTTGGTGAGTTCGTGGAGTTTGATAGAAAATAACTTCTTTCAATGAATTTAAAAGGTGTATAGTGGTTGTCGAAATGAATAATAGTTTTTCATGAAATCAGTAATAAGGTGTGTTGAATAAAAATCCACTAATGATTCATGTATGATCTCAGGTGATCATAAGTTTCATGTTTCTAAACGAAGATGAGCTACGTTGTTATACGCTCGAAATGACGTGTTGGGTCAACTTTTAGTAGTAACGATATACTAAGCAATTTGAGTTGTCTTTTATAGAATTCACGATTTAGTCGCATATGGTAACAGTTAAAGTTCAAGTACATGATTCATAATCATAACACATCGTGAAAATAATAATCTAGAATCTGAAATCTATTAGTGTAAAGTGGTGGTTTACTAATACAGCTGTATCCTAGGATATATATGAAACATTCATATATTCATAAAGTTATATTGCCCTAAGCCTCATGACACGCAAAACGATAACAGTGTACCTGAAAACAGAGTGTTCACCAAATTAATGACGAAAGTTTTGCCCTCATGTAATAGGTGACTTGCCAATTCCTATTTTTCTCAAATATAGTGCATCGCGACTAAATACGACTAACCATGTAGGCATTTCGTCCAAGTATTTAGTGGGATAGGTCGTCAGCCTCCAACAGGTTTCGAAGCTGTTCACTATATTCGCGCTCACCGCAGTGATTAATGGCTCATGATCAAGGGACTTTATGGCAATAAAGTAAACTTAGGCAATACAGGTTTCAGGGTGCATGAATTATGCGTAATTTTAGTCTTGGCAATTATTTCTAGTGAAATGTAGAAATATCATAATAAAGTAACATTACATTCATTTGTTATATGAATGCATACAATAAGTCTCAGTATCATGTTACATCAAGTAGTTTAAAGTTGTTATCTTTCAAATTCAGTGTTATTGCTAAGCAAGCAATTTGTACATATAACGAACATATATTCCTCTCAAAGGTGATTCAAACATGTAAAGCATAGTGGATGATTTTGAGTAAATCATGAGAGTTTTATATAAGTAACTTAAAACAGTTAAAGCATGCATCTCCCACAAAAGAGTTATTAAAAACGAGTGTTAAAAGTAGGGGCCACGACTCACGGTAAGTCATAAGAGTTTTCATAGTACTTATAGAAATATTGTATTGCAAATCAAATCATATAGTTGGTAAATAAGTAAAATATTTCGAAGCATGTATCTCCCCCAAAAAGTATAAATCAAGTATTAAAATAGGAGGGGCCATGAACTCACCTGGAGCGTATCTGGTAAGATAGGATTATTAGATCTATGGAAACGATCACGGAAACGTCTTTGATACGAAACCTGAATATAAGGGGAGTCTAAGATTCTGACTTACTACTAATAACGAATGTGGAGAGAATAAATCGTGTAACGATTTGATCGGTGTTATGAGTGTGATATGCTTAAAATGCCTCAAGTTAAAAATATGATATATCTATAATATTATCTTGATTCTTATCTTAATCGACCCAAACTATTACTTTCTCGAAATATGCTAAAATAATATGCAAGTGAAGTTACTAACTTTCTAATAACGAAATCTCAAATAATGCATAACTTAAAATGAAACATGCATATGAAATGAAGGGTGAAAAATGAAAAATAAACTAAGAATGTCAAGTAAAATTAAATAGGTCCTTGCCCTTTTCAGATTTTATACTTTTTAGTCTAACTGCGATTGCGTTACGTCGTTAGTCCTCGGTTAAGTCCAAAGTCCATAATAGTCCACAATTTGTCCATATGTCCATATAAGGCTTGAAGTCCAAAGGTATGTCAATTTAAGTCCTTTATAACCTGTTTTAACAGCTTCAGTCCATAGTTTTCACAGTTGGCAGTTTTAGTCCTTCAAGGTGGGTTTGCGTCACGTTTTTAGTCCAAAAGTGTTAAAATTATGGAGAAAAGTTATGCGACTTTTTCTGGTGCTTATTTAAGTTTATTAAAACTTAAGTTAACTGCTTATTTCTGAAAATACCTTATTTTTAGCTTATTGGGCTCATTAACGAAATATACATAGGTCCGTTAAGAAATCGAGAGGCGAGGGCATGAAAATAGTTTTGGGCTTGGACTTGGGCTATTTTTATGATTCTAAAAATATGCCATATGGGCCTGTTGGGCTGTTTAATCATAAAGGCTTAGTGGGCTTTAGTTTAGCCCATCAATGGAAATGGTTTTTGGTTTAATTTTCTGAAATCAATCTAGTGTTTCTGTGACTAGCGTAATTGTTTTAAATGGTTGTAACTCGTTTGTCTTTACAAGGTTTCTAAACGAGAAGGGTAGTTAGTTATGTGGTGTAATAAGTCTAGTAAAAATAATATATAGTTATTAAGTCGATTTGAGAGTTATGGAGTCGTATCTGAAGCGACTGGGAATTGTTTTATACAGACAAATCATTTAATCTTTTCTTCCAAGTGTCTTCCATTTTTAGTGTTTACATGCGTTCTAGGTATGAATGTTCGATGCATGCAATGCGTGTTTATAAGAAATGGTTGAGTGATCATTAAGAATCCACAAGGTGAGTTTGACAGTGTACATATTTCAAACTAAGATACTGTGATTCAAAAATATATAAAAGTGTTGTACGTTCGAAGGGTAATACATGGCTTGAAATCTTAAGCATGAAAATGATGTGAGCTTTCGACTCATGATGTGGGTCACTTAAAATGATGCATGTAAAATAACTAAGTGTTAATATATACGATCGAGTTAGATAATAGAATGATGCATGCAGTGAGTTGGGTCATACGTAAGGATTGAAATACAAATGAGAACGAAACCAAAAAAAATGTCATGCATGCATGATATGCCTTTAATATGGACATTAGAAGTGGGGTTGGAGATTACTTACAATGCCAAAAATGATGGGTTATACCACTAAGACGAACAAAAGCACAACTCGTCCAAGAACTAAACCAAATATATTAGAAATATTCTTTCGACTTGTTTTCTTAAATCCGATTGACAAGAATAGCTTCTGGACTTCAAGGCTTGATGAACTGAGTTATAGGGACTTGGGAAATGTTTGTGTTAGTATGCAAGTGAGTGAGTGAGTGAGTGAGAGATAGGGAAGGGATAGTGATGTTCGGTTGATAGTACAAGGACGAAGGCAGTGGGTTTCTTTATCCGGTTTGCTTCCAATGTTTCTAAGTTTCCAGAGTAGTTTAGTGAGAGTGAATTGAGTGGTAGGTGAGCAATGTAGAGAAGCTAGGAGAGGTAGAATATATAGAAAGTTTCACATGCTTCTCATTGACTATTGACTCTCTCTATCAATCATTGGAGGAGACTGTAGCCAAATGGACACCTAAGTGTTTCTACCGACAGTATAAGACATTTGATAGATAAGATCTATCTTTGTTTGTTGTGTTGTGTATATGTATTCATACGCTCGGTTTGTGTTAATATGTGGGTGCCAATTTAATTTAGCGAGTTACATCTTATGCTGCTGTCCCAACCCTGTTTTACACATTTATTTACGTTAGAATTATCATTAGGAAGTCGTAGAAACTATCGTGTTTCGAAATGGTTAAGTTTTGATGCGTTGTGTACGTCGAATTGAGACAAAATGGGACAAACACTTTAGTCTTCAAAACCTTAAAAATACTCGTTATTCAAATCTGAAATTTGGCACGCATGAAGTCTGTGGTGATCAACGCGACGTAAAAATATTGGTACATCGTGTTTAAGAATAATGAGAAAACGAGGCTGTTTGGAGGGGTGGTGAGATCGAACTATGCATGAAATCACAAAAGAAAAGGTAGCTTGGAAGTTGGGTTGGACGTGTGCACGTTGGAGTGGTGATTGGGCTGGATGCATTTAAAGGTCCAGTTTGGTTGTAGCTTTGTTAGATTAGTGCATGAAGTAAAATATGTTTTAGAGTAAATGTTGTGTATTTAAATGTAGTGAGTGTAAGTTTATAATTATTGTTGTAATTAGTAGAAAACATAATGATTTGTGGATAATGTGTTTTTAGTGTATATTTCTATTGGTACTAATTAGTGTAAAGGGTGATTCGCGTAATGGTCACATTTCAAAATACATGTCGAGGGCTAGCGTCGTTATTTGTTAATTGTTGTGATGTTGTGTTGTGGTGAGAATTAATATATGAAGAAAAATTTTAAATTTCCCCATAAAAATGGGTTTTGTTAAACGGTAAGTCGAGGTTATTATTAATTAACAAAGATTATCATAACGGATTTTCGTAGGATCTTACAGTATCTACTCCTCAATTTTGAACTTCGTCCCGAAGTTCAGTCCGTGATATGTGTTGAAAAATGTGGTGTTCCGAGGTGAGAATTTATGGAAGATGTTGCCGCTAGATTTCTTATTTGAATATCAAAGAGGCGAGATTCCAATTAGATTTATTTGTACTAGATGAAATAAATTCGAATGTTTGGTCAATAATCTAATTTATAGGCTACAAGTAGTAAAAGTAACAGCCGAGAGTAGGAAGTATTTAGCACTTAATGTTTAGTGTTCTAACGGTTGAGACTAGGGGATTTTTAATGGTAGTGATTTGAAATTTAATGATCGTGAATAGTAAAATAACGGGTATTTTCTCCACTTATATTCCCTATTTAATCCTTTTTCCTATAAATATCCTATCCACCTTTTTCCTTTTTCACCTTTTTCGATTCGCCCTTTTCCTTCAACTTCATCTCTTCCGACAAATACACCATGCCGCCGCTTGCCATTGTCGTAGCCACCGTGTACATTGTCCTTGTCGCCGTTTATCTGGCCTTCTTCCCCGATGAAAACTCTGATTACTACATCGCATCCTTGGTGTTCATCGTACCCCTCACGATTCTAGCGATTTATGTGGATAAGTTCTTGGGGTGAGGATCTCGAGCTAGTGTGGTTAGAATGTAGCTTTGTTGTGTGTCGATGTAACCTTTAATGAATGTGGAATAAAATCTCGTTTATGTTTAGTTATAAGTCTCGATATAGCTTTTAATATTTTGTTATATTTATGGCGCAGAATAATCAAGGTGCTTCATCCTATGGTGGCTTTTGCTATTGCTGGGTTGGTGGGGGTTGTTGTTTCTATGGTGGGTCAACCAATTGAAGATTGTATGCCTTATATCGTGTTTATTGTACTATTAGCACTTCCGATGTTAATCGTTTCGCTATGTATTAACTTCCATGGTTTTTAATAAAATTTATGTTATTTGTGTTTCCCACGTATTGTTGTGAATTCTTATAGTTTCTAGCTTCGTATTTTTTTTCCTCGACTGCGTATAATAGAGCAGTGATTAATGGGTGTAAATCTTACTGGGGTTGGTCGAAAGTAAATTATTTTGTTTCGAGAATTTGTTTTTGGAACGAAAAATTGTTATTCCATCGTGCTTTGAAAAATAAGTATGACTTATAATTTTTGAAAATCACAAATTTATGGGGTAGCCTATTCGTTAAACATAGAGTTTGTAAATAATAGATTTTTAACAATGAGGGTTTCGGATGAGAACTTGCTGAATGTAAAGATAGTTGTTGAACTTTAACTTTTGTAAAGAAAAACTTGTTAGATAAAGTTTTTAGTGATAACACAGAATTGGTTCTAAGTTTGTCCAATGATAAACAAAGGTGCGTTAGGGTACTGTAGCTATGGGCTGAGGCCCAAACACTTTAAGGGTAAGTTTTGTTTGTCGAATATAAAATGTTGAACACACGTTTTATGACATATATGGTTACGAGGTAGTTTCTAGATCATCGAAATCTCGTATAATGCCTGAGAGTTTCGAGAGGGCGTTAGGAGGTTCACAATTTCCTAGAGGATGAGTAGTCAAATCGTACGGAAAGTGTTATTTGTATGTGGCGTGTTCATGATTTTTAAGTCATGGTGTGGCGTGTTTAACGCGATCTGTTCCTGCCTCTTGCGTTGAAATGCGAAAGCCAAAGTAGATTTTTTTTTACCACGTATCCTAGAACTAGTTGCTAGTTTTTAGTAGACACAATTTTTTTTACCGTTTGAATACAAACGGGTATATTTCTTAGAATAAAATAATTGAAAAGTATTTTTCAAACCCTTACACACACAATCAATGGCTTGTAAGTTACCACATACCGCTGAACAAATTCAACTGTATATCAAGGCAGAAACTGAGGGTAGTGACGTGGATCGTCAAAATGCTATTGTGAAGGTCATTCTGCAGTTTGAGGCTACGAAACAACTGAAACGACGACTTAGAGAAAGCTACGCCATGTGCACAGACATTTCAGATGGTAGGAAGTATGTGATCGACACGTTTTTGTATGATGAATATTGTAAGGATGCTGCTGTCATCGAATCGCTGTGGGCTTGTGTTCATCAGATAGATGACCAGATTTCCAACAAGGTCCGTTGGAGTTTGGAAGAGAATGTTGAAGCTGCTAGGGTTGAACATCAACGACAACAACAACAACAACAACAACAACAACAACAACAGAATCCACCACCACCACAACAGCAACAACAACCACAACTACAACAAGGTGCATCAAGTTCATCTACACCAAGGGTGGTTGTGCAACAACAACATTTGCCTCATCTGGATCACTTCCAGCCAAGTTTCGAGGAGAATGTGGCAGTTGGACTTCTGACATGGAGCGGGATCTGTGCAGGTTGGAAGCTCAATGGGAAGAAGAGAAGTTGGCGAGCTTTGATCCTTATGATGACGGTTATTATTCCAACAACTCTCAGACCTGGGATCATCCGGACTACCTTTGAAGTCTAGGTTTATGTTTATGTGATGTTTTAATCCAGTATCGTTTGTAATGCTTAAGTATTTCTGTGAGGTTTATTTGAATAATATGGTGTTTGAATTTAATTGAGATTACTGTAGAATTTACAGTGCATGAGATTGAAATATAAGGATCACTGTATCACTTATAGTGTCCAAGAAAAGTAGAGGCCACTGTATTTACTCACAATGTCTGCTAAGAAAATAGGGACCACTAGAGTTTTGTGGTAAATTTAAAGGGGTAAGACGTAAGGTTACAAAGAGATTTTGAGACCATTGTACATACAATGTCCGGGGTTTAGGGGAAGCATCATGAAATTCACAACGTTAAAGGGATGAGTAGAGCCATAGTGTCTTAATAGTGGATGAGTTTATTGTAATCTTATGTGAAATTTGCTAATTCCCAGTTAACACAACTTGGAAAAATTTTCCTTTGGAATAACTATTGTTATTCTTTTATGAAATTTCACATGGTTTCCAATTATAAGGATCTGTGCGGGTAATTTACCCGTTAAACAAAAGAGTTTTGTTGATAATAGATTCTTACACAGAGATATTCGAATGAGGATTCGGTGTATGTAGAGAAAGTTGCTGAATCCCGGCTTTTAGGGATGAAAAATCTTGTTTGTCCTTGTGTGAGGAATAGTTAATGCAAGTGGCTAGAATAGTGAGAGATAATAATACGATAGGAGTGTTGCTTTGAACTCGTATAGTAACATTATGTGTTAACGATTTATTGCATTAATAGCTTGTGTATTCATGTTGTACCGGATATTCGAGGTGTTGAACCCAGTCGTGGTTCTTGTTCTTGCTGGTGTAGTGGTGTTTTTCATTGGTATAGCAAGTTAACCGATTGGTGATGTTATGCCTTTCTTAGTGATATTCGTAATATTAGCATTACCAACGCTAATTATATCATTATGTATCAATATTTATGGTTTCCAATGAGAGTTATGCCGTGTGTTTGATGAATTTTCGTGGTTATTGGTTTCATACTAGTGCCCTTACAGATAAAAATAAGCCCACTTATTTATAATTCGTTACTTACATAGAGAGGCGTCCCAAACAATGTAAATGAGGAAATATAATCTTATGGTTCAGCGCTTTACAATTTCTTTATTTAAACAAAAGGCATCCCAATCATTCCAAAAAGACATTGTAAACCATCCTACTTAAGAAGTTCTGATTTAACACTCGTACCAATCCACACAACTCCCTCAGTTTATTGCAATCACATCCATCTTACCGACTATGGAATCCTAGGACTCTCTCATTATAGGGGATGAGCATCTTAGCACTATTCCTGAAAAGGAATCGGACGAATTCATAAAGTCTAGTGTTGAGAACCTTTTCCCAATCCCAAGTGAGTCTGAGGATATATCCGACAGTGAATGTGATGGGACTTTTCGTAGTGATTATCCTCTTGACACTGCGGAAGATTTTTACGGGATTTTCTCTAACCCTCTTTTCAATTCCAACGATGATTTTTCCTCTAGTGATGACGAATCACTTTCTGATGAGGACGTTCCAAATGAAAGTATCAAAGTCTATTCGAATTTTCTTTTTTATTTTGATGAAGAGTACCTTTCTAGCAACGTAAATCCTCTTTTTGATGAAGTATTAGAGAATGATGAGGTCAAAGACTCTATTATTTTTAAACTTGATGATATGACCTCAATTTTTAATCCCGACATTCAAAAAGACATTCTTTCTCCGACATATGTGACATTTCCCTTTGCGGATCGCCATTATATTGACTTCACATATGTCGTTCGAGTTTTTCTACCTTTCTTCACCTATATGGTGACTTGTCCTTTCCTTTACTCCTTTGGGAGTGAAGACAACATTTTTGACCCCGACATCTCCATTTTTCATTCTTTTGAGCCCGGTGTATCTCATCGGAGTGAAACTTTCTAGAACTTTAATGTTTATCCAAACATATTGAATGAAAGTCCGATGGAGATTTTCTCTTCCACATGCTTCCCCCAAGAACAAATGAATTCGGGGTCAGGTCAAGCTAGTGACTCGGTTAACATAAACATTAGCACTTCATGGGTGACAACCCATGTTTCTAACTTCTTTCTATTTTCTGACACTAAGTGTGGGGGAATTCCTCTACTGTGATTTGTTTTTGTGTTGTTTGCTCTTATTTTCAGGTTTCCCTAAGATCGTGATGATTGATGCGCCTGTTTTCAATCCAGCCGCCCAATATCAGATCTTGTTGCTAACAATTATCTAGGGATATCTTATTAATCCTGTTTGTGAAAAAGAGAATTCTTTCACACACTTGGCTATTAGTATTACCTTTTTACGTTCTAAGTGTCTATTTACACATTATTTTATACCCATATGAGACACAAAAATGACCAAAAACACCCAAATTGACCAAATATTGTTGCAAATATTCTTGGTTTGTGTTTTTATGTATTTCAGGTACAAAAGGATTGAAAGCATGGCAAAAAACGGACAAAACTGAGCTTGGATGGGAAAAAGAGCAAAAACGGACATTGCCGGATCGACTCGACACCATTTGAGCATCTAATGAAGAAAGGAAAAGTCAAAGTCAATCCGGGGATAGGGCATTGGAATGAGCATGGAAAAACGAACCCATCACCAAAAATCGCATTTCACCATTAACCCTAAAACTAATTACCCTAAACCTTTTTTTTTTACCCTTGATTCGTTTCTTTTGGTAGTACTTTTTATTTTATTTTTCCGAAGGAAAAGGCAACGTATGCTTTTTCCCCGGGTCGTTTCCCAACGAAGGTCGAATATCGAGTTGTCGTATTGGAGTCGAATACGTGTAGTGAATGTGTGAAAAAGAGTGATTGATTTTGATTTTATGCTACGAACAATTAAAATAATAAAAGCAAACAATTAATTAATCTAATGCAACAATTAAACTAAGCATATGAATTTTAAGAACGAAAATTTGAAATTAAAAAAACGTTATGCGACGTATTATAAAACGTAACTAAAAATGATTTTGTGAAATTTAAAACCTAAAAATATAAAAATAATTTTCCTAGATTAAAAATGATAAAAGAAAATTTGGAAAAAGAAAAATATTTTTTTTTCTTCTTTTTTTTTTTTATTTTTTTATTTTTTTTTTTTTTTGAATTAAAACAATTTAAAACTAATTAAGTGATTTATGAAAATGTAATTTAGAAAAACTATTCTATAAAAGAAAATTAAGAAATAGTTTATAAAAACTAAAAGGACTGAAAATGTAATTTAGAAAAACTATTTTATATAAGAAATGTAAGAAAATTAAAAGTTTATAAAAGCTAGGGACTAAAGGTTGCAAAAACTGAAATTATAAAAGACTTAATAAAAAGGCAGGGACTAAATTTGCCAAAACAACAAACTATTTTATTGCTAAAAATTACCAGCCCCTACTTAAACTTAGACAGAAATTACAAGGACCAAAAATGACAAACTTAGAAACTTAAGAACAAAGTTTTAACACAGATTGTATTTTCAACTAGCACTTTTCAAACGCTCGTAAATCGCTCGAAACTTAACCAATTTTGAAGCCGAAAACTGTTTTGGAAAGCTGAGCAAGCAAAGATTACTAAATTTCAAAAAGCTTTATCACAAAATCTGAATTGCTAATTGAATTTTGGGCTAGATCAGTAGTGAAAAGAAAAAAAGTCTGCTGCACAACTTTTTTAACTGCAGAAAAAAAAAATGAAAAGAGCAGCAAAGGTTGTAATTTCACTCTAAAGCTAAAACAATCCTTTCCAAAACCTCTTTTAACTCTTAGATTATCCTCAACAATTTGCCGCTATGAAATTCTAATAAGCTCAACTGCTATTCAATCTAAATCCCTTAAACATCAATCAACTTGTGCAATTTACTCTAAACTAATTCTCTAATCCCTTTTATGCTCACAATACTTAAACTAACGCTACTCTAAAAATTAAAAGCAAAGGAAAAAAAAAAAATAACAAGTCGTATTAAACTGATACAACTAATCAACGAGCTAAAAAAATGAATCAGCACTCACAAGGTGATCCTGCTGATATGAAGTGAACTCAGAACTTTAAAACTGAACCTACCCGGGCTTTTAAGCCAACTAAAATAATATTCCCCCGAATCCTGCTTCTCTTCACCATATCCTCTTAACCATCAGCATAACCATCTTATCTACAACTTATCAGAGAATATATATATGTTTTTTTTTTTTTTTTTTTTTTTTCTTTTACTGGAATAATACTCAGAACAAAAACAACACTAAATTAATTTTAAATTCGAGATAACAACTATTAAACTGAAATTAAAAATTTCATTTAACCAAAACAAAATTACAAAATTAAATTCGGAAAATTAAAAAAAACAATGAAATAAACTTGCAAAGTTAAATTCGGATGAACATAATTTTGATTTAAAACCGAAATTACAATAAAACAATTACACTAAAACATTAAAATAGAAATTACAACCATTCTCGTTACAACTTTTAATCGACTGAAAAATTAAAATAAAATAAAACAATTGAAAGTAAATTAAATCTATCTAAAAAAACTAAAAACTAACTACTAAAAAAAACTAGCCTTCGATTTGGAAATGATCCCCGCTATTTATAGGCTTCAATCGATCCTTCTCGAGGGTCCACGTTGGCGATCCGTGCGTATCATCAGCTATCCACCACCCTTGGATCTTCCCTTTATCTCCAAGCTTCAACTCTTGACCGTACGATCATAATAGCTACGTGTTCGGTCCAATAGATTGCTGCCACGCGTCATTCTTGGTGTCAGAGGCTTCCTCGAAGTCCGTGCAATGACGAAGATACCCTTAATTGTGGTAATTTTTCGGGTTAAAATTTAGGGTTCATCCGGATTGGGGATTTTGGGGTAAAAGGGAGCGGGTTGAGATAAAGATAAGAGGGTGTGTGATTATTTCTTTTGTTTGTTGACTTTTGACTTTGACCGACTCCCTTTTTTAGCTAAAAAGCATTTACCGGGTTTAAGAGTAGGGTTTGGATCGGGTTTGTAGAATAAGGGTTGGGCCGGTGTGAGTGGTAGTGGGCTAAGCGAAGGACTTGGGTAATATTTTAGGATGTGGATTGGATTTGATTGTTTTAATTTTTAAGGTCCGGTTGTAAGGTTTAATTTTTAGTGATTTAATGATTTGGTGATTAAAGGATATAAGGGCCAAACGTGTATTCTTCTGAAATCAAGGGACCATTCTTGCCATATTCCAAGGTAGATCCAAGGGTGAATTTGACAATCTCTGAAAATATGAGGGACCTCGGGTTGACTTTGACTATAATTTCTCCTCGGCATCGGCTACAAATAACACTTCCATATCTCGTGCTCGGTTTCCCGGTTCTTTGCTTGATTTTGTCCTTTTCTTTGATATCCGAGCCTGCATATATAAAAACACAAAAACACAATATATTTGGCATTTTGGTCGGGTTTTTGGTCTTTTTGGGTCCGGTTTTTGGTCTAGAAATGGTATGTGTTTAAGCACATACCAAAATTCCCCCAGACTAAGCTATTGCAATGTCCTCATGCAATGTTATAAGAACTCCCCATTTTTCCTTTTATTCTATTTTTGTATTTTTATATTTTTCTCTTTATTCATGTGACGGCTTTCGTCGAAAATCATTATCTAATGATAACTTTTAGGATCACGGAGCAGGAAACACGACACAAGAGGAAGTGACCATACGGATAAAATTCGTCGTCCCTGATTTTTCACAAGTCCCCAAACTAAGCTTAAAAACGAAATCATTGTCATCTACAAGTTAGACTGCCAACACTACTCAAAAAGCTAATTGTGGACTTCTCGTTCCCAAATTCCTATTTTTCTCTATTTATTTTATTTTTGGTGAGAAATGAATTTCTTTAAATTCTCGTTTCGATAATTTTTAATCCGATAAAGATACCTTAGTTTAGACGCTAAGTAGTTTCCAAACCTTCCCTCGAAAACCGTTGCATACAAAAATGAGGTCCACATCAAGGTCTCTGATTTAACACGATTTTGAGAATATCCCTTTTATTTGCGACCGAAACAACTCATCTACGAGTCCAGAGACGGAAGCCTTTATTAGGATACCTCGGAGTCGAAATTTGGCATTTTTAACATTATTAAGCACATATTATTATTGATCCTTGGCCCTTTATAACAATCACAACATCGGCTGCGAACCGGCAAGATGTGATAGTCTATTATGACCTTGGAATTTTTCCTCTGCCTTTATTAGAAGTCTACAACATCGGCTGCGAACCGGCAAGATGCAGAAAACTTTTTATGGCTTTGGATTATTATTATTATTATTATTCATTTATATATTTTGCCAAATCCCGAGTCCTACGGCTTTTATAACAATCCCAACATCGGTTGTGAGCCGGCAAGATGGAATAGTCTATTACACCGTAACACTGGCAGTACCTTGATGTGTACCCAACTCTTATAAGCAAGGATTCTCTTAAGAAGGATTAAAAACTAAATTTCGCCAAAACCAAAATAGCTTTAATTATTTATAGAGTATTATTTTTTTGTGAAACAAGCTGATGGGAACAAAAAGCCACAAATAACTTCGATGAGCTCTAAAGAGATCCAACTACTCCACGTTTGGCAATCTATCTTATAAACGACTCTATCATTTCTCGTTCTTCGCAAATTTAAAATCTTAAATAATAAGATCCGCGAATGCTTAGCCTTATAATCAAGCCATGCATATATAAAGTCAAATACGGGAACTTGCAAATTCTTAAAAAGAATTCGCGTTTTCTAGCTCCTTGTGTAAAAGACTAGCACAAGCTTATAGATTATAAATGGTTAAGGGACCAAGCTAGGGCTCAACACGCCCGATCAAGTCAGAATTTTATTCCTACTCTCACCAGCGGAAAATCAACAAAAATGTCAAAATTTATTATATTTTTTGCAAAAATTTTTAAATTTTTCTCATTTCATTTTTTTTTTTTTTTTTTGAATTTTTTCAATTTTGGAGGAAAAACGGGGTTGTATGAGTAAACCGCAAAAAGTGCAAGGCAAAAATCAAATCGCAAGATTACCCCCCCAGACTAAAATGAGACATTGTCCTCAATGTCTTAAAGGTAAGGGTTCTCCTACAAAAATCTAAGGCCGTTTATTAATTATGCCAAAAGATAGATGTACAACGATAAGATGTAGGATATCGGATAAGCAGCGGATGATGAAACTCGAGTAGCGTGAAGGAAACTACGAGCACGAGAGTCTTCATCATCGGGCATTCCTGGACATATCACAAGAAACACAAGATACGGAAGAGGGGATCCCTCCTCATGTTTTATTAGAAATAAGATAAGAAGATAGATAGATAAGCATGGGGTGCCTCCCACGAAGCGCTTGTTTTTGGTAACCGAGTCACATGAGCTTGACTCGACCCCGAATTTATTTGTCCTTGGGGGAGCATGTGGAAAAGATAATCTCCATCGGACTTTCGATCAATATGTTTGGATAAACACTGAAGCACATGAAAGTTCCACTCCGATGAGACACCCGCGGCTCTAGATAGAAAAGAAAATGCCGGGGTCAAAGATGGTATCTTCACTCCCGAGGGAGTGAAAGAGAGGAGAAGTCACCGAGTAGGTGAAGAAAGGAAGAAAGATCATAATTAGAATGGGAATCCATTCTTCATCATTAGGGCTCTGAAAGACCGCGGAGGGAGGGTCGGGATGATATCCTTGATAATAAAACTCTTAGGAGAGAGTACATCTCCCCCCGGGTCAGGATCTTCCTCAAATTTATAGAAATCATACTCCGGAGGAGATATGATATGATTCTTATGAAGTATGTCTTCGAGCTTGGGCTCTGGAAGGATATACGGAGGTGGGACATGTGCTGTACTTTGTGTGCTAGAAGTTTGCACCTCGTCCATTATTGTCTCCGTATCTGACTCAATAGCAGAAAGAATTCCATCATCAGGTGGTTTAGCAGAAGGGCGAGGGGGTGATGGATTAACGTGACATGACTCAGTTTCTGGAAGGGGATCACTGTTAAGCAATCTTTCAAGAAAAAGAATTTCCCTTTCTGAGTCATGGGAATCGTCGGGGCGAGGTATTGGTAAAATCGGCTCATCAAACGTAGATTCCTCGTCCTCAACGTTCTCTAACCCCCCATCGAAAAGAGGATTAACTTTGCAAGAAATATACTCATCATTAAATTCAAAAAGAGGGTTAGAGAAAATCCCGGAAGTAACTTTAGAAACGTCAAGAGATTCACCATAAAATTGCAAATCACTTTCACTGTCAGATATTTCCTCGGACTCACTTGGGATTGGGACAAGGTTCTCAACACCGTCTGATTCCGTTGCCGGAATAGCGTCGAGATGCTCGTCCCCCATTTTTAGAGAGTCCTCGGGTTCTTTGGAAGGTAGGACGGGAGTGATTTTTGCTGACAAATTTTCACAAACTCCCCACCCAGAATCCTCATCATCGTCATCGTCGTCATAAACGAAAGTTTGACGATAATGGGAATTTACTCTAGCTGCTTGTTCTTTAGCTTGAAGTTCTCCAGAAGTTTTTTGGTTAAATTGATTAACCATATCCTTAAAGCTTTTTGTTAACTCTAGAAGTCCATGGTTATATTTCTTTGTAGATTCTAATAGTTCCATGAGAAGTTCTTGATTGAGTGGTTGTGGAGGTTGGAAATTGTCAAAACCGGGAGTACTATAACAAGGATTTGGTTCATAGTAATTTTGATTCCACGGTTGACATTGATAGTCATTATGAGGACCTCCACAATTTGGACAAGAAAGGTTCGATGTATCATTGAAATACGGTTCTTGCTCATAAAAGTTTTGAGGAGGGTGAGTGAAATTATTTTGGGAATAATTGGAAATGTTCGGATTAAAATCATAAGTGAATGAATTTTCGACTTCCGAAGCACAGAACGAACAAAATCCATTGATCAAATTTCTACCACACCTCTCGCAAGTGCACCGTTGACAATAAGACGATGTCGGATCAATCGAATCTCCACACCCGTCGCAATAACGTTGATTGAACGAAGATATATCGGGCTGTGGTGGGTAGTTGTAGAAATTTGAAGAGTCATTGAATGAATTCATATTTTGATTATAATCAACTGAATTCCTCGAACCACAAAACAAACAACTTCCGTTTCGAATATCATTTCCGCACCGTTCGCACGTACACCACCGACACGGCATTCCAAAAAGTGGTTCTCCACAACCGACACAAGGAATAATTGAGTCCATCAGAATTAAACAAATAGAGGATTAAGAAGATGAGAATTAAACGGATAAGAAGATTGAAGAAGAATATTTTTGAATTTTCAAATTTAGGAACATGAAAAATCACAAAAGAAAAAATAATTTTGGAAAGAAAATCTTTTTGGATTTTTATATATAAGGAAAACCTTGAAAAACAAATTTATTTTATTTTTGGTAACCGTTACGTTATTCGTAACCGTTTCCTTTAAAACTACGCGCAGCGTGGCGGGAAGGCAAAGGTAGCTCCGAAGATGCTTAAAAACCCGCCTTCTTCAGCTCGACAATTTAATGTCAAGCTTCCTTAAACCCCGTAATTAGGTTGTAGTAATAAAGTAATCCGATAACGATCAATTTCACGATTTGTTTTGTTGTTATTTCGGAATGGTTTACAACCGCCCTCCTTCAACGGAAGACCGAGGATTTATTATTAATGGTGAAAACACTTTAGGAAAAGTGTTTTTTAATTATTATATTTTTGTATTTTTTTTATTTTTCAAAAACAATTAACTTCCGAGGAAGGGTCTTCAAAACACAATTCTTATGGCGAAACTCCAACTCTTTTCAATCCTTCCCCGGCAACGGCGCCATTTTTTTTGATTCG
This sequence comes from Artemisia tridentata subsp. tridentata, assembly GCA_021014915.2. Taxonomy (NCBI): domain Eukaryota; kingdom Viridiplantae; phylum Streptophyta; class Magnoliopsida; order Asterales; family Asteraceae; genus Artemisia; species Artemisia tridentata. The sequence continues at coordinate 355,684,063 of CP139505.1, forward strand.
TTTCTTTTGGTAGTACTTTTTATTTTATTTTTCCGAAGGAAAAGGCAACGTATGCTTTTTCCCCGGGTCGTTTCCCAACGAAGGTCGAATATCGAGTTGTCGTATCGGAGTCGAATACGTGTAGTGAATGTGTGAAAAAGAGTGATTGATTTTGATTTTATGCTACGAACAATTAAAATAATAAAAGCAAACAATTAATTAATCTAATGCAACAATTAAACTAAGCATATGAATTTTAAGAACGAAAATTTGAAATTAAAAAAACGTTATGCGACGTATTATAAAACGTAACTAAAAATGATTTTGTGAAATTTAAAACCTAAAAATATAAAAATAATTTTCCTAGATTAAAAATGATAAAAGAAAATTTGGAAAAAGAAAAATATTTTTTTTTCTTCTTTTTTTTTTTTATTTTTTTTTTTTTTTTTTTTTTGAATTAAAACAATTTAAAACTAATTAAGTGATTTATGAAAATGTAATTTAGAAAAACTATTCTATAAAAGAAAATTAAGAAATAGTTTATAAAAACTAAAAGGACTGAAAATGTAATTTAGAAAAACTATTTTATATAAGAAATGTAAGAAAATTAAAAGTTTATAAAAGCTAGGGACTAAAGGTTGCAAAAACTGAAATTATAAAAGACTTAATAAAAAGGCAGGGACTAAATTTGCCAAAACAACAAACTATTTTATTGCTAAAAATTACCAGCCCCTACTTAAACTTAGACAGAAATTACAAGGACCAAAAATGACAAACTTAGAAACTTAAGAACAAAGTTTTAACACAGATTGTATTTTCAACTAGCACTTTTCAAACGCTCGTAAATCGCTCGAAACTTAACCAATTTTGAAGCCGAAAACTGTTTTGGAAAGCTGAGCAAGCAAAGATTACTAAATTTCAAAAAGCTTTATCACAAAATCTGAATTGCTAATTGAATTTTGGGCTAGATCAGTAGTGAAAAGAAAAAAAGTCTGCTGCACAACTTTTTTAACTGCAGAAAAAAAAATGAAAAGAGCAGCAAAGGTTGTAATTTCACTCTAAAGCTAAAACAATCCTTTCCAAAACCTCTTTTAACTCTTAGATTATCCTCAACAATTTGCCGCTATGAAATTCTAATAAGCTCAACTGCTATTCAATCTAAATCCCTTAAACATCAATCAACTTGTGCAATTTACTCTAAACTAATTCTCTAATCCCTTTTATGCTCACAATACTTAAACTAACGCTACTCTAAAAATTAAAAGCAAAGGAAAAAAAAAAAATAACAAGTCGTATTAAACTGATACAACTAATCAACGAGCTAAAAAAATGAATCAGCACTCACAAGGTGATCCTGCTGATATGAAGTGAACTCAGAACTTTAAAACTGAACCTACCCGGGCTTTTAAGCCAACTAAAATAATATTCCCCCGAATCCTGCTTCTCTTCACCATATCCTCTTAACCATCAGCATAACCATCTTATCTACAACTTATCAGAGAATATATATATGTTTTTTTTTTTTTTTTTTTTTTTCTTTTACTGGAATAATACTCAGAACAAAAACAACACTAAATTAATTTTAAATTCGAGATAACAACTATTAAACTGAAATTAAAAATTTCATTTAACCAAAACAAAATTACAAAATTAAATTCGGAAAATTAAAAAAAACAATGAAATAAACTTGCAAAGTTAAATTCGGATGAACATAATTTTGATTTAAAACCGAAATTACAATAAAACAATTACACTAAAACATTAAAATAGAAATTACAACCATTCTCGTTACAACTTTTAATCGACTGAAAAATTAAAATAAAATAAAACAATTGAAAGTAAATTAAATCTATCTAAAAAAACTAAAAACTAACTACTAAAAAAAACTAGCCTTCGATTTGGAAATGATCCCCGCTATTTATAGGCTTCAATCGATCCTTCTCGAGGGTCCACGTTGGCGATCCGTGCGTATCATCAGCTATCCACCACCCTTGGATCTTCCCTTTATCTCCAAGCTTCAACTCTTGACCGTACGATCATAATAGCTACGTGTTCGGTCCAATAGATTGCTGCCACGCGTCATTCTTGGTGTCAGAGGCTTCCTCGAAGTCCGTGCAATGACGAAGATACCCTTAATTGTGGTAATTTTTCGGGTTAAAATTTAGGGTTCATCCGGATTGGGGATTTTGGGGTAAAAGGGAGCGGGTTGAGATAAAGATAAGAGGGTGTGTGATTATTTCTTTTGTTTGTTGACTTTTGACTTTGACCGACTCCCTTTTTTAGCTAAAAAGCATTTACCGGGTTTAAGAGTAGGGTTTGGATCGGGTTTGTAGAATAAGGGTTGGGCCGGTGTGAGTGGTAGTGGGCTAAGCGAAGGACTTGGGTAATATTTTAGGATGTGGATTGGATTTGATTGTTTTAATTTTTAAGGTCCGGTTGTAAGGTTTAATTTTTAGTGATTTAATGATTTGGTGATTAAAGGATATAAGGGCCAAACGTGTATTCTTCTGAAATCAAGGGACCATTCTTGCCATATTCCAAGGTAGATCCAAGGGTGAATTTGACAATCTCTGAAAATATGAGGGACCTCGGGTTGACTTTGACTATAATTTCTCCTCGGCATCGGCTACAAATAACACTTCCATATCTCGTGCTCGGTTTCCCGGTTCTTTGCTTGATTTTGTCCTTTTCTTTGATATCCGAGCCTGCATATATAAAAACACAAAAACACAATATATTTGGCATTTTGGTCGGGTTTTTGGTCTTTTTGGGTCCGGTTTTGGTTTAGAAATGGTATGTGTTTTAGCACATACCAACCCTAAACCTAATATATCAAATCCTTAAATAAACTAAATCAAACCCTTTTATCCTAAAACTAAAACCCAGGCAAAACCATAACCCAATTACCGTTTTTTAGATAATCCCAGGTCAAACAATAAAGTCAACCCCTCCCACCTTTATCCTCATTTCCCGCCTTTCCCCAGACCACCATGTCCCCAGACATTTTTGTCTCCCTCTGCTCACCTCTGCTCCAGCCACCTCCATTTCCCCCCCATGCGCAACAATTCTCAAAAGTCATCCCAATTGACACGCTGGCAATCCTAACACATTTTGGTGCCAAATCCCAAATGGAGGGCTGAGATGATTCAAGACCAATTCAAGGGCTGGGATTTGCCCAGAGAGACCAGAGAAGACTTTTTGAAGACTATAAAACACCTCACACACACAGAAGAGGAGTTGGTTTGATTTTAGTTTATTAGGAATAGGAGTAGTGTAATTTAGTTGTTAAAGCCGAACTTAGATAAGCTTTATTGTTTAGCTTAATTTCATATTGTTGTAACTTTAACTTCAATCTCAGTTTAATTTCAAAAGCCTTGTATTGTTTTAGTTGTAATTCAAGTTTAATCTCAGTTCAGTGATTCGAATTAATAGTTGTTTAAAACGTTAAAAGCTCTTTTCTCTGTTTTATTAAGCTTATATAAGCTACTTTCAGCTTGTTGTGAGTTTAATTTAGTTTAATCATGTTTTAAATTCAAAAAGTCAAAGAAAGTCAACCTGCTTATTCAGCTTATTTAAGTGCTTATTTCGAGCTTTGTAGTGTTCATTTAGGCTTAATTAGGTTAGTTAATCACTAGCGTTTCAGTATCTTAGCTTTATTTATATCTTAGTAGCTTTTAAACCAAAACAATCACTCTAAAGGACTGTTTGGTTTAAGGGGTCAAACGGGTCAATCTGGTGTTTCATTGTTCATATGCAGTTGAGACAACTTTGATTAGGTTAATTTAAGTCATTTTAGTTGATTTGATAGAGATTTGAGCTGTTTTGAATAGTTTTGCATGTTCATGTTTAATTTCCTAGATTTTTTTAGATTATAAACTGCCTTTAAGAGATTATTAATTAGGAATTAGTTTTATGATTTATTTTTGCTTCTTGTATGTTCCATTAGAGTACTAAAGTTATTATTCAGAAGCTAGTTTGAATCCATTAGGATTTGGTGAAGTAATGGGCAAATATGCTATAAAGGTAAATCAGTTAGATTTTCTCAATTCAGCCCTATGTTTTTTATTTATCATTTGCTCATTATAAGTTAGATTAAGCTATAATTTTGTAAAATTAATATTTAGCTGCTTATCTAGTTACTTCATATTTTTGTGAATTTTTTAGAATAGCTTTTCATAGCTTTTTAGTAGCTTGAAAATGTCCATTTCTGCCTTGTGCACAACAGCAGACCAGAACCTATTGCTTATTAGATTAGGATTAGTGCTTATTTACCTGTTGCTAAGTGCTTATTTTGGTTTCATATTTTTTAGTAGGATTGCCTTTAGATTATTTTAGCTTATTCCAGTTCTATGTTAGTTTAAATTAGCTCATTAGATTAAAAGTCCATAGCTTTAGCTTATTCCCTTTATATGCTTACTGTTCTGATCCCATTGGCTTATTCTGTGCTTAATTTAGCTTTTCAAAAATAGTTGTAGTTAAGAAACTTGCTTATCTTCATGTGTTTAATAAGCTGGTAAAAAGAAAAAAAAATGATTTTCAAAAAGTGCAAGACCAGGGATTCGAACCATGGTCTGCACACTCACACACCACACACCTTACCATTGCGCCATTGGGTCTTTCCTGGTTAAGGCTTGCAATATTTATTACTTAACACAGTTTTAATTCTTTTGCTTATTTCCCTTTAGTAGCTTATTACAGCTTATCCAAAAAAGCTGGCAATCCTAGCTTATTTTTCCTAGGATTAAAATAACAATTAGGACTTTCCTGTAATTTTTCATAATTTTCCATTTCCATTTAGTATTTTTAATCTATTTTTCTTTTTAATTCAGTTTTTAATTCATATTTAATTAAATAAAAGTCAAAAAATATAATTCTTTTTTTTTAAATTTTATTTTATTAATTAGAATTTAGGAAAAATAAATTTGTACCCATAGAGTTAATATTTCATCATTTTGACGTTCTAGGCTCGGGATTTCCCGGTTTTAGTTACGTTTTTAATTTTCTTAGCGTTTTTGATAGTTTATGCTTTGTAGACTTATATTTCATGCTTTATAAGTTATCTTTAGCCTATTTATGCTTCCCGTAGTTGTAAGTTACATTAGTTTCCAATTTCCAAGTTAATTTTCTAATTCCCGTTCGCTATAATTCACGTTTTTAGATTTTCTTTACGTTTTTAATTACTCATGCTTTAGAATATCGTTTAACTTGCATTTTAATTCGTTTTTAGCTTATGTTCACATATTTTAGCATAGAAATCCAAAATCTCATTATTTTCGCTAATCACGACACGTTTCACGAATCCAAAATCACAAAATTCCATTCATTCCTTCGTTGGGAAAATGACTCGGGTTACACATACTTCACTTGTGTTTCCTAGGAAAAATTTATGCATTGATTCCTGCGAATCAATTTTTGGCGCCGCTGCCGGGGAAGGCTTGAAGTGAATTTTTTATTCTCGTTTTATCGATTCGTGTTTTGAAGACCCTTCCCCGTGAAGTTATCATTTTCTCTCTTAAATATTTTCTTATTAAAACCCAAAAAGATTTTCTTTTCAAATTTATTTTCCTTTTTCCCTTTATGTTTTTCAAAATATTTCTAAATTATAAAAATCCAAAAATAATCTTCTCATTCCTCTTATCCGTTTAATTCTTTTTATGTCTTCATCTTACCATTATGGTTGTGAATGGTGTGGGGGACCTCCAAATGGTGGAAATTTCCCCGGTTGTAGCATTGTAAATTCGGGAAACGGGTTTGTCTATGACCAAAATCCCTACAATGAAACAACCAATTTCATTAACCAACCCCCACACCATGAGATGGAAATATATTATTGTGAATATTGTGGAGGTCCGCACCAAGGTTTTGACTGTCAAACAAGGAACACGCTTGTCTATGAGCAGGTTTCGTGTAACAATCAAAATTTTGGTTATGACCAATATCCATATGATTCACCGAGTCAGTCACAACAGTTTTACTGTTGTGAATTCTGTGGAGGTCCGCATTATAACTCTGATTGTCAAACGAGGAACCCGCTTGTCTATGAGCATGGCCCTTATAACAATTATGATTATTCTTATCATGACCAACCTCCACAGTACCAAATGATTCAAACACAACCTCAGCCACTTCCTCAAGAACTTCTCCATGTTCTAGGTTTACTAAAAGAAGTTAAGGATTTGGTTAATAAACTTCCCCAAGAAGATCGCCATGAAAAATCTATGGAAGAATTACTAGCCGAAGAACGAGCAGCACAAAGGCGTTCCATATTTCTCAAGGCTGCCATTCTCGATGACGATGATGAGGAAGACGACGAGGAGAGTGCTATTCCTTTGAACGATATCATTTCTCAACTCCCTCAGTTTATTGCAATCACATCCATCTTACTGACTATGGACTCCGAGGACTCTCTCATTATGGGGGATGAGCATCTTAGCACAATTCCTAAAAAGGAATCAGACGAATTCATAAAGTCTAGTGTTGAGAACCTTTTCCCAATCCCAAGTAAGTCTGACGATATATCCGACAGTGAATGTGATGGGACTTTTCGTAGTGATTATCCTCTTGACATTGCAGAAGATTTTTTCGGGATTTTCTCTAACCCTCTTTTCAATTCCAACGATGATTTTTCCTCTAGTGATGACGAATCATTTTCTGATGAAGACGTTCCAAATGAAAGTATCAAAGTCTATTCGAATTCTCTTTTTGAATTTGATGAAGAGTACCTTTCTAGCAACGTAAATCCTCTTTTTGATGAAGTGTTAGAGAATGATGAGTCCAAAGACTCTATTATTTTTAAACTTGATGATATGACCTCAATTTTTAATCCCGACATTCAAAAAGACATTCTTTCTCCGACATATGTGACATTTCCCTTTGCGGATCGCCATTATATTGACTTCACATATGTCGTTCGAGTTTTTCTACCTTTCTTCACCTATACGGTGACTTGTCCTTTCCTTTACTCCTTTAGGAGTGAAGACACCATTTTTGACCCCGACATCTCCATTTATCATTCTTTTGAGCCGGGTGTATCTCATCGGAGTGGAACTTTCAAGAACTTTAATGTTTATCCAAACATATTGAATGAAAGTACGATGGAGATTTTCTCTTCCTCATGCTTCCCCAAGAACAAATGAATTCGGGGTCGAGTCAAGCTAGTGACTCGGTTAACATAAACATTAGCACTTCATGGGTGACAACCCATGTTTCTGACTTCTTTCTATTTTCTGACACTAAGTGTGGGGGAATTCCTCTACTGTGCTTTGTTTTTGTGTTGTTTGCTCTTATTTTCAGGTTTCCCTGAGATTGTGATGATTGATACGCCTGTTTTCAATCCAGTCGCCCAATATCCGATCTTGTTGCTAACGATTATCTAGGGATATCGTATTAATCCTGTTCGTGAAAAAGAGAATTCTTTCACACACTTGGCTATTAGTATTACCTTTTTACGTTCTAAGAGTCGGCATGTAACACCCCCTAATTTGTTTTGTGGCAGCGGAAAAGTAATTAGGGTGTTACGGTGAGGATCGAAGTTGAAATTTAAGAAAACGGCCCGGAAGAGGCGTTTTGAAAGTTATATGTCATTCAAAATCATACTTTTGATATAAAGGTGAAATATCCGTTTTGAAAATCCCGCTAAAAAGGTGTGATAATTTAGGAGGAATGACATATTTGATTTTACACCATTTTATTTATCAGAGTATATGATGCCCGCTCCGTGTCTTGTCCTGCTTCGTTAATTACCTGAGATAAACATGCTTAAAACGTCAACACATAGGTTGGTGAGTTCGTGGAGTTTAATAGAAAATAACTTTCTTTCAATAAATTCAAGAGGTGTACAGTGATAGTTGAAATAAATACTAGTACTTCATGAAGTAAATAACAAGTTGCTTTGGGTAAAAATTCACAAGTAAATCATTTATGAACCCAGATGATCATAAGTTTCAAGTTTTAAATGAAAATGAGCTACGTTGTCATACGCTCAAAATGAAATGATGGGTCAACTTTTAAAAGTAACGATATACCAAGCATTGAGCTGTCTTTATTAGAAGACACAACTATGTCACATATGATAACAGTTAAGTTCCAAGTACAGGATACATAATCCAAACACATAGTGAAAACAATAGTATAAAGTCTGGAGTCTATCAGTGTGGAGTGGTGGTTTACTAAATACAGTTGTATCCAAATATATATGAGGACATATATATTCATAAAGTTATATTGCCCTAAGCCTCATGACACGCAAAACGTTAACAATGTACCGTAAAACGGCGGTGTCCACATCAGGTTACTGATGGGTTTGGCCCTCAAGTAATAGGTGATTTGCCAATTCCTATTTTTCTCAAATATAGTGCATCGCGACTAAATACGACTAACCATAAAGGCATTCCGTCAAAGTATTTAGTGGGATAGGTCGTCAGCCTCTAACAGGTTTCGAAGCTGTTCACTATATTCGCGCTCACCGCAGTGATTAATGGCTCATGATCGAGGAACTTTATGGCAATATAGTAAACTTAGGCAATATAGGTTTTAGGGGTTCATAGAATATGCGTACTTTAGTCTTGGAAATTATTTCCAATGAAATGTAGAAATATCATAGTGAAGTTATCTGTACATTCAATTGCTATATGAATGCATATAATGAGTCTCAGTATCATGTTACAACAAGTAGTTTGAAAATGTTATTTTTTATACACAGTGTTTCAGCTAAGCAAGCAATTTGCAAGTATAACGAGCATATATCCCTTCCAAAGGGTGATTCCAAAACATGTAAAGCATAGTTGACAATTTTGAGTAAATCATGAGAGTTTTCAAAGTATAAAAGTAAACTTAAAACAGTTGAAGCATGTATCTCCCCCAAAAGAGTTATTAAAAACAAGTATTAAAAGTAGGGGCCACGACTCACCTTAAGCGTTACTGGTGATGGTGAAAGTAAACTCAGGGGTGATTATGGTATTGACTTCAATACAAAACCTGATAGATACAAATGTCTGAGAATCTAACCAAATACTTGTGGTGGATGTGAAATGAGTAGTGAATGATGAATACGAATGATGAATAACGATCTGATCGTTGAGTGGGAAAGTGTTATGCCTAAAGTGCTTATAATTCAAAAATAATGTTATTTCTTCAAAAGAGTTGAAATGCTATGCAATGTTAACTCAAAATGTTGATACTTATAATAAATAACAAACGTTAAATAATACGTAACTAAAAGTATGAGAATGCATATGAAGTGATGGGGTGAAAAGGGAAAATAAAATAAGAAGGTCAAGGTCCTTGTTCTTTTCCAGATTTTATACTTTTTACTCTAACTGTGCTTGCGTTACACCGTTAGTCCTTCGTTAAGTCCATAGTCCATAAATAGTCCAAGAATACAAATGAGGCTTGGCATTCAATAATATGTCCATTTATACTCTAAACATTCTGTTTTCACAGTCTCAGTCCTTGCGTTTCATGGTTTGACAGTTTTAGTCCCTCTAAGTGAGTTCGCGTTACGTTTTTAGTCCAAAAATGTCAAAAATGTAGGGAAAAGGATGGCGAGTTTTTATGAGGTTTATTTAAGATTAATGAAGCTTATTTTAATAGCTTATTCGATCAGTGGCTTATTTTTCACTTAAATGGGCCTTAACGGGCCGCAAAACTTAGTCCGTTAGCACTTTTTAAATCCGTGGGTTTTTGGGGTTTTGGTATTATTAAAAGTGCTTATTTTAACATTTCATTTCATATTAAAAGTGCCAATAAGTTGGCCTATTTCGTAGCTTATCAAAACAGCTTAATGGACTATAAAGCCCAGGTCGCTAAGTTTGTTTGTTACTCTTAAAAATGGTTTCAGCGTGTTGCTTTAGCAACTTTTAAAGGTCGAGACGTGTGTATTTTTACATGTTGTTCATATGAAAATGGTAGCTAGTTGGATTGTTAAATAGATCGTGTAAAAACATGGTAATCTTGTTAAGTCGAATGTCAAGATATAAGGTCGTTTTAGGAGTGACATGGGGCGTATATTTCTGAGTAAAACACTTAGAAAATATTCTAAGTGCTTTCTGTTTTAGTTAACGTGTTGAGGTGTGATGCAAATGATTTCGTAACATGCATGTAACGTGAAAGTAAAGGTGAGATGGGTGTGATTCGTGATTCCTAGACCTTCCAAGAGGGAGGCTAGTCACGACTCGTGTATTACATGATATCGTGTACGTAATAGAACAACTAAAATGCATACGTTCGAACATAATGCAATATATGATGCATGAGTAAGAAAGTAACGTGCAAGATGAATGGAGATGGGTTTGTGGGTACTTACTACACCTTAGAAAGGTGGTAGAGACTTGAGTGAGGTCAAATGAAAATGCAAGAAGGCAACCCACTTCGTTATATAACTTAACCCGATATATATACTTGTAACCCGTTTCACTCGAAATGCTTCCAAGATACCACCGAGAACTACTGGCTTCCTTGGGATATTTTTGTGAGTGAGAGAGAGGGTTAGAATGAGTGTAGAAGATGATAGCTAGGCTGGGGTATTATATAGAATAGATATACACACGTTTTCTTGACTTATTGACTTTCATTTCAATCATTGATGGCTACTGTGGATGGGAGGACACCTATGCTTGTTTACTGACAACATGAGATCTTTGGATAGATATGAGAATGTGGGAAAATCCTATCTTTTGTTTTTGTGGTATATATGTGCTCGGCTTGTATTTTAAATAAGTGACAAATGGGTTTAGCGAGTCATAAATGTCTACTGTTGTTCTAACTTCCTTTTTAACATCATAGCATGTTAACATGGTCATTAGAAATGCGTAGGAAAAAGTGTGGTTTAAAACGGTTGTGTTTTGTGGTTTTTGTATATATCGAATTTAGTGAAATGGGACAAAAATTTGGTATTCAAAATCATATCAAAACTCGAATTAAGTTTCTGAAATTTGGCACTCGAATAGTCTAGTGGGTCGTGATCATGATGGTGTAAAAATATGGATAGGTCGCGTTTAATATTTGAGAGTATGAGGGCTGTTTTGGAGAGGACATGGGATCGAGTTTATGCATGAAATCACAAAGGCAAAAGTAGGCTTGGGAGTTGGGCTTGGATAGCGTGAGATGGTGATGGGCTGAGATGGGTTGAGCAGCCCGTTTGGTTAGTAACTTAGGTAATATTTGGTGAAAGTAATTAGTAATAATTACTTGTAATTAGGAAAATTTAAATAAGTTTAAGGTAGCAACTTTATTAGTACTTATCATGATCATTGAGATTCAAGTTTAGTGAAAATGGTGGTTTGTGTATAATCGTGTCTCGAAGTACGTGTCATTATTCGGTAATTATCGTAATATCGTGACGTGGTAAGAATAGTAATAAGAGAAAATTTTAAATTTCCCCGTAAAAATGAGTTTTATTAAACGGTAACACCAGATTATTATTAATCAATGAGATTTGTTACAATGGATTTTTACAGTATCTTACAGTATCCACCCCTCAATTTTGAACTTCGTCCCGAAGTTCAGTATGTGATAGGTGTTGAAAAATGTAGCGTTCAGTGATGAGGGTTTATGGAAAAATGTTGTCGAGAGATTTTTATTTGAATATCAAGGAAACGAGATCCAATTAGATTTATTCGTACTAGACGAAATAAATTTGAATATTTGGTCAACTAATGAATTTCATAGGCTGTGAATAGTGAAATAACGGTCAGAAATATGGAGTATTTAACGCTTAATGTTCAGTGTTCTAGCGGTCGAGAATAGTGGATTTTTAAAGGTAGTGATTTGTAACTTAATGGTCATGAATAGTAAAATAACGGCTAGTTTTTCCCTATAAATATCCTATTTAATCACCCCCTTTTCTCCCCCTCCCCACTTTATCCTTTTTACTCATCTCTCCCAAAACAAAAAAATGCCGCCGTTCGCCATTCTTTTTGCAACCGTGTTCATCGTTCTTGCCGCCGCTTGTTTAGCTCTCTTCCCCGGCGAAGATTCCGATCACTTGATCGGGATCTTGTTGGTTGTCGTACCCCTCGCAATCCTAGCCATTTTCGTGGATAAGTTTTGGGGGTAATAGTTTTTAAGCTAGTGTTGTTTGTAATGGGTCTTTGTTGTGTTTCTATGTAACCTTTAATAAGTGTGGAATAAAACTCATTTACCTTTATGTTTACGAATTAGTCTCGTTGTGGCTTTTAATATTTTGTTGCATTTACGACGCAGAATAATCAAGGTGATTCATCCTGTGGTGGCTCTTGCTATCGCTGGGTTGGTGGTGGTTTTTGTTGCTATGGTGGGCCAACCTATTGAAGACTCTATGCCTTTTATTGTATTCATTGTAATATTAGCACTTCCGATGCTAATAATCTCGCTATGTATTAATTTTCGTGGTTTTTAATAAAATTTATGTTATTTGTGTTTGCCACATATTGTTGTGAATTCTTATAGTTTCTAAATTTCGTACTTTTCTCGACTTCTTACAATAAGGTAATGGGTAATAAGTGTAGATCTTACTGGGGTTGATTAAAAGTGAGGTTTATGAACAATTTATTTTGTCTCGAGATTCTGTTTTTGAATGAAAATTGTTATTAAAGACTTTGAAAAGATAACTGTTCCATTCCTAACATGATTCTTCCTAAATTATACATAAGTAGCTAGGCTATGTATAATTGAGGACCAAATGATGTGACACTTGGTTCAGTTACTATGATATTTATGTTTCTTCAAGGAATTTTATATGGTTCAATTATAATGGTTCCGTCACAAAGTCGGACACCCTCTGTTTATTTTCAAAAGAATTAGAAGGTTTTTGTTCATATTCCGAGGATAAGTCAGGAATTTCTAAAGTGATACTAGGATATCTTTGGTATAAACTTTAAGTTTTAGGTGAGGATTTCTTACAAAGTGGTAATAGTCTAATGTTTGATCAGAAATGGTGTTTAGTAAAATTCCTAGGGTGATATTAAGGTATTGTTACATATCAACTATGAATAGAAAGAGTGGAATGGAAATGGAAATAGACGTAGATTACGACGATTACTGAAATATTACAAGGTAGAGATTCATACGGTAGAAAGTAGTTGTTGCACTTAGGTTACATCCATCATACCTAAGGCAAAGTACATAAGGAAATACAACTTAGAAAATCTTAAACTAGGGTTTATTTTTATTACCGCATGAATTTATTCTTCTGCTTAATCATAGGTGTCATTTCTCGACACTATTGGGGTCTTTTAACGAGTCTTCATTCTCTTGCATCAACCTTGGCCTTCCAACTGACATTGTAGTTTGGGCAATGACTCTTGTAATGCCCCATTCCACCACATCCGTGGCATTTTATGGACGATGGCTGTTCCCTTCCGTCCGTAGCGTTACAATCTCTCGTCTTGTGGCCTGTCTTTCGGCATTTCCCGCACTTAGCAGTGTAAAGCCCGGTGTGATGCAACTTACATCTTAGGCACAGAGGTTGCTTTCCATGGTATTTGTTTTCGTTACTAGGGTTGGTGATGCAGTTTCTTCTAGCTCCCTTTCTTAATCTTTGCTGGCGGTGGTAGTCAATGCGATCTTGTAGGTGATTGCGGGTACAGATGTTGTTGTGAAATTCGCATTCGTTGAGGATAAAGGTTCTTTTCTCCTCGAGTTTTCGCTTTTGGTTATTTTTCTTAAGTGCAAAATCTTGCCTAATTCTTTGGGCACATGTGCGGATAGGTTTAGTCATTTTTCTTGAATCCTTTAGGCGAACTGGACTACGTCCCATGAAACTTTCATGGTTATGTCTACAAGGTATAGCCATCCTTCTTTCTTTCCTGGCTATGTCGTTGTCTCTCGGATGAACTATTGTAGTCACTTCGTGTACCATTGTAACGATATTGTTTTCCAATTCCCCGATGGTTTTAGGAGTCATGGTTGTGGTAAATGCTGAGGGGATATGGGTGTTGCTCATGTTGGCCATCTTCAATGACTACAACAAGAAACACTGATTTAGTATTCACTTTATCATTAGAATAATTTCAAATAATAAAGTATTTGCATATTATTGCTAACAATGTGGTCTCAATACAAAATCAAAATCAACTAAGGATCATAGAAATACGATGTGTCTGGGTAGCATCGTAAAATAATAATCATCTCTTGATATGGGATTGTTAAGGAACAAACGGATTCTTCTACAAAAGCTGAAGTTCAACAACTTTCTCTTCATTCATCAATTTCTCTTCTGAAAATTTGTTCTTGGAATTCTATGGTTTATTGTTTAGTTGTGGTATATTTGATGTACAATCACCGATAATATCATAGTAAGTTTGAATACAATCATCAAAATCGACATAACTCTAATAACGTGTTTGATTGATTTTTGCATAACAACCAACACAAGGTCTTTTATTGATGTCTCATTGATTCACGTGGAGTTATTTGTTTACCTAAGAGAGTAACAAATGGTGAGGTTTTGCATGGCTCTTTGCACTTATAGCATTATAATAGGGCTTGGTGGGAGGAATTTGTTTACAACAGAAAGATATAATGGAAAAAGACTGTCATAGCTTAAAAGTCAATTACAATTTCTGAGAGTTACAGAATTATTGAGAATTACATGAAATACTAACCAAAACTATTTGGTTTATTGAGTACAACAACGATACTTAAGATCAGTTACGTCTCTGACGTAGACGTCTAACTTCTGCCTCAAGATCCAGTTGTGCAGCTTCCATGGTTGAGAAACGTTCCTGGCACGCATTCATCTGATTAGCCAACATGTTTTCCAAGGCTGCAATCTTTTGGCTTTGGATTCTTGCTGTGTCTCTAGCCAACCATAATGCTCTTTCAATGTCTTCAATCCTAATGTGTGTTTGGGTATGGCCTCTACCCAAACAGCGGGTTCTGGCATCCAAGTTTCTAAGTTCCTGTTCGTAATTGTCCTTCATGTTACCAACATTTACTCCTAAACCAAACACTTCTCGTCTCTCAGCATCTGTCCTCTTGAACAGGGTGTCAATGTTACGATCATACCATTCGAATCGTAATGGGTGTAACTCTTTTAGCTGTTCAGTGTGAGCGTCTAGTATGCTGGTGTGTTGGTAAAGACGAGTCCATATGGAGTCACGGGTGTCTACATTGTAGTCAGGAGAATTAGGTGAGGATACATTGTCTGGGATATCTGGCATGGAGAAATCTGAGGTGTTAGGTAAGGAGAATTTAGTTCTATCTTCTTCCAAGTCATTTCTTGATGTGAACTCTGTCCATATTCAAATGTTGGTTGACCACCAATCAAATCTTCATCTGAATAGGATTCGGTTGCTCTCCTAAGTTTCTGACGTGGAGGTGAGTGAGTAGGTGATGACGGAGGTGATTTCTGAGTGAGTTCTATGTCGGGCTGGGGTTGTGACATTTGTACATAAGGATCTTCAGTATCTGGTGCAATTTGGTAAGTAGGTGACGCATGGGTAGTACGAGGGACAGTCTTGGTGATATCGACTAGTTTGGAAGACATGGTACTGTAGCAATCGAAAATAGTAATTATGAATATTCATACGTTTAAGGTGTAACAGTGAGTGTAAAATAATACGGTGTGTAATGTGTGAAGGGTAAACATCAAGCATGTAAAGATTAGTGTAAAACAATCTTAATAGGTAATGTATTGAGCACGGCAGTCTGTAGACACGGAAGGCATAAGATGATATGGTGTAAAATCATTTATTTTGAAATTATAGTTATAGTTCAATGTTTTAAAACATTTGATTCTCTATAACCTGTGGCTCTGATGCCAATCTGTAACACCCCCTAATTTGTTTTGTGGCAGCGGAAAAGTAATTAGGGTGTTACGGTGAGGATCGAAGTTGAAATTTCAGAAAATGGCCCGGAAGAGGCGTTTTGAAAGTTATATGTCATTCAAAATCATACTTTTGATATAAAGGTGAAATATCCGTTTTGAAAATCCCGCTAAAAAGGTGTGATAATTTGGGAGGAATGGCATATTTGATTTTACACCATTTTATTTATCAGAGTATATGATGCCCGCTCCGTGTCTTGTCCTGCTTCGTTAATTACCTGAGATAAACATGCTTAAAACGTCAACACAAAGGTTGGTGAGTTCGTGGAGTTTAATAGAAAATAACTTTCTTTCAAAAAATTCAAGAGGTGTACAGTGATAGTTGAAATAAATACTAGTACTTCATGAAGTAAATAACAAGTTGCGTTGGGTAAAAATTCACAAGTAAATCATTTATGAACCCAGATGATCATAAGTTTCAAGTTTTAAATGAAAATGAGCTACGTTGTCATACGCTCAAAATGAAATGATGGGTCAACTTTTAAAAGTAACGATATACCAAGCATTGAGCTGTCTTTATTAGAAGACACAACTAAGTCACATATAATAACAGTTAAGTTCCAAGTACAGGATACATAATCCAAACACATAGTGAAAACAATAGTATAAAGTCTGGAGTCTATCAGTGTGGACTGGTGGTTTACTAAATACAGCTGTATCCAAATATATATGAGGACATATATATTCATAAAGTTATATTGCTCTAAGCCTCATGACACGCAAAACGTTAACAATGTACCATAAAACGGCAGTGTCCACATCAGGTTACTGATGGGTTTGGCCCTCAAGTAATAGGTGATTTGCCAATTCCTATTTTTCTCAAATATAATGCATCGCGACTAAATACGACTAACCATAAAGGCATTCCGTCAAAGTATTTAGTGGGATAGGTCGTCAGCCTCTAACAGGTTTCGAAGCTGTTCACTATATTCGCGCTAACCGCAGTGATTAATGGCTCATGATCGAGGGACTTTATGGCAATATAGTAAACTTAGGCAATATAGGTTTCAGGGGTTCATAGAATATGCGTACTTTAGTCTTGGCAATTATTTCCAATGAAATGTAGAAATATCATAGTGAAGTTATCTGTACATTCAATTGCTATATGAATGCATATAATGAGTCTCAGTATCATGTTACAACAAGTAGTTTGAAAATGTTATTTTTCATACACAGTGTTTCAGCTAAGCAAGCAATTTGCAAGTATAACAAGCATATATCCCTTCCAAAGGGTGATTCCAAAACATGTAAAGCATAGTTGACGATTTTGAGTAAATCATGAGAGTTTTCAAAGTATAAAAGTAAACTTAAAACAGTTGAAGCATGTATCTCCCCCAAAAGAGTTATTAAAAACAAGTATTAAAAGTAGGGGCCACGACTCACCTTAAGCGTTACTTGTGATGGTGAAAGTAAACTCAAGGGTGATTATGGTATTGACTTCAATACAAAACCTGATAAATACAAATGTCTGAGAATCTAACCAAATACTTGTGGTGGATGTGAAATGAGTAGTGAATGATAAATACGAATGATGAATAACGATCTGATCGTTGAGTGGGAAAGCGTTATGCCTAAAGTGCTTATAATTCAAAAATAATGTTATTTCTTCAAAAGAGTTGAAATGCTATGCAATGTTAACTCAAAATGTTGATACTTATAATAAATAGCAAACGTTAAATAATACGTAACTAAAAGTATGAGAATGCATATGAAGTGATGGGGTGAAAAAGGAAAATAAAATAAGAATGTCAAGTAAACACAGTAGGTCCTTTTTTTTTCCAGATTTTATACTTTTTACTCTAACTGTGCTTGCGTTACACCGTTAGTCCTTCGTTAAGTCCATAGTCCATAAATAGTCCAATATTTGTCCAAGAATACAAATGAGGCTTGGCATTCAATAATATGTCCATTTATACTCTAAACATTCTGTTTTCACAGTCTCAGTCCTTGCGTTTCACGGTTTGATAGTTTTAGTCCCTCTAAGTGAGTTTGCGTTACGTTTTTAGTCCAAAAATGTCAAAAATGTAGGGAAAAGGAGGGCGAGTTTTTATGAGGCTTATTTAAGATTGACGAAGCTTATTTTAATAGCTTATTCGATCAGTAGCTTTGTAATACCCAAAATTTCAAAACATGCAAAATTACCAAAATACCCTTGTAACTTTAAATTTCAATTAATAAGTACATAAAACACCAAATAAATCCCAAACTCTTGGAAATGAGCAACATATGAAGTAAGATAATTTTTTTTGCAACATTTTAATATTTTACAATGTCCAAAAATTACTTGTCACCCATAAAAATACATTGTAGGCCGAAATACATACTTATGTATATTTAATTATTTGTTAAATATTTAAAAGGTAAAAAATCAAGGATAAACATCAAATTAAATATGGAAACTTTGGAAAAATCAGAATTATATCATCACAATAAGTATTGGGCCGAAATCACCTCCCTCCTCTTCCATAATACACGGTTTGTTAATTATCTTCCTTTTATTTCACTCTAAAAACCCTAAATCCAAACTAAAACTCCAAATCGGCCACCACCAATTTTCCACGAGTTCTTATCATTTTTCCTGAGTTCCTTGGTGCTAGAGGAAGTGTAGAAAAATGGTATTTCAATTTTTGAAGGCTTGGTTCACTCGGTTTTAGTTTTTGTTCGATTCCATTCTTGCCGAGAGGTATGATTTTTCCACAACCCATTCGATCCTTCTATAAGCTATCTGGTATTTTGGTGACTCTTTTTACATCATATATGATCTAAATAAAATGACTATAACAATCCATGCATGCTACTCAAGTCGTTTGAATTAAAATATGAAGCGAAACCCTAAAAACAAAGTAAATTGTAAATCGGCTATTATGAATTTTGTGTCCACCAAGACTATTTTTCTCAGGTCCTATTCATGCTAAATAACACTATAAAATGATACTTGGTATTTTCGAAGCTTAAATCATCCTTGGTGAGTTTTTGTTGAAACCGGATCATAAAGAAAAAGGGTTAAAAATGAAAATAAAATCAAACGGGTTAGGGTTTGAATTTTTGATGATAGATCTGATAAATTAATGTGTTTTTAAGGTTGTGTTAATGATTGGAAATGATTGGAAAATTTAGGGTTAGAGTTTATGCATGAAAAAGGTATACCGATTGGATTTTTAAAAGTAAAGGGTGTGTTTTGTAATTTTATAAACATGGGGGTTATTTTTTTAAGGTGATTTGGACCAGGGGAAATTCGTAAAAATTATTATATGGGGGTGTTATGTGTAAATTTTGTAATTAAAAGGTTTAAATGGTAAATTGTTTATATTATTAAATCGAATTGGAAATTAATTAAATAGAGGGGCTTGTTTTGTAAATTATGAAAAATAAAGGGTATTTCGTATAAACATTATGTAAGGGGTGTAATGAGTAATTTTTGATAATTGAAGGCTTAATGTGTAGATATGAATATTGTAAGGATTAAATTGTAATTTGATTAATTATAAGGTTTAATTTGTAATCTAATTAATTAAAGGGTTTAATTTGTAAAATTGTTGAAATTAAAGGATGGAAATTGTAATTATGGTAAACTTATGGATTAAAATGAATAACTTGTAATATTTGCATTTTGGACCTTAACTTTGGCATATTTACATTTAAAACCCTAAAATATGGAAAGTTGTCATAATGAACCCTAAACTATCATGACTTGCTAAAATGAACCCTATTTCCATAATAATAATTAATAAATGACTTAACCTAATTACTTTATGGAATTTGTCTGATTATGGAAAATTGCTATTTTTGGAAACTTGCTAAATAAGGAAACTTTCTAAAAATGGAAACTTACTAATTGAGGAAACCTGCTAAAAATGGAAAGCCGACTAAAATGAGAAATCTGATTTAAAGAAGATATTAATAATAAGACGACCATGTATTCGTGTAGATTCGCTGAAGATGGAGTTTGTTTCCGATCTTTATATTTCTAGATGTGTTTTCACTTGCGGTATAAGGTACAGATATTCTGACCTTCTCACAGGTTTCTCATGAACTCTCTCTCTTTTGTTATCTTGTTTCATTGAACCTTGCTATGCTTCCCTTGAATTGTGAACCTTTGATATGATCCACTTGATTTGAACCTTTGCTATGAACCCTTGCTATGGTCTCTTGTCTTGAACCTTGACTTGAACCTTGACATAAACTTGATATTTGACTTGGACCACTTGATACTTGACTTGGACCACTTGATACTTGATACTTGACATTTGATACTTGATACTTGGTCCACTTGATACTTGACATTTGATACTTGATACTTGGTCCACTTGATACTTGACACTTGATACTTGATACTTGGTCCACTTGATACTTGATACTTGACCCTTGACCCACAGTTTGAGACTACGAGCCACTACTAGGCATGAGGGTTTCATGTCCGTGTCATTGATGCACCGATGGCATGACTCTAGGGTAGGAGAGTGATGTCCTATCCCGTCCCTGACTTGATTTGTTACGTAAAGGAAGAACTTGGCATACTGGGGCGTATGGATGCATCCTAGATTAGATTTGATTTGACTTGACTTGACTTGACTTGTTTGATTATATTACTTGTTATATTAGGTGACTGATGGGTGTGTGCGATACACGTCTTTCACCTCTTGGGAGTTAGCTACTCCAACCCCTTGGAGGTATCCCCTCATATTATACTTGGTATACCGAGGTCACCCCTCCGTATACATGTATACTTGTTTACTTGATTTGACATGGCTCGTGGAGGATTACTGTTCCTAACCTTTTTCTTTACTCTTGTCCTTTACTTATGCCTTAACTCTTATTGATCGTACTTCATTTACTTTTCATAATTTCCTATTACTGCTTTGTTACCGTTATATCTGTTCACTGAGCTTTTGTAGCTCAGCCGCATTTCTTTTTCTGCTGCAGGTTTTAGTAGGAAGCCGGGTTGAGTGGAGAGTACCTTGGACTTAGAAGGCTATACTTTGATAGATTTCCGGATTAGAGATGACTAGAAGAGATTATTTTAGACTTGGTAATTATTGTAATTTTCATTGTAACCTTGTATCTTCAGATTTTCCCTTGTAATCATTGAAATTCATTTTATATTAATTAGTCATATGCTTGTGTTTACTTTGATATGTCACCATAACGTAATACTTCTACCCTTATCGGGTTTAGGTGTTACAAGCTTATTTTTCACCTAAATGGGCCTTAACGAGCCGCAAAACTTAGCCCGTTAGCACTTTTTAAATCCGTGGGTTTTTGGGGTTTTGGTATTATCAAAAGTGCTTATTTTAACATTTCATTTCATATTAAAAGTGCCAATAAGTTGGCCTATTTCGTAGCTTATCAAAACAGCTTAATGGACTATAAAGCCTAGGTCGCTAAGTTTGTTTGTTACTCTTAAAAATGGTTTCAGCGTGTTGCTTTGGCAACTTTTAAAGGTCGAGACGTGTGTATTTTTACATTTTGTTCATATGAAAATGGTAGCTAGTTGGATTGTTAAATAGATCGTGTAAAAACATGGTAATCTTGTTAAGTCGAATGTCAAGATATAAGGTCGTTTTAGGAGTGACATGGGGCGTATATTTCTGAGTAAAACACTTAGAAAATATTCTAAGTGCTTTCTGTTTTAGTTAACGTGTTGAGGTGTGATGCAAATGATTTCGTAACATGCATGTAACGTGAAAGTAAAGGTGAGATGGGTGTGATTCGTGATTCCTAGACCTTCCAAGAGGGAGGCTAGTCACGACTCGTGTATTACATGATATCGTATACGTAATAGAACAACTAAAATGTATACGTTCGAACATAATGCAATATATGATGCATGAGTAAGAAAGTAACGTGCAAGATGAATGGAGACGGGTTTGTGGGTACTTACTACACCTTAGAAAGGTGGTAGAGACTTCAGTGAGGTCGAATGAAAACGCAAGAAGGCAACCCACTTCGTTATATAACTTAACCCGATATATATACTTGTAACCCGTTTCACTCGAAATGCTTCCAAGATACCACCGAGAACTACTGGCTTCCTTGGGATATTTTTGTGAGTGAGAGAGAGGGTTAGAATGAGTGTAGAAGATGATAGCTAGGCTGGGGTATTATATAGAATAGATATACACACGTTTTCTTGACTTATTGACTTTCATTTCAATCATTGATGGCTACTGTGGATGGGAGGACACCTATGCTTGTTTACTGACAACATGAGATCTTTGGATAGATATGAGAATGTGGGAAAATCCTATCTTTTGTTTTTGTGGTATATATGTGCTCGGCTTGTATTTTAAATAAGTGACAAATGGGTTTAGCGAGTCATAAACGTCTACTTCTGTTCTAACTTCCTTTTTAACATCATAGCACGTTAACATGGTCATTAGAAATGCGTAGGAAAAAGTGTGGTTTAAAACGGTTGTGTTTTGTGGTTTTTGTATATATCGAATTTAGTGAAATGAGACAAAAATTTGGTATTCAAAATCATATCAAAACTCGACTTAAGTTTCTGAAATTTGGCACTCGAATAGTCTAGTGGGTCGTGATCATGATGGTGTAAAACTATGGATAGGTCGCGTTTAATATTTGAGAGTACGAGGGCTGTTTTGGAGAGGATATGGGATCAAGTTTATGCATGAAATCACAAAGGCAAAAGTGGGCTTGGGAGTTGGGCTTGGATAGCGTGAGATGGTGATGGGCTGAGATGGGTTGAGCAGCCCGTTTGGTTAGTAACTTAGGTAATATTTGGTGAAAGTAATTAGTAATAATTACTTGTAATTAGGAAAATTTAAATAAGTTTAAGGTAGCAACTTTATTAGTACTTATCATGATCATTGAGATTCAAGTTTAGTGAAAATGGTGGTTTGTGTATAATCATTTCTCGAAGTACCTGTCATTATTCGGTAATTATCGTAATATCGTGACGTGGTAAGAATAGTAATAAGAGAAAATTTTAAATTTCCCCGTAAAAATGGATTTTATTAAACGGTAACACTAGATTATTATTAATCAATAAGATTTGTTACAATGGATTTTGACAGTATCTTACACGGCATAACAGCCGGTACTTTGAATATTGAGGGCAATATTCAATTCTAAGTGTGGGGAGGAATTCTTGCGAATTTGATCACATGTGTACCTTCTAGTGCCCTAGTACCCCCGTTTTTGACCAAAATCTTAAATTTTTTTCGTTTTTAAATAAGAAATTGCATGAAAAAGAAGTGCTTTGCACATAAAAAAAAGTGTTTAGTCTTGATTAGGTTAGAACAAGGGGAATCCCGACTCTGCCAGAGTGTTGATCTGGCTGCTTCCTTAACGATTAGACTAAGGTTTTACGATTTGTGCAAATGAAAATGCTAAGCGTAGAGTAGTTGGTTCTCTTTAGAGCTTATATAAGTAATCTATGGCTTTTCCTCCCAGGAGCTCCTAATCTAAATAAATTAGTGCTGTTTTCAAACGTTAAAATCTTTTTGTTATGCAAAACAAATTTTTATACAATTTTGATATAGAGTCCGAGTTCAATTTTTTATTTTAATTTTTGAGAAAGCATATATATATCTAAAAAAAAAAAATGTAAAAGAAAAAAAAATGGAATGATATTGCAAAATAAGAAAATGGAATGATATTGCAAAATGCAATAAGTTATGATGTTGCAAAAATAAAGATGTATATGTTGTTTATATGAATAAATGTAGGAAACTTGCTTTTTCTTAAATTTAAATCGGAAGTTGAACTAGGATTCGTCAATTTTGTCATAAAGGTTAAACGGTAATTTGGTAGATTGTTGATTTCAAAGACCCCGAAAGCTCCGGTACTATTCTCTGTGAGGTGTCAAAAGCCTGGTCACCTAAAACCAACTGGTTTGGGATGTGCCGAGAAGAAAGCCGTTACATGGAGAGATCTCACCTTTGAGTCTCTAATCTCTAAATGATCGTTTGTTGTTATCTATTTAAGTTTTTAATACTAACTTAGTGGGAATATCCAAAATCTTTGAAATCGAAACCCCGCTGATTCCGGTACTATTCTTTGTGGGGTGTCAAAAGCCTGGTCACCTAAAACCAACTGGTTTGGGATGTGCCGAGAAGAAAGCCGCTACATGAAAAAGGCCCTTTTCGATCCTTAGATTTTCGAGGTTCCCGGTAAATTAGTATTTGACTTAAACAAGTAACATAGCATAACAAATGTTGATTTTTGCGGTCAAAATTTTGAAAATGAGCACACTCACCTAACCTGAATAACTGTGGGAGTGAAAAGTTAAGTTTCGGCTTACATAGATTATTAGTATAAGTAGTGTTAGCATTTTACAAAAACATTTGCACAATGAGTTTAAGCTTAGTTGGGAGTATTAAAAAGAGGATGACGATTACAATTCCCTGGAGACACCCATTTTGTGTGAATCCCGTTCCTTGATGCTATTTTTGCAAATCAAGTAGTTATCTATTTTTGTTCTAGTTTAAATTTCTTGCATCAAATAAAAAGTCAAAACGGGGTATGCTTTGTATTCTTTTGATCCTTTCATTACTTTATATGATCGGATTGCTAGGGACTAGCAATTGATAGTGTGAGGGGATGATGAGTGCCTATTTACACATCATTTTATACCCATATGAGACACAAAAATAACCAAAAACACCCAAATTGACCAAATATTGTTGCAAATATTCTTGTTTTGTGTTTTTATGTATTTCAGGTACAAAAGGATTGAAAACATGGCAAAAAAGGGACAAAACCGAGCTTGGAAGGGAAAAAGAGCAAAAACGGACATTGCCGGATCGACTCGACACCATTTGAGCATTTAATGAAGAAAGGAAAAGTCAAAGTCAATCCCGGGATAGGGCATTGGAATGAGCATGGAAAAACGAACCCGTCACCAAAAATCACATTTCACCATTAACCCTAAAACTAATTACCCTAAACCTTTTTTTTACCCTAAACCTAATATATCAAATCCTTAAATAAACTAAATCAAACCCTTTTATCCTAAAACTAAAACCCAGCCAAAGCCATAACCCAATTTCCTGGCCCAACTCACCAAACCCATTAACTAAAAACCCAACTCCGTTTTTTAGATAATCCCAGGTCAAACAATAAAGTCAACCCCTCCCACCTTTATCCTCTTTTCCCGCCTTTCCCCTGACCACCATGTCCCTAGACATTTTTGTCTCCCTCTGCTCACCTCTGCTCCAGCCACCTCCTTTCCCCCCCCCCATGCGCAACAATTCTCAAAAGTCAACCCAATTGACACGCTGGCAATCCCAACACATTTTGGCGCCAAATCCCAAATGGAGGGCTGAGATGATTCAAGACCAATTCAAGGGCTGGGATTTGCCCAGAGAAGACTTTTTGAAGAGTATAAAACACCTCACACACACAGAAGAGGAGTTGGTTAGATTTTAGTTTATTAGGAATAGGAGTAGTGTAATTTAGTTGTTAAAGCCGAATTTAGATAAGCTTTATTGTTTAGCTTAATTTCATATTGTTGTAACTTTAACTTCAATCTCAGTTTAATTTCAAAAGCCTTGTATTGTTTTAGTTGTAATTCAAGTTTAATCTCAGTTCAGTAATTCGAATTAATAGTTGTTTAAACGTTGAAAGCTCTTTTCTCTATTTTATTAAGCTTATATAAGCTACTTTCAGCTTGTTGTGAGTTTAATTTAGTTTAATCATGTTTTAAATTCAAAAAGTCAAAGAAAGTTAACCTGCTTATTCAGCTTATTTAAGTGCTTATTTCGAGCTTTGTAGTGTTCATTTAGGCTTAATTAGGTTAGTTAATCACTAGCGTTTCAGTATCTTAGCTTTATTTAAATCTTAGTAGCTTTTAAACAAAAACAGTCACTCTAAAGGACTGTTTGGTTTAAGGGGTCAAACGGGTCAATCTGGTGTTTCATTATTCATATGCAGTTGAGACAACTTTGATTAGGTGAATTTAAGTCATTTTAGTTGATTTGATAGAGATTTGAGCTGTTTTGAATAGTTTTGCATGTTCATGTTTAATTTCCTAGATTTTTTAGATTATTAACTACCTTTAAGAGCTTATTAATTAGGAATTAGTTTTATGATTTATTTTTGCTTCTTGTGTGTTCCATTAGAGTACTAAATTTATTATTCAGAAGCTAGTTTGAATCCATTAGGATTTGGTGAAGTAATGGGCAAATCTGCTATAAAGGTACATCAGTAAGATTTTCTCAATTCAGCCCTATGTTTTTTATTTATCATTTGCTCATTATAAGTTAGATTAAGCTATAATTTTGTAAAATTAATATTTAGCTGCTTATCTAGTTACTTCATATTTTTGTGAATTTTTTAGAATAGCTTTTCATAGCTTTTTAGTAGCTTGAAAATGTCCATTTCTGCCCTGTGCACAACAGCAGATCATAACCCATTGCTTATTAGATTAGGATTAGTGCTTATTTACCCGTTGTTAAGTGCTTATTTTGGTTTCATTTTTTTAAGTAGGATTGCCTTTATATTATTTTAGCTTATTCCAGTTCTATGTTAGTTTAAATTAGCTTATTAGATTAAAAGTCCATAGCTTTAGCTTATTCCCTTTATATGCTTACTGTTCTGATCCCATTGGCTTATTCTGTGCTTAATTTAGCTTTTCAAAAATAGTTGTAGTTAAGAAACTTGCTTATCTTCATGTGTTTAATAAGCTGGTAAAAAGAAGAAGAAAAAAATGATTTTCAAAAAGTGCAAGACCAGGGATTCGAACCATGGTCTGCACACTCACACACCACACACCTTACCATTGCGCCATTGGGTCTTTCCTGGTTAAGGCTTGCAATATTTATTACTTAACAAAGTTTTAATTCTTTTGCTTATTTCCCTTTAGTAGCTTATTACAACTTATCCAAATAAGCTGGCAACCCTAACTTATTTTTCCTAGGATTAAAATAACAATTAGGACTTTCCTGTAATTTTTCATAATTTTCCATTTCCATTTAGTATTTTTAATCTATTTTTCTTTTTAATTCAGTTTTTAATTCATATTTAATTAAATAAAATTCAAAAAATATAATTCTTTTTTTTTTAATTTTATTTTATTAATTAGAACTTAGGAAAAATAAATTTGTACCCATAGAGTTAATATTTCATCATTTTGACGTTCTAGGCTTGGGATTTCCCGGTTTTAGTTACGTTTTTTATTTTCTTTGCGTTTTTGATAGTTTATGCTTTGTAGACTTATATTTCATGCTTTATATCCTTAGCCTATTTATGCTTCCCGTAGTTGTAAGTTACATTAGTTTCCAATTTCCAAGTTAATTTTCTAATTCCCGTTCGCTATAATTCACGTTTTTAGATTTTCTTTACGTTTTTAATTACTCATGCTTTAGAATATCATTTAACTTGCCTTTTAATTCATTTTTAGCTTATGTTCACATATTTTAGCATAGAAATCCAAAATCTCATTATTTTCACTATTCATGACACGTTTCACGAATCCAAAATCACAAAATTCCATTCATTCCTTCGTTGGGAAAACGACTCGGGTTACACATACTTCACTTATGTTTCCTAGGAAAAATTTATGCATTGATTCATGCGAATCAATGCTTAACTGAACTGATAAGGCATGCAGACCTTCCAGTTTCTAAAATTTAAGACCAAGATGAAGACATGCACATCTAACGGGACTAGTAACTTATGGAATATCTACTTGATATCTGTAGAGAACATGTAGAATGAACATTCAGTAAGACTGTCAATTTGATCTTGCTAAATGTCCCTATTTGCAATTTGAGATCTCCGATCAAGCTATTTCACCAATGAAACTGTCTTTCTTATAAATCAGAATTCTAAAGTGGATAACTAAACTTAGCATAGGTAAAGTAGGCTTTCGAGATAATTCTACATTGTAACAGGTCAGGAGAGCAAAAAAATCCAAATGCAGTAGGCCAAAACTATATCAGATGACATAATGATCGTTCCAGATCAACTATTACATCTGTGCAATATGATCCTTGTTTTCTAAAAGCAACTAAATGTGAGCCAAAGCCAATATGTTCTAGAACTAGTGTGACCGGGACCAAGTAACTCTATTTTGTGTAGTTTTATTGCTGCACTTAGAAATTGATGTGGTTCAAATCAGAAATCTATGAATATTGACAAACTAATGAGCAGTGCGTATAACCATATATCCATTTAAATTTGCACACGTTAAGAACATTCAAAGTCAGGTTGTTTCGTGTATCTCATTTCTCACGTATAACCATATATTTATTAAAATCTGCACACGTTAAGAATATTGACAAACTAATGGTCGTGCAAGGTGCACCAATAATGACTAGTACATAAGTTAAATCCAATCAAGAAAGGATCCATTGAGAGAGGATCAACAAACAGAAAACGGAGACTTGATGGTCAAAGAAGTAGTAGCAACATTCAAATCACAAAACGATACAAAACCGGATCACAACTACCTAAATTCAGCACATTAGACAATAACGCAACATTTACATTCCTCTTCAAATCACAAATATTATATATCATTACACTACGCATCAGACAATTATTTTGAGCGCCTCTTATTATAACACAAATTGGATTAAAAAAACATACTTTTGTCACGGTTGTGGTCAAGGCTGTGGTACACGGTTGGAGTCGGTTCGGTCTCGGTGGTCAAGGCTGTGTTGTGGTCTCGGTGTGAACAGGCTGTCTCGATCTCAAAAAGGAGCTAAAAAAACCATAAACACAAATTAATGACTATAAACTTTTGGCGGCGACATGTCCCCGGTACAAACATAAACACAAAAAAAATAAACACAAATTAATCACTATAAACCTGTGGTCTCGGCTTCGGTTCTCAGCAGCAACTGTACAAAAAAAATTAACAAAAAAATTTTTAAAAATAACAAAAAACATAATACACATATATCAAAAATTAACATATTGCAAAAATTAACACATATCAAAAAATTAACAAAAATTAACATATATAAAAAAATAACAAAAATCAATAAATTAAAAAAAATTATCACCTGGGTTTTGTAAACGAGAGGGATAAAGGAAGAAAGAAAGAATTAAATGAGGAGAGGGGTTGAGGAAAGAATTATACGAGGAGAGGGTTTGAGGAGGGGCTGTGGTGGTGCACAGTGGCGCGAGGGTGGGTTTATGTGGTGGAGATGATGGTGTTGTGGTGAGATGGTGGTGCTGTGGTGGTGATTAGTGGTGTGGGTGGAGATGGTCGTGCTGTATAGGTCAAGTGGAAGAAGACGATGGGAGCTAGAGATGAGTTTTTTTTTTTTTTTTTTTTTTACTAAGTGTAAACTAGATCTGTTAATAATTGAGGTAAGGTTTTGGCGAATACCATATCCCCGCTAAAAGAAAATTTGTCTTTTAGCCAGCCTTTTGGCGGGGGTTTTACTAATCACCAAAAACTTTGGAGAGATAAAGTAAATGCGAATAGGGAAAAACAAATTTTTGGTAAAATCTTTCGGCGGGGACATATCCCCGCCGAAAACGTTTAAAAAAAATGTAAGACATAACCATCTTGATTGTGTGGATGATTCGGGTGGTCTTGGATTATGGAAGAATAGATCCATACTTGAGTTAGAGAGATGAAGTTTTAGAGAGAGGTGGGAGAAACTCAAAAACAGAAAATTAGATTAATGTGAATGAGAGTTCCCACCCTTCCCAAATGTGGGAAGGGGTATTTATACTTACTAACATTATGCCCCTAGTGGGCTGTGGAGTGAGCTGACAGTGGGGAAAGCCCCGACCCACTCCACAAATATAAATACGACTAAACTAATAATACTAATACTAATATTGCTAAGCTAATATAAATAAGCCTACGAGCTATGTAGATGCTAAATAGATGCTCGGGGTGACCGAGCCTTCATCTGAATATTTATATTCCTAACAATCTCCCCCTAAGGGAGGTCACCCCGGAAATAATAATTTGAATTCTAGCATTCTGTCTTCTGAACTTGACGTCATAGCTCGTAGTCTTTGATTCTTCAATGTCTTTAGTCTTTGTGCCTTCAGCAGTAATGATTTGATGACTGATTGATTGTTTTGGATGATCTTTGAGTATTCTTCGACTTTATCATCCAACATTTGTTTCCAAGTCATCTTTCAGCAGTATGTTTCCATGTGATGTGTAAATCTTTGAGCCGACATGCTCACACTATTTGGTGTCATGATCTTTAGCATCAGAGTTTGCAGAAGCCGTGTTGAAGGTCTTTTTGGTTGATCATGACTTTGTTGAGTTACAATGATGATGTAGTGTGAGCATGTGGTGCTGGATTGGCATCTTTTCTGTAATCCGCTACAACCGCAATCAGCTGCAACTTCAATCAGCTACAACCGCAAACAGCTGCAACAGCAATCAGCTACAATCTCCAGATGTTCCTGCATACGACAGTTAGCAATAAAACGTTCGGTACTTACAGGTTCGGACTTTGAGATTGTTAACAACATAGTGTGAAAACTCTCTCTAATCCTTACCAAGACCGTTCCTAATCTAAAACCCACAGAGGGCTTTTTAAGATCGAACCGTAGCACATCAACGATTAGGTGAGTCGCTGGAGATCACTCCACGACTGTAGACCTTTTGAAACCGCCGCGATCACTAAGCGTAATCCACAGGGAATTACTGAAGTGACCTGCTTTCAGGGCTGCTTGATGTTGACCCTGGCAGGAATTTCCATTCAATCATTGAGAATTACATTTGTAAATTCTCTCATAAATGTTCTAGCAGATTGCTAAGATCTGCGTAGGACTCATGAGTTTACACCTGGTGTCCTTAATGTTGAACAACCAGTGTAGAAATAGTTTGTGTCCCTAAGAGATCTTTTTATGCATCTCGTGGCTCTAGACTCTATTGTGCGTTTTGATTTGGTGATCGGAGGCTGGAGAGGACTGCCACCTTTTCAATATCATCTAACTCGGAGTGAGAGAGACGATAGAAATGTATTGAACTCCGTGACAATTGAAACAAGAATCCTTTGAGGGACCTTGAGTGGCTAGGGAGGGTTGTGCAGCGTATCACTGGGTCCATGATACTTTTTCTTCAATGTCAGCAATCAACTAAGTGATTCTGACAGCATATGTATTGACCCGGTTTCTGCCTAAGTTGTAAGGAGGGCTTCTTTCTTTTCACCCTTTATCTTTACAATTCTTTTTCATTCTTCAACCCCTTCAGTGCTTACCGAGACTTCATAACTAGCACCTTGTTGGGTTAGTTCCAGTACTAGCTCCATCTCAGTCGGCACTTTTCCCTTACTCACTTTTCTCCTTTTAATCATACCTAAGGACTTCTACACTAACTAGTGGATTGTCCCTGGGTAGATCCCTTCGGCTCTGGCGGGATCGTGGGAACTTGAGCCTAACCTAACCATCCTTATAACTCCATACATTAATTAAAATGGTCGGTCTTTGGTATTCTTCCACGATTGCCATAAACCAAATTTTTGAAAAATCTCTCAAAGTGTTCATGATTCTGAAACACCTTTTTGCAAACACTTGAGAGTTTTATATTTTTCAAATGCTCCCCCTCAACATGTGCTCGAATGATTGTTTTATAAATTCGCACATGTTAGGTAGAGCTCGCACTTTTTGAATTGATCAACTTTCAGTGAATATGACCGATTCGAGACACGCTTACATCACTGGTTAGACCAGCTTGAAATTATTACCCGGCCTGGTCAAGTCCACAGAAAGTTTCTCGAAACGGTACACTCTACTCAGACACATCCTTTTCGAGACACGCTTACATCACTGGTTAGACCAGCTTGAAATTATTACCCGGCCAGGATATGTCCTTTCGATCAATGACAGTATATGTTTCGTCAATTCATTGGTGAAGTCTGAGCCTTGCTCACGTGAGATGCCAAATCCTTTTTCATCCATTCGCTCCCCCTCAATATGTGCATCGATATACGAAAGAGTTTAGCACATATGGGAGAGCCTACACTTAAATCCAAAACATCACATTTTCATCAGGTTTCATATTTAAATCACATTCTCTCCCCCGATAAAAAATTTCAAACCTTTTGAGATTTATGATGTAAAACCCGAAATTCAGAAACATGAAAAATACCTAGAATACCCTCAAATTTTGAACTTATGAGAGACGTTAAATAATCTAAAACATTACATTACGACTATAACCTAAGTATTTAAACCTTAGTAAGTGTACTACTTAAATTATGAACAACATTCGAATATATATATTATCTTTAAAAACTTATTCGTCTCCAAACAAATATCAAATAAGAGGAATCTATTTACCATCTATGTGCAACTTTGACCACGTGTTCTGGTCATATTATAGCATATGTGTATTCACACCACCATAATATACGAACACATTTATCCCCCTATCATGCATATTTCAACAATTTCCATTCATGATTTTTAAGTAAACAATTCACACTGTTCACGGGAAGTTTTATAGTTGCAATTAACATAATACGTATATTCTCATTATTGCTATGGATCCACATTATGTCAATTTAAAAGGGGCTTTAAATATTCCACCAATCACGCCAACAATCAAGCAAAATCAAAGCATTTAAAACCTTCCATATTGCTATGCACGCTCCTCCATAATATCCGTTTTCTTTCGTTTAAAATTACGTCCACGTTTTGGGAAGGACCAAATATCTCTACAAAAATCGTATCTACATCATTCATGAGTGTAACATTCTTCTCAGTAACATCTTGCTTAAAAAAAAAATTATTATAATCTCTATCATGTTCGTATGAGAAACAGGGTGTGTGATCGCATGAGGGTTGGGTTACCAACGTTCATCATGCAAACTGCCAATACGAGTTTAGTTCTCGTTATGGTTTCGTACTTGGTTTCGGTTCGATCAGCTCGTGCGAGGGTTGCTGTTTCGGTTTCAACACACTAGGGGGTTTTGGTTTCGTGTGGTACGTGTAGGTGTTGTGTTCGACTGGGTCCGATTTTACCTTGTTGATTCTTGTGTTCGTGTTTTCGGTTTTGATCGTCAAGAGGTATCACAGGAACTATCATCTTAATATTATATCATACACTAATCATTGTCAATACTGTAAATGCCTTGTCCATAGTCAAAGAATATCTTACACCACGTAGCGAAGCGGTGTCGATAAATATAAAGCATTTACGACAAACAATATATGTTCATAAAATGAGAAAAGGCAAACTATCTTCACCTGATATGTATGACCATATGGACGTTGAACATGAAATGAAAAGTACGAAGTTGTAGTTTTTGCATGATCTTAATATAACTTTTGTGACTAAAATGGTGTAAAAGAAATATCATAATGATTTGTGAATAGCTTTAACAAGAAAGTATAATGTAACTCATAAAAAGGAAAGTGTGCATGCTACTGTGGTGTCGAAGGGTATGTGAAATATGTACGCAAAATGGGGACTTTCGGGGTAACATGGGTTTTATACACAAGAGTGTGGGATCGAGTCGTCTGGCGTTTCGTAATCGGTTTTCAAAGAAGGTGTTGGTCTGGTTATATGCACCATTGTAAATTTTCAAAAAAAAAACAGACCATTGTAAAGTTGATGTATATTGCATGACTGTGTTTCCCATTAAAGAAACACCTAAATATCATTTCACTCTTTATTTAGACACTACACTCATTAATTAGACCATGTGTTACACTCTTTATCAAATTGAATAGAATATGAGATCACATATATTGTAACGTAGTAGTAAAGCGTGAAATGTGAAAATAGATGCGAAATAATAAGTGTATCCATAATTCATGTAGATTATTTGAAGAAGGAGTGGTTTTCGTTCCCGTGTTCATTTTCTTGCGTTTCCATTTCGTTGCTTTAAGGTACAGATATTCTGCTTCTTGAATGAGGAGCCTTCGCTCTCACTTTTATTATATTAGGGTTTCCTAAACCTTTGCTATGTTCCCTACGCTTTGATTCGTTATCCAAAATTCGTTATGATACTTCTGATTATGATCTGAGCTTCGTTTATTTGACCTATGCCTTTTGCCAAGTTGCTCTAAAGTTCTGAACTATCTTTGTGGGAAACTAAGATTTTGGAATGACTTGTTAAACTAAGGATTTTGAAATGGTTTATTAAACTAAGGTTTTGAACTACTCGTTTTGAACTATCTTTTATGAAGACTATTTTAACGACTATCTTTATGAAACCAATTTAAAGACCATTTTAATTAAATACTTTGATTTAGCTTTCTAAAATGAATCTTTTGAATAAAGACTTTGAAGATGAACCCTTCGATAAAGACTTTGAACTTTAATTAAGATTCCCTTTGTTTTTAGAACTATGATATGAACTTTGGAAGACCTTGGTGAACCACTCGGTTATGAACTCTTCGATATGAACCCTTTTCTATGGACCTTGTGATATGAACCCTGTGATATGAACTTTGACATGTGAACCTTTGCTTTGTTATGACTTTGACCCTACCCCAGTTTGATACTACGAGCCAAATGTGTTTCCTAGCCATGAAGGTAACATGGCCATGCCTTTGATGCACCACTGGCATGACTAGTGTGTAGCCCTAGTGATTTGGTTACACCGTCCCCATTGTGATGTGATATGCGCGCTTTATATATATTTGATTATGGCCAATGTGATTATGTGGGGGGCGAATGGATGCATCCTAGATTTGTATTGTGATTGTGACATTGTGATATGTGATATGTGGTGACTGATGATGGGTGCAATCCACGTCTTTCACAAAATGTGGGAGCTAGCTACTCCATTTGAAGAATGAGGACACCCCTCATATTATCTGATTATCTGAGAGGTCTCCCCTCTATATGATTTGAAGATTGTGATTACGATGTGATATGTGATGTGATATGTGGGCTCGTGGTGGATTACTGTCCTAAACCTTTACTCTTGTACCTTTACTTATATCTTATTTATTATGCTACTTCTGTTCAGATCCGTTTTCTGTCGTTTTCGTTTATTATATATCTGTTCACTGGGCTTTTTAAGCTCAGCCGCACGTTCCTTTTCGTGTGCGGCAGGTTTTAGTTGGAAGCTGGGTATGAGTGAAGAGACTGTTGGACTTAGAAGACCTTGATAATTATTCTGAAGTAGAAGTCATTAGAAGGATTGCATTGCAGACTTAGTATTTAGCTTTTGTTTCCTTTGTAACCTTGTGTATTCAATATTTCATTTGTAACCTTTGAGAATCTTTGTATTACTTTTGAAAGTATGCTTTGTTTGATCTGATATGAAACCATTAATGTGATACTTTTACCCTTGTCGGGTTGGGGTGTTACAATTATGGTATCAGAGCGACAGGTTGCGATTCGTAATACATTTACCCTTGGCCTGTGTAAGTTAGGACCACTAAGTTTCCCCTGTAGGCGCTCATAGGACAACCTTTGAAAATTGCTTTAAGATTCCCTTATAGGAACGTAAGTTTTGACCAGTGAGGAATGGGTAGACTATAAGGCATCTGTTTGAATATCATTGCTTCTGCATCACTCTGATTCGTGCCTCATTTTGGTTAAAGCCTGTTGAGATCCTTCTTGGAGATTGAAAGCCGATGCCTTCCAGATTTTAGGCTTTGAGAATTGCATAGTAATTGCCTGATACTAATTGATCCTTATCTTCAGATATTGACTCTGACCTCTGATCCTTTCGTTAATCATTTTGATGCCTCTTCGATCATTCTGAGAATCCCCATAGCAATGACGTACTTGATGTATTCTCTTATTTGTCTCTTGCTTTTGATAAGTATCTATGAATTTTCCGACACTAATTGATTTCGTTTCACCCATCTCTGTCCCTATGAGAAGTCTTGTGGTGTGTAACCACGAGTATAAGAATGTTTCCCCCCACTTTTGAATGATAAAGATTTGATTTGTGATCCGTCTCTCTTTGGATAATTAACTTCGATTTTATTCTGACAAGGGATTGGTCGATTGAGCATTCAAAATATTGACAACTACCCTTCTACATTTCACCATTAACGTTTGCAACAATTTTGAACTCCCTACCATGATTACCGATTGTTAGACCCTCTGCTATCACTATTACTCTGGAGACTCGTGTATTACTTTCGCGATTATGAAGTTTTCCTTGAACCCATTTCGTACACCAATGAAGGAATCGTATCTTGAGAGTTATTTGACACCCTGCATTTTCTGTATATGGTTCCTGGTCGAACCACCAAAATTTTTCCACCGGAGCGTGAAGTAAGATTTGACATGATACCGAGAGATTGTTTAGTCACTAAGCGAAGGTGTCTTTCAGATGTGTCTGGGATCATATAAATTGATTTGAGCAACCGGGAAGAGCAGCAACCGAAGACCAGGAAGTGAGCTTACCCAAGTGTATTTTCTGGGCGTGTTTTAGTTTCGATCGCGATAAAGAAGGATGGTGACTGGAGATATGTATTGATTACAGGAAGCTGAACCGTAATACCGTTAGGAGCCAATATTCCTCCACCCTGAAACGACCATGTGATTGTTTAAATTTGGAGCGCGAAGTTTCCGTCTAATGAATTGATTTTATTCTTGGAATCGCCTTCCGTATTCACAAAAGACTGCTATGACGGTTAGCGACGCTAATAGTATTAGCTAAAGCTCTGAGTGTTTTGCGAATTTGATAAATGATGTTTTCTCGTGAGTACTTGGACAAATGGTCATTGTATGACTTAATAATACGTTCGGAGACGAGGAAGAGCATGAAAATCATCTTTGCACTTCGTTAGAAAATTCGTCGGTCATTGGTACATTCTGAGAGATTGATATTTGTTGAGACAGCGATGTTCTTAATCGAGGATATCTCTTTAAGCCCCGCAAGTTTTGAAAACTATCACCATGTGGTCAAGACCGATAATAGAATGGAGAACTGAAACCTTTTCAACCTTGCAGAAGAATGCTGGAAGATGTTTGCAACTTAAGATACCATTGAGAAATTTCACGAATAGAGAGAAGCAACTCAGTTTGATTTAGAATGGAGTTTTAGAAAAGTTGAAGAAGGATTAGCTTCCACACCCTCGGGCGGAGCGAATTTTGGGATAAATCGGAAAGAGAATCGGTTATACTCCCTTACAGCACAGAAGGCTTTTCGTATGCAGCAAGACAACTAGAAACACGTCAGAAGAGTTACTTCACTGCCTGACCGGAGTTGACAACAACGGTGGCTACCCGGAGAATGAAGACATTGCTTGTAAAGTAGAAGTGTTGGCAATGCTGAAGATCTAGTCAAGACGACGAACCCGGAGGTGATGAAGACGCGCAGTCTCACTTCCCTATTCATCTTGGTGGTACCAAGACAAATTGAGAGCGGAAGCAGACTGGAGGATGAAAAGATTCAAGGATCGTGCCAGAGATCCACCTTACTCCATCACTTTCCAAAAAGAACTGCAGGATACTCGACGAACCAGACACAAGTTCCTGATTTTGGTTTCACTTCCCAATTGATGGACAGACGAAGACAGATTGACCGGACTTGAAGAGATCAGATGTGTTGAATGAGCAGTTTTGAAACAGACCTTTCATGTTTGGAGGAATTGATTTTATAAAGACCGAAGTTCTTGGCGACTAACTTCCATTTTGTTGACCCTCTTAAGTTTCGTTATATCGTTAAAGGATCCTCTTATGATCTAAGTTCCCTAGAAGAATTTCAGTTTGTGCCTATTTTCGTATGTTCGGTGATGGCTTTGTGTTGAGAGATTTTGGCGAATTGTGGAAGATATGATGCTTGTGACGGTGTGCCTCACTTTTGCTAGGCAATCTGGGATTTTGATACTCTTGCGAATAGTTTTGTTTTTCCCTCTTGACTATGGCATTCGATTTTGTTGACCTCGAGACTGTAGAAGTACTGGGTGGATTAAGATAGGTGGTTTTGATTACGACTTGAGATAAAGTATGACCATCATAAGGGCATATTTATATGATGCCAGTATTATGACGTCTGGCCAACGTGATAATACTTACATCATATAACGTGCACTTGTTGTGGGCATAGGATATCTTGGCGAGTACCTAAGAAGTTTAGAATTTGAATCTCCGTTGGATTATCCGTGATTAGTGAGACTTTAAGTTCATTCTACCTATGCGTATACTCTACCTTCGTTCGTTAAATATCTGGATGAGTTGGACTCCCATTTCTCATTCTGTTGACCTAAGTTATAAATCTTGAATTCTTGTAAACTCTCTACTGTTGATACAATTAATTTGATCTGAAATCTTGTCCGTATTCCATATGAGCTTTCCGGGAGATTCACCTATCCTCCATTTTTGCTGCATGGTCTTTTGATCGGAAACAACCTAAATTGTCTCTTTCTGAGGAAATTTGAACTCACTTCATTTTGATTCGAGTCATGAGAAACTATTTGGTCTGAAGATCGTTTTGAAAAGAAAAAAAAAAAAAAAAAAAAAAAAAAAAAAAAAAAAAAACTCCCGCGGGCGTGAAATTGCTTGTGACAATCTTTTGCGATCTGCTACGACTCCGTTTAACTTTGCAACTTCAATTTTCGAGGACGAAAATTCTCTTTTAGAGGGGATGAGTTGTAAAACCCGAAATTCAGAAACATGAAAAATACCTAGAATACCCTCAAATTTTGAACTTATGAGAGACGTTAAATAATCTAAAACATTACATTACGACTATAACCTAAGTATTTAAACCTTAGTAAGTGTACTACTTAAATTATGAACAACATTCGAATATATATATTATCTTTAAAAACTTATTCGTCTCCAAACAAATATCAAATAAGAGGAATCTATTTACCATCTATGTGCAACTTTGACCACGTGTTCTGGTCATATTATAGCATATGTGTATTCACACCACCATAATATACGAACACATTTATCCCCCTATCATGCATATTTCAACAATTTCCATTCATGATTTTTAAGTAAACAATTCACACTGTTCACGGGAAGTTTTATAGTTGCAATTAACATAATACGTATATTCTCATTATTGCTATGGATCCACATTATGTCAATTTAAAAGGGGCTTTAAATATTCCACCAATCACGCCAACAATCAAGCAAAATCAAAGCATTTAAAACCTTCCATATTGCTATGCACGCTCCTCCATAATATCCGTTTTCTTTCGTTTAAAATTACGTCCACGTTTTGGGAAGGACCAAATATCTCTACAAAAATCGTATCTACATCATTCATGAGTGTAACATTCTTCTCAGTAACATCTTGCTTAAAAAAAAAATTATTATAATCTCTATCATGTTCGTATGAGAAACAGGGTGTGTGATCGCATGAGGGTTGGGTTACCAACGTTCATCATGCAAACTGCCAATACGAGTTTAGTTCTCGTTATGGTTTCGTACTTGGTTTCGGTTCGATCAGCTCGTGCGAGGGTTGCTGTTTCGGTTTCAACACACTAGGGGGTTTTGGTTTCGTGTGGTACGTGTAGGTGTTGTGTTCGACTGGGTCCGATTTTACCTTGTTGATTCTTGTGTTCGTGTTTTCGGTTTTGATCGTCAAGAGGTATCACAGGAACTATCATCTTAATATTATATCATACACTAATCATTGTCAATACTGTAAATGCCTTGTCCATAGTCAAAGAATATCTTACACCACGTAGCAAAGCGGTGTCGATAAATATAAAGCATTTACGACAAACAATATATGTTCATAAAATGAGAAAAGGCAAACTATCTTCACCTGATATGTATGACCATATGGACGTTGAACATGAAATGAAAAGTACGAAGTTGTAGTTTTTGCATGATCTTAATATAACTTTTGTGACTAAAATGGTGTAAAAGAAATATCATAATGATTTGTGAATAGCTTTAACAAGAAAGTATAATGTAACTCATAAAAAGGAAAGTGTGCATGCTACTGTGGTGTCGAAGGGTATGTGAAATATGTACGCAAAATGGGGACTTTCGGGGTAACATGGGTTTTATACACAAGAGTGTGGGATCGAGTCGTCTGGCGTTTCGTAATCGGTTTTCAAAGAAGGTGTTGGTCTGGTTATATGCACCATTGTAAATTTTCAAAAAAAAAACAGACCATTGTAAAGTTGATGTATATTGCATGACTGTGTTTCCCATTAAAGAAACACCTAAATATCATTTCACTCTTTATTTAGACACTACACTCATTAATTAGACCATGTGTTACACTCTTTATCAAATTGAATAGAATATGAGATCACATATATTGTAACGTAGTAGTAAAGCGTGAAATATGAAAATAGATGCGAAATAATAAGTGTATCCATAATTCATGTAGATTATTTGAAGAAGGAGTGGTTTTCGTTCCCGTGTTCATTTTCTTGCGTTTCCATTTCGTTGCTTTAAGGTACAGATATTCTGCTTCTTGAATGAGGAGCCTTCGCTCTCACTTTTATTATATTAGGGTTTCCTAAACCTTTGCTATGTTCCCTACGCTTTGATTCGTTATCCAAAATTCGTTATGATACTTCTGATTATGATCTGAGCTTCGTTTATTTGACCTATGCCTTTTGCCAAGTTGCTCTAAAGTTCTGAACTATCTTTGTGGGAAACTAAGATTTTGGAATGACTTGTTAAACTAAGGATTTTGAAATGGTTTATTAAACTAAGGTTTTGAACTACTCGTTTTGAACTATCTTTTATGAAGACTATTTTAACGACTATCTTTATGAAACCAATTTAAAGACCATTTTAATTAAATACTTTGATTTAGCTTTCTAAAATGAATCTTTTGAATAAAGACTTTGAAGATGAACCCTTCGATAAAGACTTTGAACTTTAATTAAGATTCCCTTTGTTTTTAGAACTATGATATGAACTTTGGAAGACCTTGGTGAACCACTCGGTTATGAACTCTTCGATATGAACCCTTTTCTATGGACCTTGTGATATGAACCCTGTGATATGAACTTTGACATGTGAACCTTTGTTTTGTTATGACTTTGACCCTACCCCAGTTTGATACTACGAGCCAAATGTGTTTCCTAGCCATGAAGGTAACATGGCCATGCCTTTGATGCACCACTGGCATGACTAGTGTGTAGCCCTAGTGATTTGGTTACACCGTCCCCATTGTGATGTGATATGCGCGCTTTATTTATATTTGATTATGGCCAATGTGATTATGTGGGGGGCGAATGGATGCATCCTAGATTTGTATTGTGATTGTGACATTGTGATATGTGATATGTGGTGACTGATGATGGGTGCAATCCACGTCTTTCACAAAATGTGGGAGCTAGCTACTCCATTTGAAGAATGAGGACACCCCTCATATTATCTGATTATCTGAGAGGTCTCCCCTCTATATGATTTGAAGATTGTGATTACGATGTGATATGTGATGTGATATGTGGGCTCGTGGTGGATTACTGTCCTAAACCTTTACTCTTGTACCTTTACTTATATCTTATTCATTATGCTACTTCTGTTCAGATCCGTTTTCTGTCGTTTTCGTTTATTATATATCTGTTCACTGGGCTTTTTAAGCTCAGCCGCACGTTCCTTTTCGTGTGCGGCAGGTTTTAGTTGGAAGCTGGGTATGAGTGAAGAGACTGTTGGACTTAGAAGACCTTGATAATTATTCTGAAGTAGAAGTCATTAGAAGGATTGCATTGCAGACTTAGTATTTAGCTTTTGTTTCCTTTGTAACCTTGTGTATTCAATATTTCATTTGTAACCTTTGAGAATCTTTGTATTACTTTTGAAAGTATGCTTTGTTTGATCTGATATGAAACCATTAATGTGATACTTTTACCCTTGTCGGGTTGGGGTGTTACATATGATCCCAATTGATTTAAATAATTTAGAAAACATGGGAGAAAATGTGGTCAGGTTTAACATGTTCTGATGATGAAACATACTTTGCTCCCCCTTAATCTAAGAGGGAGATTCACTGCTCATTTTGCACAAGATAACTTTTATGACACAAATGATATTGACCTTTTTGCGCAGATGATGTGATCATCCGCTTTTCTGAGTGAGTCAGTGGTCAACATCAATCATCCATCCATCAACAACTCTTTCGCTAATGTAGTTGATCCCCACTTGGCGAGACCAAAATAGATGAATGGTGGTGGTGGTGGTGAAAGTGTTGTTGTTGTTGTTGTTGTTGTGGTGAATTCCGAGCCAATCAATAGAGTTTGAACGTCTGATCAAATGGTTAGAATGGGAACTGGCACATTCATTTTGGCTATGGAATCTGCATAAGAATATCAACACAGATATACATACATACAGATACACTATTCCTTAATAGCTACCCTTCAGCAGCTTGCCACATTATAATACCAAATTCATTTAATCAAACCACAGTCAGGAAATACGTCAAACTACTATCTAGCATGAAGAGCAAACAGCAATCATGAACATGGCAATTCACACAGATATCAATATTCAACTCAGGATCTTAGGAACATGATTCTAACATGATAGCAATATACCTAAGCGAATCCTGAGAACATATGCACAATATCAACAACAATTAAGCAGCAATCGACAAGCAACATTTGAGACTCATTCACTTAGATCATACAAATGTCAGTGGAGCATTCAAGAACATCAAACACATAGGGTTTTCTAACTTCTTTCAGATTTTGAGTTTTAATGTATCTAGGGGATTAAACGAGGATTCCAAAGAGATACAAATGAACCTTCTAGTTATATGAAGCTAGGATACTATAAGCAAATTGCACATAATGTCCTAAACTTTCTAGCAACTAACACACTTGATCATTTGATGTATTTAATCAATTTCCTCTTCAACTAATACCCCATTAACTGCAAAACCTTTTCTAAGAATCATGAATTAATCAAGAAACCCGTTTGATGATATAAAATTTGAATTCACTCTCCCCCTCAATCAATGACCCATATTCAAGTTAAAGATTCGTGGTCGTTGATTGAGTGACAAATTTTATGCATAATCCAAGTATAAACAAATTTCATACAACACATATTCACCAAGTGTCTCACAAATAATTTTCAGAAGAATTGTAGAATGAAAACTATTTGTATACAAAGAAGATTTCTCTTCTTTTTCAAGAAATGATGCACTGAAACGTACATCAGATCGAAGAAACATGGATATAAAGTAATCCATTCCCAGGTGAACATCACCCAGTTGGATGAACAGCCGTCTTTTTGGCGACGTGCTTTCCCCAGTTTGAAGCGCGGGTTGCTATCTAAAGTAATAGCAAGCCATTTAGACATGTTTTAACCATCCATTTTAACTTCTGCTCGAGCTTCATTTAAAGACCCGTGCCATTATTGAATGACATTTCTAAGTCCGTAAATGTTATCGATAAACAGAAGACATGCCTAGGTGAAACTATTTTTGGTCTTTTCTAATTTTTTAATTTTTATGTTTTTTTTTTCTGATTTTATGTTTCTCTATTTACAATTAGCAAGATTTCTATATATCTATTTACAAAATGGTATAAGATATGAAAAAGAATGTAAGAAGCAAAATATATACAAGGATACGAAAGTAAAACCATTACTCCTCAGCTTCTTGGATCTTTTCCGTTGCCATCACTTTACTTGCTGAAGAGCAATGTGAGCACATTTAACCAGGGATTAATTCAGGCTTTTCACTCTCCCCTAATAAGTGCTCTCCCCCAATCTGACAACCTTTCTGATGAACACCCAAAATAGAAGAAAGAATTTGGATGAACGCCCATAATATGAAGAAGTCTTTTGATAACCGAATGCACGCCGTCTTTAGTCTTCTAACACCTAGCGGAGAATGTAGAGAAGACTGTAGACTCGACCTTCTTCAAGATTGCCCAATATGGAGGAACAGAATACCAACCGCCTTCATCTCACCAAATGCCTTCCAGTAATCCTTACATGTAACCCATCAACCCGCAGTATACACATGAGATGATAACACCCAACCGAGAATGAAGAATAGACTGACGACTCGACCTTCTTCAGTCTTTAGTATAACACCAAAGTAACAAGTTGAACCACTAATCATCTATAGAATGTATCCATATTTGGATATTAAGCCCTGATCACGTGAACCTGTTGTGCGTCCTTGATGTACACATTCTCTCTCCCCTGATGGTTACGATTAATCATACCATGACGTAACATTGAAACGTTAATACCAAGGTGACAAGTTGAACCACTGATCATCTCTGCGGCTTTTCAACACCGGGATACACGATTAAGCTCGATCACGTGAACCTTTTGTGCGACCTTGGTGTACACATTTCTCTCCCCCATGATGGTTACGATTAATCGGAATCATCATCATTATGTGTACATGTAGCCTGATGACGTATACATGAAGCATTGAATAGAAACCCTTTGATACTGATTGAATCAGCCCGTGAGACGATGTCGATTAGCATTCCCTGACCATGTTCTTCAACACCTTAATAGACGGAAGAAGTAGTGTTGGAGAAACATGGTTTGCACGACTCCTGAACTGACGTATTCAGGAGTCGTATGACCATTTCTCAATCATCAACTAACATGTAGATTAATATTCACCCTTTCCCCCCCCCCCCCCTCAAAAATTGCATATGCCTGCCAACTGCAATTTTTGATGATTGAACTAGTGAATATGAATACCATCAACAGTAAGTAGCTCCGCTTGACGGTTCTTGAAGACTGACATGTTGTTTATTCACCCTTTCCCCCCCCCCTCAAAAATTGCATATGCCAGTCAACTGCAATTTTTGGTTGAATACGTGAATAAAAATATACTCCAATATGCGCCGATCCACTTGAAGACTGAATAAGCACGGGAAGAGCGTGAAACTTGTTGATGAGAATGGCCATAAATAAGAAGATTCCTCTTCTTTTGAAGATAAAGTGCACTCAAGCGTACACTTTTCCTTTCTTTGAAGAACGAGGCCTGAACTGAGGTATTCAGACGTCATAATGTTGAAGAGCGAGGCCTGCACTGACGTGTACAGACATCATTATGATGAAGAGCGAGGCCTGTACTGATGTGTACAGACGTCATAACTCTCTCTTTACTTCTTCTCTCATCTAACTCGTTACCAACCCCATTATCATTTTGTCGGCTTGATGTCGTGACCACTGATGGAGAA
This sequence comes from Artemisia tridentata subsp. tridentata, assembly GCA_021014915.2. Taxonomy (NCBI): domain Eukaryota; kingdom Viridiplantae; phylum Streptophyta; class Magnoliopsida; order Asterales; family Asteraceae; genus Artemisia; species Artemisia tridentata. The sequence continues at coordinate 355,728,803 of CP139505.1, forward strand.
AAACCCAATATGATGAACTTGAGACTGAAGAAACATAACCCGAACTTGTGACTTAAACTTGTACTAATGTGTGACAAAGAGCGGTGTAGAGACTTCGTGCAACATCGAATCCCAAAGTACTCTATACTCTTCAACCAACCAACCATCAAGTATAAGACGTACATCACCTCTTGGATATCCACAACTTCGTGTGACACTGAGCACTACAACGTGACTCCTTAAAGTGATAGTTATTTTGCAATAGAGAGAAAGAAAAAATAACTAGATATCCAAGTCCTCGTCATTGTAACTGTCGAAAGCTCGAACAAGGATCTCGAAGAATCTTCATCCAACCTCCCCGATATCTTCAGATACTAAGTACACGCATCCATGAAATTTCACTTCTGCCTCAAATAAATAACACTGAACAAACGCCATAGTCACATCTTGTCGATTAAATGCCCCCGATCCAGCCATTTGTGATGTTATAGCTGAACTTTGATAATGGTTTTAACCCGATCATGGTCAAGAGCGCATAGCCCATCATCACAGAATTTTACAAATCTATGGTTTAAACCGAGAAATAAGTTCTTTCGCGGGATTTTACAAAACCAAGAAGAAACCGTGCGACAGTAACAGATTGGATGTGGCATGACTGATTCGTTTTTAGTGAATATCAGTTTGGGTTAGGAACATCCCGTGAGAATTACTGAGCACATCACAACTTTGAAAACTTTCGTCCAACTAACCAACCTCGAACACAAACAACTAATTGTGACCACTTGATGAAGGAAACCCAATATACCAATACTGCGAATGAAGTAGAATTACTCAAATTTGTTACCTAAGCTTGCACTGTTGTTGGAAGAACGGTGTAAGGTCTCTAAGTGCTTAATGTTATCCTGACAAAGTATGAGACTTTCATCACCTCTTGCAATTATCCACAACGTCTTCTACGTGTGACACTGAGTACTACAATGTATCTCCTTTAAGTGATAGTTTACCAGGTCTTCAACCATCCACCCCGACTTCTGGAAACTAGATAACCCAAGTCTTCAACTTAAAATTTTAAGCACGAGCAAGTTATTATTGAAGATCATGCATCCAACCAACCCCGACTTCAAGATGAACTAAGTAGACGCCTTCGTGAAATTCAACTTCAATCTCAAACAAGGAATACCAAATTAACTTCGTGATCATTTTGTGCGGTTGAATAGTCAAAGGGGAAAGAAACATGCGCAAATTCTTAGCAGTGCCCATGACTCATAGTCAGTCCAATCAAACATAGCTGTCTGACCCAGCTGCTTGGATGTTATCAGGTGTAGTGCATGGAATAGTTGTCGTACTGTGTACAGGATTTTACAGTTCTTGAGATTTAACCGATAAATAAATTCAAGAACAAACTGCACAACAGTAAGTATCAAACCGCTGAAATCTTAGGAAAATCGCTAAGAGCCAACCCGCTGAAAGCTAAACCACTGAAACTGGAACCACCATTCAAACCGCCGGAGACTGAACCACTGAATCCAGAATCGCTACGATCTGACCCGCTGTAACCGGAACTGCTAAGATTCAAACCGCTGGAGACGGAACCGCTAGGAAACTTGTGCTAATTCTCCCCCTCAAAAAGGACATGAAATGACCTTTTTGCCAAAGCTGAGAGTCCGTGATGTTTGTGAATTTGTCAGGCACAATACATGGAATGAGACACATAAAACTACTGCAACGAAGATGGTGATTAAGACTCTCTTGTAGTAACCCCTTGCTAGACTCCTCATCAATGATTTGGTAGATTAATAATTCATTGAAGCTCGTAATATGCCAAAACCGCTTGATGAAATGTGTTTAACTTTAGAGTGAGTAAAAGGTTAAAACACGTCTCCAAACAAATCACCTCTTGTCTTTAAGTCTGACCACCTCTTGAGAAGATCTTGTACTACAATCCCATTAGAAGCTTGAGAAACAACAATCACTTGATGAAGCTTGATAAAGAACAAGTCCACGACTTATACTTGCACTAAAATCGTGATTTAGAACCTATATTGAGCACAACAACGTAACTCCTTTAAATATAGGTAGTGATATATACCCAACCTTCCATCGTTTATTGTATATATCCACTTCTTGAACATCCAAGTCTAATCATCCTAAATTGCACTAAATTTGTGATTTAGAACCTATATTGAGCACAACAACGTAACTCCTTTAAATATAGGTAGTGATATATACCCAACCTTCCAACCTTTATTGTATATATCCACTTCTTGAACATCCAAGTCTAATCACCCTATATATGCTCGAGCAAGGATCATCAAACATCGTGCATCCAACCAACCCCGAGATGTTTGAGATATTAAGTATACGAACCCGTGAATTAACAAACCAACCAAGTTACCATAATTTCCCAATTCCTGCCGATCTCGTAGCACAATCTTATCCCGAAAACAAACTAGTCAAACCCTGTAATTTTTATTATGTCAAAATCCATGTCCTGCCTATTAGTCCAAAATTGATTTGACGGGATTTTACCACTCTTGAGATTTAAACCGAGAAATCGAATCTTTCGCGGGATTTTCTAAAATCTACAAGAGAAACCGTGAAGTCAACCAGAATAGCCAAGAGTGAAGTGCAATACTAATCTTCAAAATTCAAGTCAAAGAAGTCAACTCTCAACTTGATCAAATTGCAACAGGTCAAGTCACAGTTTATCAAATTGCAACAAGTCAAATCGCAATCAACTAAATCGCAATAAGTCAAATCACAAGAGTTAACTAGCAACGTCAAATTGCAACTAGTACCATTGCAATCAGTCAAGTTGCAACAAGTCAAATAGCAACTTGTCAATTCGCACTTAACCAAATCGCAATTAGTCAACTGTAACTCAACTCATAAAAATCAAATCGCAGGCTCACTCACATCTCAGGCACCAATAGGACAATGCTGCCAAATCCACAACTCCGTAATCACGATGACATTCATATACCCGAATACTAGCCTTGACATGTGAATCCACGTGAAATTTTGTAGATCCAAACATACCACACTTTTCACCATTTTTGCGTTAGACTCTTAAGCCCAAATCCAACAACATACGGTTGACAAAAGATAACCCCGGATCATAGGTAACCACAACCCAATCCAAAATTAGCCGAAAGGCACAAACGTTGGACAAAGTTAGTGTCTAACGTTACAACCTGATAACAATTAACAACACTTGGCTTCAGTTTGGATTTATACAAGTTTCGGTCAACCAAGCCCATCACGCGAAAGAAAGAAAATTCGTGTAACACACAACCCAACAAAGTCCACTACTAATAGCCATAAGTCCAGCCCGTGTAAAAATCAGGTTAGCAGCCCATTTACAACTCTTGAACAGATGATCCAAACCCATATCACACTAATACCTAACCCTAATCACACGGTATATAAAGCCTCCTTATAACACCTAACTCTAATTAAACTCATCCAAACCCTAATCACTTCCATGTTTACACATCGCAGCCAACACTTCAAACTTTTCTCCAACCTCCCTTATCTCTCCACAACAAATCAAATGCAGTGAACATTCATCAAGACTACAATCAAATCTTCCATTCATATCTCAAGATGCATCCTTATAGCACACTAACGAAGCACCTTCATTTCCTATAACACATGATAGGCATCAACAACCCAACCATTAAACTCATTAAATTTACGCAACACATCAACTACCCAGTCTTATCATCCCACAAACACATCATCTATTCCAAAACAAATACACGCCGAAGCACTTGTGTGACATCAAGGTCTGGTGAAATGGATCTCGGGTAGTTTTTTTTTTTTTTTTTTTTTTTTTTTTTTTTTTTTCTATAGGTTTCAACCGAATGAGAGATTTAAATGAAACTGTTTGTTTTGTTCATCTCTTTTAATTATTCGGATATTAAATGAAAGAGGTAAAGCCTCCACAAATCGATCGATGATGATGTTCCTTTTCGTGCGTAGATCTTGAAAAGGTCATGAAATACTTTGTTAAGCACGAAATGATTTCAGAGATCTTTGTAAATTCTTTAAATTTAAGTTTGAGTCTAGCTGTTGGTTGGATGAGGCAGTTTTAGGATAGTAGTGATTTGTTGTTGATGTGGTTAGGTAGTGTTGGATTTGTTAAGGATGCTGTTGTTGGACGGTATGATACATTAAATTTCTTTTCGAGTCTAGTAATGAGAGTTGGGTATGTTCGGTTGTAATCGGTTTGTGTTTGGACATATGTTAGCAGTTAGCAGTTGGTTTGATTTGTTTTGGCACTATGTTTGTAGTCATTGTCACTAATTCTGCTTCATCTCCTTTCTTTTTATCTTTTTGAGTTTTCTTGACTAGTCAACTGTGGCCCACCGCTGCAGTCACAAAACCGCTACAGTCGCTAAACCGCTGAAGGTTAAACCGCCAAAAAGTTAAACCGTCGAAAGTCAATAAACCGCCAGTCAATAAACCGCCAGTCCATAAACCGCCAGTCAATAAACCGCCAGTCAACAAACTGCTACAGGTAACCGACAAAACAGTCACTTTCACTCAGTTTGTCTTCTTTCCGGTTTTAGTTAAGCTCCAAACAGCCCTCCCAATATTCACCAAACCGCCAGCAAGAACAAGCATCTTTTGACAAGCCGCTACGAAGAATAACTTTTATAGCCACACTTTTAATCCAACCGCAAGAAAGAGCAAAACAAGAACAACACGTGGTGTTACATCTTCGAACGTATGAAACACTAAACACAACACATGTTTTCGGTAAAGACAAAAAAAATCGTTCACAGAAAATCTTTCACAAACCAAGCCATACGTTCAAACAAAAGAGTTAATTTTCACTTAACAGGACACAAAGAATTAATATTCTCTTAACTGGGCTAGGTTCAAGTCCAAAAACATTTAAAGCCCAACATTCATAATACACTGTACGATCCCAAAGAGAATCTTGAAAATGGTATTCGGACCAAAAAAAATAAGACAAGAAAAATAGACACCAAGAATCCAAGCACAATCAATCGAACCTAACCATGGCTCTTGATACCAATTGTAAGATATAAACATCTTGATTGTGTGGATGATTCGGGTGGCCTTGGATTATGGAAGAATAGATCCATACTTGAGTTAGAGAGATGAAGTTTTAGAGAGAGGTGGGAGAAACTCAAAAACAGAAAATTAGATTAATGTGAATGAGAGTTCCCACCCTTCCAAGTATGGGAAGGGGTATTTATACTTACTAACATTATGCCCCTAGTGGGCTGTGGAGTGAGCTGACAGTGGGGAAAGCCCCGACCCACTCCACAAATATAAATACGACTAAACTAATAATACTAATACTAATATTGCTAAGCTAATATAAATTAGCCTACGAGTTATGTAGATGCTAAATAGATGCTCGGGGTGACCGAGCCTTCATCTGAATATTTATATTCCTAACAAAAAATAATAATAAAATAAAAATTAAAAAAAAAAAAAAAAAAAAAAAAAAAAAAAAAACTCTTTTATATTATTTTAAATAACTCAAATCAATATTAAATCTTTTAAATTTAATTAAAATTTTTCTAAATTATCTTTAATTAATTTAAAACTTTTTAAAATTATTTACATCACTTTTACCTAATAAAGTAAAATCATTTATACTTAATTTAAATCATTTAAAATTATTTTTAAAACATTTTAATTAAGTTAAATCACTATTAAATCATTTAAATATAATTTAAATATTTTGTAAATCATCTTTAATTGATTTAAAACTTTTTAAAATTATTTACATCATTTTTAACTAAGTTAAGTCATTTATACTTAATTTACATCATTTTTAACTAAGTTAAACAAATGAGTCGATATGATATGGTTGTACACAAGATGTTAAACGAATGAGTCGAGATGATATGGTTGTACACGAGATGTTAAACGAATGAGTCGAGATGATATGGTTGTACACGAGATGTTAAACGAATGAGCCGATATGATATGGTTATACATGAGATGTTAAACGAATGAGTCACGATGATATGGTTATACATGAGATATTAAATGAATGAGTCGAGATGATATGGTTATACATGAGATGTTAAACGAATGAGTCGAGATGATATGGTTGTACACGAGATGTTAAACAAATGAGCCGAGATGATATGGTTATACACGAGATGTTAAACGAATGAGCCGCGATGATATGGTTGTACACGAGATGTTAAACGAATGAGCCGAGATGATATGGTTGTACACGAGATGTTAAACGAATGAGCCGAGATGATATGGTTATACATGAGATGTTAAACAAATGATTCGAGATGATATGGTTGTACACGAGATGTTAAACGAATGAGCCGAGATGATATGGTTGTACATGAGATGTTAAACGAATTAGCCGAGATGATATGGTTGTACACGAGATGTTAAACGAATGAGCCGAGATGATATGGTTGTACACGAGATGTTAAACGAATGAGCCGAGATTATATGGTTGTACATGAGATGTTAAACGAATGATTCGAGATGATATGGTTGTACACGAGATGTTAAATGAATGAACCGAGATGATATGGTTGTACATGAGATGTTAAAAGAATGAGCCGAGATGATATGGTTGTACACGAGATGTTAAACGAATGAGCCGAGATGATATGGTTGTTAAACGAATGAGCCGAGATGATATGGTTGTACATGAGATGTTAAACGAATGAGCCGAGATGATATGGTTGTACACGAGATGTTAAACGATTTAGCCGAGATGATATGGTTATACACGAGATGTTAAACGAATGAGCCGAGATGATATGGTTGTACATGAGATGTTAAACGAATGAGCCGAGATGATATGGTTGTATACGAGATGTTAAACGAATGAACCGAGATGATATGGTTGTACATGAGATGTTAAACGAATGAGCCGAGATGAGGTGGTTGTACATGAGATGTTAAACGAATGAGCCGAGGTGATATTGTTGTACATGAGATGTTAAACGAATGAGCCGAGATGATATGGTTATACACGAGATGTTAAACGAATGAGCCGCGATGATATGGTTGTACACGAGATGTTAAACGAATGAGCCGAGATGATATGGTTGTACACGAGATGTTAAACGAATGAGCCGAGATGATATGGTTATACATGAGATGTTAAACGAATGAGCCGAGATGATATGGTTGTACACGAGATGTTAAACGAATGAACCGAGATGATATGGTTGTACGTGAGATGTTAAACGAATGAGCCGAGGTGATATGGTTGTACATGAGATGTTAAACGAATGAGCCGAGATGATATGGTTATACACGAGATGTTAAACGAATGAGCCGAGATGATATGATTGTACATGAGATGTTAAACGAATGAGCTGAGATGATATGGTTGTACATGAGATGTTAAATTTGAATGTAGATGTTCTTCGGTTAACTTCTTCATAAGGTATTCTTTTTTATTTGATAGAGGTATTAATTATTCTTATTAAATCATATCAACTTGATTCTAATCAATTATAATCTCCAAAGAGGAAACACACAAGTGGAAATTATGTGAAAACCCCGGTTCGTTGTCCCGAATGAAGGATGAATGGAATTTCGTGTTTCGGGATCGTGAATCGTGTCATGAATAGTGAGATAAGTGGGTTTTTGGTTTTTAAACTAAAATAATGAAATATTATCTAAAAACAATTAATAAAGGCTATTAAAACGCTAATCTAGGGCACACGTAAAAGAAAACTTAAATCGCGCTAAAACCGAGAGAATCCCGAGCCTAAAACGTCAAAATTATGAAATATTAATCTTAGGGATGCCAAATTAATTTTTCTAAGACCTAATTAGCAAAGAAAATTTTAGAAAAAAGAATTATATTTTTTTGATTTTTATTTTAATTAATATGAATTAAAAACTAAATAAAGAAAATTAAACGATTAAAAATATTAAAACTATTTAGAAAAATCTGAAACTTTTTGCAAAACTACTTCAAGTTAAGAATAATAAGGGAAAAATAAAATTGGGGCAACAACTAGTTCTAATAAGCAGTTATTAAGCTAACTAGAATTAATAAGCTAAAAGGGTAAACAAAGGTTAAATAAAAACAATGCAAAGTCCTACTGATAAAAGTCCCAAGGGCAGTGGTGAGGTGTGTGTGTGTTGAGCTGGGTGGCCATGGTTCGAACCCTAGCTTTGCTATTTTTCTTTTTATTTATTTTTTTTCTTTTTAAATCCCAATAAACAACAAAATATAAGCAAGTTTTACAAAGGCAGTTATTTTAAAAACTATTAATAAGCTGAGATTCAGCCTATGAAATCGAAACAGAAGGCCTTTCAAAGAGAAAGAAGAAAAATGAAAAATTTAACAAGTAGGCAAATAAGCAAAAAATAAGCTAAAATGAAACTTGAATAAGCTAATTCTACCAAAACCTACTCTAAATAATCCAACAAACTCAGAAAAAGCTAAAGTCAAGAGCAAATAAGCACTAAAAATCTTCAATAAGCACTTTGGTAAACTGATGCAGTCCTAAAAGGAGGCTACTGATCCAATTTTGCAGACCTAATAAGCTATAAATAAGCTGACAGAAAAATTCTAAAAAATGTCAATTAAGTGGGTGAGCAACCAAATATCATATCTACCAAGTTTCAGCTTATATGGGCTTATAATGAGTAAATAAATAACAAAAAAAAAAAAAAAAAAAAAAAAAAAAAAAAAAAAAAAAAAAAAACAAACACTGATCTAGGTAAATTAACTACTGATGGAGATTGTTATGGCAGTTCTGTGCAGGTTTTTGAGCGAAAATGATTCAATCAGTTGCAAGGCCTAATGAAATAGAACACACTACTTGGTATCAACTTAATACACTAGAAATATCACTAATAAGGGCTTAAAAAGGGAAGGGCTTATTTGGGGCTTATATGAGCAGTTCCTACCAAGACTTCAAAACTAACAGATCATAACTTAACAAAATCCTCCAAAATAGATTAAACTAACCTAAAATTACCTCAAATAAGCTAGATGAAGACAGATCAAAGTTCACCCATGAACTAATGAACAGCAACTCTCTTTTTCACCCATTTTAACCATTGATCCAAACATCCCTTTTTCAAGACTGTTTTGACTTTTCAAAAGAGCAGAACCAATTAAGCTATGAACCTGACCCACTAATGATTAAATAGCTTATTTTAACCCTAATGAATGATTTGCAAATGAAAATAAGCTATGTCCTAATTTGGCTTAGTTTTGACTTTCCTTGACTTTTTTATAAAAATGAGCTTAAACAGTTTTAAAACACTATGACTTCATCAAAAGCTATCCTATTCTTATATAAGCTTTTAAAAACAGAAAAGAGCTTATTGGAGCTTATTTTAACCTAATTGAGCCTATTTTTATATTTTTGAAGGTTTTTCTTATTTTTTTGGATATTTTGATTATAAAACATAAATTTCTAAGATAATTGAACTAAAGCTTTTAATAGCTTATAAGAAGCTTAAAAAAAACAGTAACAAGAGATTAATCTAGCTTATTTGATTATGACTACATAACTAGGTGAGAAATAATGGAATAGAGAAACAAATTAAAAGCAAACTGAAATTGTATTACTAAAAATTGAATTCTAACTGAGATTACAAATTATTCTAAAAGGCTTAATTAAACAAAGACTCAACCCTAATACGACCTAAATTTTACCCTAAAATGCTAACACCTCTAAAGCTTGTGAAGAGGCTCTATTTATAGCCTGAAGAAGATGATTCTTGAGCTCCATTTCAACCAATCCCAGCCCTCAATTTGATGATGTCGACATATCTATACAATCACAGCCCTTGGATTACTCTCCACATCACCTCAACCAATCAGGGAGCCCCTTTTTTGCCATGTGGGACGAATTATGACAACATCTGACTTGTCAGCACCTTTCTAGAAGCTTTTATGTACGGGTAAAATGGAGTTGCAGGGTAAAACAGGGGAAGGGGATAATGAACAGTAACTTATGGCGGGTTTTTATTTTTTATAGTTTAATGAAGTTGGTTGACCGGGTCATGGGTTTGACTTGGGTTATACGGGTTTGTTGACATAAATAAATGCCTAAAAACATTATCAATATTTATTCATATCTCTATGTTTTGATGATCACAAAATGTAAACTCATTAAAACATAAACTTATAAATTAAACAAGTATTTAGTTGTAAATATTCATTTCTACAACTTAATCACTTAAGGTATGAATAAACAAGTGCTTAATGCATTATATGATCAAAGGAACATTTTCTTAATAACTAGATTTTTTATAAAACATCAAAAACATTTTATATATTTTTGAAAAACATTTTTGGTATTAAATAAAAATGTTTAATCTTTTATAAAAATATGAATTCAAATTTTTAACCAAAATCAGTTAAAATGTTCCAGAAAAACCTTTCCCACAAAAGGACAAAATTGGCCAACGTTCAGTAGGGGCGGCCCCCTTAATTTTGCTAGGCGGCCCCCTTAATAATTAAGGGGACCGCCCCCTATTTAAGGGGACCGCCCCCGCTCCAGTAGGCTCCAGCTGTCCAGTTTTTTCTCCTATAAATACCAGCCTTCTCCTGGATTTTTAACTCAACCTTTTGCACTAAAACTTTCTGTTGTAGATCTCATTTCATATCTTAAAAAAAACCTTTGATCATGTAATCTTAAGCATTGGTTTCCAAGTGATCCAAGCTTCCACCATCCAAGTGCAAAAGAAGAATACTTCTATCAATCAAGATTAGAAGTATTACAACTTAGTATCATCTTGTTACTTAAGTTGTGTGTTTAACAAAGTTTGTAAATCATTCATTCATTTGTATGTAAGGTGTGTGTTGTAGATTAGTGTTGTGTGTAAGTAGTGAAGATGTTGTATAAGTAGTTATGGTATAGAAGTTGTGAGGTCAAAGTGTAGAAGTCGTGAAGCCGTTGTGTAGAAGTCGTGAACCCGTCGTGTAGAAGTTGTGAAGCCGTAGCTTAGAAGACGTGAAGTCCTTGTGTTGAAGTCGTGAAGCCGTAGCATAGAAGATGTGAAGCGGTCGTGTTAAAGTTGTGAAGTCCTAGTCGTGAAGTTCTTGTGTTGAAGTCGTGAAGCCATAGCATAGAAGCTGTGTAGCGGTCGTGTTGAAGCAATGAAGTCCTAGTCGTGAAGTCCTAGTGTTGAAGTCGTGAAGCCGTAGCATAGAAGTTGTGTACCGGTCATGTTGAAGCCTTGAAGTCCTAGTCGTGAAGTTCTAATGTTGAAGTCGTGAAGCCGTAGCATAGAGGTTGTGTAGCGGTCATGTTGAAGTCGTGAAGTCTTAGTCATGAAGACATAGTGTTGAAGTCGTGAAGCCGCATCATAGAGGTTGTGTAGCAGTCGTGTTGAAGTCGTGAAGAAGTCGTGAAGCAGTCGTGAAGCCGTTGTGAAGTAGTCGTGAATAAGTTGTGAAGAAGTTGTGTTGTGAAGTTGTGAGATTGGTTCTAGCTACGATTAGAACTCGACATTTAGCTTTGTGTCGTTAAACCCGTGTAAGCCAAAGTCGTGTAAGGTTTTCTCCGCCATAAGGGAGCTTATTGAAGTTGTGAAGAAAACTCTCGAGCAAGGTGTGCTCGGGGAGTGGAGTAGGGCAAGGAAGGTGTCCTTGTAGCTGAACCACTATAAATCTCTCGTGTCTCGGTTAGATCTTTCCATACCTTATTTATTTCTTTACTTGCATCGTCATTACTTTCATACACATAGGATTATATAATTGCTAGTATTTATTAGAGGTCGACTTCACATAAAGATCAATTTGAAAATCCATTCAAGAAACCAAAACTTTTACAATCAATTTAAAAGAATACTTATATAACTAATAATAAGGTTCAAGTTTTATTTTTCATACAAACTTGAATCTAAGTGTTTTAAAAATAAACAAAGGTTTTCATAATAAAAATTAAAAAGACGTAAAACTATTCAACCCCCCCTTCTAGTTTTCCACAATTGGTATCAAGAGCCAGGTCAATCAAGATCTTTAAAATATACTTTATTTTAAAACTTGAATCGATCTATGGAATTCGAAAAATATCTAGAAGGGGAATCTTTGCTAAAATCACCACTATTTGAAAACTATACTTTTCTTGAATGGAAAAATAAATTTGAAACTTATGTGAAATCAATTGATCTAGATCTTTGGCATGTCATTTCGATTGGTGATTTTGAAAGTTAAACAAAAACATATTTTGAAAGTCAAACAAAAACTGATTTTGAAAATCAAACAAAAACGGATTTTGAAAGTCAAATTGATTATTTGAAAACAAAGAATGAAATAAATAATAAAGCTAAAATAATTATTTATAAAACCTTGCCGAAAGTTGAATATGAAAGAAAATTCTTCTGTAAAACGGCAAATGATATTTGGAAAAATTTCTTAAACTTTCATCGAGAAAAATGTCAAGCCAAAGATGAGGATTTTGATCTTGTACATGAATTAGTTATCTTAGAAAATTTAATAGATAAACATTTAGATAAAATAGATACATGTGCTACTAGTTCAAATGTTGTTAATGAAGGTGTTAGCGACGAAGACTACATGAATCAACACAAAAGTGTAATCAATCCAAGATCATGGAGTGACACAGACGAAGGAGAAGATCATCATCCGACTCACCTATCATTCACACGTCGATCATCATCTGAGACATTACGAAGAAAAGCTAGGACGTGAGGTAAGTTCTCTTTTTAAATTTCATAAGTAATTACTTCATGCATATAATCTTATTAATGCCTTAGGATACGCTTAGTCTGATAGGTTGCTTTGCCTTTACACTTTAGTTACATTCGTTCTGTGGCTTAATGAACTAGAAACTCTTTAGTTAGCCCCCCTAAGTATTAGTAAACCAAGCAATCTTCATATTTGGTACTCTTCGATAGGTAAATTTAGGAACTTAATTTCTTCTAAAAAGAGAATGACTACTGGAGAATCTATTGACTAGAAACTCAATTTGACCTAACGGTTGAATTGCTTCTATGTGAGAAGTTGGGTGTGTGTAACCCGTAAAAACGGTCGTGTTTAGCCTGAATTGAGCACCACTAGTAATAGTCTCATACTCATTCTCCAACTTGAATACATTATTCTTCCTAAATATACCTAACGATAGTTTACTATTATGAACTTTGCTTTTCACTAAAGCTTTTCATTCCTAGATGTATGTCATCCTGCATATATAAAATTTCTAGATGTTTACTTGCTCCTATGTGATTTGACTGCATGCCTTCGTAATTATTTGTTTAGTTGAATGCATTGTCATTATAATAGCTTTTATTTTTCTCTAACTACTCTGACATGATGTATTTTTGTATTTAGTCATAATACATGCGTAAATGTCATAGGATATGTAGAAAGAGGTAGCATGTGACAATAGACTTGAGCATGAGATCTTTTATAAACCATTATTTTTTAAACCTATAATTAATGGGACTTATTTTTAAATTTGCAAAAACTTCACATTTTGGAAAAATAATTTTTCAGAAGATTATGACACATTTCTATTTTACATGTTTCACCATCCTACCTTTCTTCCAAACTTGTGTCCATAATTACGTGTTTATCAAAACCAAAGATTGGAAAAATATGTTTTCTTTCCTCATAAAAACATTTTGAAATAAAACCAAAACTATTTCATTAAAATATTTTTCACATCCACATAAAAACCCACTTTCAAACATTGTTGAATAATGCCAAAAACATTTCTTTAAATCATGCATGGTAATCTCATATCTGTCATATATATTTATGTATGTGACATTTATAAGTGAACTAAATTTGAAAATAACCATAATTTATTCACTAAGACCTCACTTGGTACAAGTCTAGAAGTCCATGCTATCACAACTCTACATTCCCATGCACATAGATATTCATTAGGATTATTTAACTAGCTTATTAATCTTCCTAAATATGATACTATGAATTACTTGGTGCTATGTAGTGTTTTCTTGTCTAAAATATATATGTTACATGCTAAATGAGTTGTTTGCATGCTAGATAATAATGTCTAATGAATATGATTAGCATACATAAGTTATTAAATCCTAAATTGCCTCAAAAGAAGTTGGACTTGCTTGAAACTAAACCCAAAAACACAACCCTTTCAAAATTTTCTACCAAAAACCCATTTCCAGTAACCTGGAAATCAGCAGATGGGCGGCCCCCTTAATTCATTAGGCGGCCCCCTTAATATTTAAGGGGACCGGCCATCTGATGGTCGAAGGTGCTGCTCCCCTTTTCTATTTTTTAGCCAATTTTATCCTATACTTCCCAAAATTCACAAACACATTTTGTCACAAACCACCCACCAAAATTTACCTTCCACAATCACATCATCACTACACCATAAACACCCAACTCCATCATAAATGCTCATCCATATCATCCATCCAAACATGTCATCATCTAACCACCCAAAATCCAAGCCTTCAAGAGTTGCTAAAATCTCAGTGAGGCCCATTTGGAGGAGGAAGCTTGACATTTGCCATAACCCAACAAATGATGCTGTTCAAACTCAACCAACACCTAAACCTCATCCTAATGAACCCTTTCACACACATAACCAATCATCCATATGTCCACCTTCATTTACTCATAATTACCCAAGTTCACAAATGTCTCCACCACCAAAAGTGTCACCACCACTTCCACCAAATAACAACCACTCTCCATCATCATCACCTTCCACTCAACACTTGAAGTTCATTGAAGAACTCAAGGAAGCCCATGAGCTTAATGCTCTCCTTGCTTTGCACCTTGCTCAAAGCAACTTAAACCCATCACCATCCATATCACCATCATTACCATCATCACCACATCACTTGAGTCAAATTGAGAAACATGTCAACAATTGTCCTTGTTTCAGCTTTCTCCAAAATCAAACCATCATTACCATTATCACCATCCATCTCACCATCATTACCATCATCACCACATCACTTGAGTCAAATTGAGAAACATGTCAACAATAGTCCTTGTTGCATCTTTCTCCAAAATCAAACCATCACCTTAAATGAGCGTCTCACTTGGATTGAGTATCTTCTCACTAGATCTAATCCAACACCACCACTTGAACAACATCAAAACCCTCACTCAACATGGTCAAGTCCAAGCTCTCCACCTCCAATTCCTCTATCAACACTCTCTCCAACATCCATACACCCAAACTTACAACCCCATTAATCCAACATTTTTTACCCCCTCTTTACCATCATCCATCCAAAATAATCAAAGTTTTCATGTCTCAAGCAAGTCCAATGGATCTCTTAGGCAATTTAAAATTTTCTACTTATTGTATGCTATATGCAAAATATGTGTTGTATCAAAAATTATGTTTTTAACATAATTATTTTCAACTAATGAATGCTTTATTTCTTGTCTTTAATATATGATTGTTGTGCTTATTGCCTGTATACTTGATATCATGATATATATACATGCTTGATGATTAATAACATGCTTATTCCATAATATGTTTTAAATGTATGCATGCGTATTTAACATGTTTATGCCACTATTTAATCATTCTTGATGTACATGATTCAAATGGAGCTTGCTGCAAAAACACCCTAAAAATGACCCTTTTCTGGAAATTTTTCAAATTTGGTCGCCTGGGAAAACACCAGATGGGCGGCCCCCTTAATTCCCTAGGCGGTCCCCTTAATTTTAAGGGGGCCGGCCTACAATTAAGGGGACCGGCCATCTGGGCAGTAAAATTTACTGTTTTCTTTTGCATCTTGCGACCCCTTTTATCTAGCCCCAACTACCATTTCTCTTAAAGGACGAACTGGTATTGAAATTTTACCACAAAACCTCCAAACCTTACCTAAATCAACCATCACCTCCATCAAACACCCATTTTCATCCCTTGAACACATGCTTAACAACCAACCTCCACCACAACCTCCACCATTTTCACCCACTACACCACCACCACCTTCATTCTCACCAAATTAAGCATATGCAATGCTTAATCAAAAATAATTTTTCAAACCATTTTGTGTGCAAGCCCCATGGAAGATCATGTACTCCTAGAATGATTATGTAGATTGCATTACTTACTAGCTAATGTAGGATTGAATATAATCTTGGATGGTTGTGTATTGATACACAACATTTTTAATGAATGTCTTTATATGCATGCTTATTTTTGCTATATATATGCTTGTGCTTCTAATATTTTTCTTGCAAAGTATTCCATATATCGATTCCTTGGTGCCCTCAAACGAGGGGGAGCACACATCAAGGGGGAGTTCTCGTTCCGACAAATTTTGTCTCTAAAACTTGTCGGCTCAACCTTTTTGATGCTACAAAAAGGGGAAGAAGTGAATATAAACTCACTAAATACTTGTCCAAAAATAACTTTTTGGATTTAATGAGTTTTAGTTTTGTAATCATCAAAAAGGGGGAGATTGTTGACATAAATAAATGCCTAAAAACATTATCAATATTTATTCATATCTCTATGTTTTGATGATCACAAAATGTAAACTCATTAAAACATAAACTTATAAATTAAACAAGTATTTAGTTGTAAATATTCATTTCTACAACTTAATCACTTAAGGTATGAATAAACAAGTGCTTAATGCATTATATGATCAAAGGAACATTTTCTTAATAACTAGATTTTTTATAAAACATCAAAAACATTTTATATATTTTTGAAAAAAACATTTTTGGTATTAAATAAAAATGTTTAATCTTTTATAAAAATATGAATTCAAATTTTTAACCAAAATCAGTTAAAATGTTCCAGAAAAACCTTCCCCACAAAAGGACAAAATTGGCCAACGTTCAGTAGGGGCGGCCCCCTTAATTTTGCTAGGCGGCCCCCTTAATAATTAAGGGGACCGCCCCCGCTCCAGTAGGCTCCAGCTGTCCAGTTTTTTCTCCTATAAATACCAGCCTTCTCCTGGATTTTTTACTCACCCTTTTGCACTAAAACTTTCTGTTGTAGATCTCATTTCATATCTTAAAAAAAAACCTTTGATCATGTAATCTTAAGCATTGGTTTCCAAGTGATCCAAGCTTCCACAATCCAAGTGCAAAAGAAGAATACTTCTATCAATCAAGATTAGAAGTATTACAACTTAGTATCATCTTGTTACTTAAGTTGTGTGTTTAACAAAGTTTGTAAATCATTCATTGATGAAGCGAAAAGTGTACCGCTTTTAAGGGGTCATTTAAGCCCTAAATCGTATTTATTTGATCAAATATTGCCCTAAATCGTTCCTTTTGTCATTTTAGGTACTTTTGAGGAGAAATCTGGAAAAGGAGGCATTTTGGACGTTTTTGGAGCATAAAAGTGAAGAAAACGACAAAGTCTCAAAATTGTGCTGGAAATTACCTTTGACGGCGTCAAAATTTGTTCTGGACGGCGTCATGGCTTGGCAAAAGTGGTGGATGTGAAAATTACTCATGATAAGCCAGAGAAATTTGCATGGAATTCTGACGGCGTCACGCTTTAATGTGATCAAGGTCATCACGGCTTAATTTAAAGAGGGACGGCGTCACCCCTAAGTCTGACGGCGTCAAGCCTTGATAAGCCAGAACGGATTTTGGACAGCTAAAGAGGGACGGCGTCAAGAAGGCCATCCGGGAACCCTAAAAGCGGCGAGGTGACGGCGTCACACTCCATAACGTGACGCCGTCAGATCTGAAAGTCTATATATAGTTTTGCAATTTTTTGTCATTAGTGTGGAACTTATTGGGGAACTTTGTGTGTGAAAACCCTAAGACGATTTTAGCAGCTTTTTCAAGGCTTTTTGCCTTGAGATCTTCCATGTTACATTGAAGATAAGTTATCAATTAATCATTCAATATGTCTATGTGTTGTTTGATTCTATCTTGTTCTTGTCTTTTGTTTAACATGTTAGGCTAGATTTATCTTGTGTTTTCTTAGATCTAATGAAACCTAGCTATTGATTATTGGTTATTAGTGTGTTATTAGTTGTATTGGATGATTGTTTATCTATGTTAGGCTTAAGAAAACTGGCTAACTTCCTATTCGGTAACTTGCTTGAACGTCTTAAGAAACATGAACCAATGCGTACTAAAGGTTTTTATGGTTGTATTTAATGCACAAGCGAATTCTAGTGATCCCATGTTAGGAGCTTCCTAGCCGGCTCGACATAGGAGTGAAGTAGGAGCTTGTAGAGTTGGGGAAGTACGTACGCCACCCCACGATTGGTATTAAGGAATACACCCGTCATCCACGCAATTAATACACACTAATCAATCGGTAAAAGATAGTTAGGGAGTAAGGAAATCTAAGTAAACACATTTCTCTCTACATAAGTTTTACCACCTTTTAATTTTCTGTTATTTTATTCTATTTGCATTCGTAGTTATTTGGGTTAGTTGACTAGCAACTAATTCCGCCCACTCTTTCAAACCCGAGATTTTACTTGCTTTCATAAAAAATTATAAAAACATAAAAAGAATCTTCTCTCACCCTTAGACCTATTAGAGTAGTTTTTCATACCTAACGAACACTATTCCCTGTGGAGAACGATCAATCCCCCGTACTTACCACTACACTATACTACATCGGTCAGGTACACTGCCTGGTGGGGTTGTAAGCCTCTTGAGATCCCTCGAGAGGTAAAACCTGTTGTAAGGTTGCAAAACCACGCATCAAGTTTTTGGCGCCGTTGCCGGGGAATAGTTATTGTTTAGGTTGAATTTTTATTTTATAGGTCTACTCACTAGATTCCTTTCTAGTGAGATTTTTATTTTCTTTTTCTAGGTTTTCTTTAGTCTATCTATTTTCTTCGTTTCTTTGTTCGTAACCATTACCATCCGACATCATGGAAGATGGTAATATCCTTAATCCCAACAACCCACCACCACCTCCTAGAGCCCGTACTTTAGGAGAGTACTCCCGTCCTAGCCACCATGGCTATCGAAACACCATTGAGCTCACTCAAGGAGCCAATGTCACTCCCTTGCGATCCGACACCATCCGGTTGGTGCAAAGCGGATGCGCATTCCATGGACTTCGTTCTGAAGATCCTAATCAACATCTCAAGGACTTTCTCAAAATCGTTGATTCTATAGACCTTGATGTTGCCACTCGAGAGACGACCCGACTGCGTCTCTTTCAATTCTCTTTGCGGGACCAAGCTAGTCAATGGCTAGAGCGTCAACCCGCAGGATCCATCACCTCTTGGGATGATCTCACCACTCGTTTCCTTGCTCAGTTTTTCCCACCGGGAAGAACTACCAAGCTAAGGAAGGATATCTTGATGTTTGAACAATGTCGAGGCGAAACCCTCTATGGGGCATGGATTCGATTCAAGGACTTACTCCAAAAAGTCCCTCATCATGGCATAAATCTCTGGCTTCAAATCCAAATCTTCTATGACCATGTTGATTACTACACCAAGCGTGCCATCGATCGAGCCGCCGGGGGCAGATTGCGCGACAAAAGCGCTGAGGAATCATGGGAGATCATTGATGAGCTTGCATCCGACGATGATGAATTGTGGCAAGTCTCCCACGACGTACGCTCGGCGGTCAAGACATATTCATCGCCCGATACAGCCAATCAAATCACTGAGGAAAGCGTTAGTGAACTTGAGAAAAGGGTTGCATATCTTATGGAAAAGCAAAAGAGACCCTTAAGTCCACAAAAAGCAACGATTAACTCGGTCTCAAGCGTTAAGCAAATACCATTGTCCGAATCACCCCGTAGGGAAAATACTAAACCCTTCCATAAACACGCTCAACCCAATTCACCACCTCAGGAACTTAGTCCCGCATTCGAAGCTCGAATGAGAGAATACATGTCAAACCACTCCGAACGGTTGGCAAAATTTGAGGAAGCCGTCTACAAACAGAAGGAGGAAATGGAAGAGAAGATGGCGGAGATGATGAACCTTTTGAAAGAATACACAAATACAAAAGCTCCTAAAAATGTGCTAGTGCGAAAAGATGTTGAAATTCCCAACACTAAATGTGTTAACGCCGTCTCCGTCGTCCAAAAGGGCGAAAATGATGGAAGAGGGAAATCCGTAACTATGGAAGTTAACAAAATTGACACCGTCCCAATTAATGATGGAAACACCAATGCCTGCAACTGCGATTCAGACAAAGGCAAGGAGGCGCCCTCTAAGGAGCGCCAATTGGTAGAACCGCTAAAGTCACAACAAGTGAGGCATTACTTGAAGCACGATATAAACAAGGAGACCATAAATGATTGGGTGAGAAATTATCGACGTACTCATCTACCCAACAAGGAGTCCACGAGAATGGAACCGAATGATGAATCCGACACATTACCCGGAGGGCAATTGTATGAGTGCCTCATAAGACAAAAGTTAGTGGAAAAGCAGGAATTCTACGGGGTCTTCGAAATACCATGCAGCACTGGAAAACTCAAGTATCTGGATGCGGTAGCTGACCAAGGTTTCGACGTAAATTTGATGCCTTTATCCGTTTATGTCCAGTTAACCGACGAACTGCCATCCATCACCCGTACTAAACTCTCCTTTGCAAAACATTCTTATGAGTACCCGTTAGGAATTGCGGAAGATGTGTTGGTCAACGTTGCCGGATTCCTGTATCCGGTCGACTTCATGATTATTGAAAGAAATGACATGAATATGCCAATAATCCTTGGGGCACCCTTTCTCGCGACCGCTAGGGCACAAATCAATTACGAAAAAAGTACCATCCAAATGAAGAAGGGGAAGAAAACAATAAACTTCCCAACGATCCCACGACATATACGAGATGTTGCTCTACAAAAGAAGATGGAGGCTAACCCCAATGTAATCCATGGTAATGTTCGAGAGAAAATCCTTGCATGGGAGGCAAGGATTAAGAATTACAATGAAAATGAGATTAGAGAATGTAAGGGTGGAAATAACGATTATATTGAGACTGATGAGCAGCCCAATAACCCCGCTGAATTTACGAAAGGAGACTCAGTGCTTCTAAGGCATTCAGAAACAAAAGCACCTACCGATGAACCAAGTCCCTGGTGGTACGGACCATTCACAATTAAAAGTCTACACCAAGATGGGGTAGTAAGCTTGACCAGCAAGGGAGGAGGTGATGTGACTGTGAATGTCGAGCGATTGAGACACCACCACCCTGATAACAAGGATTATATCTATCAGGGATACGTCATTATGAATGATGGAGTTACGTAGGGTAGCGTGACTTTGAGTCTAGCTACAAGACTCGTTAATAAAGAAAAGCGCTTCTTGGGAGGCAACCCAAGTTTTATTTGCTTTGTGTGTTTATTTATTTGTTTGTTTGATTTTATTTGTTTCCGTATGTGTGTTTAAATTTTATTATTATTGATTCATGTTAAAAACTAATTTGTGAAAATGCTTTATCATGTTTTTAACTTCGTCTTAACTACATATAAAGGTATTTTGCAAAAGTTAAGTGTAAGGGAAATCTAAATCGGTTTCTTAGAACACAAATAAACATGAATCATAATAGTAATAAATGAACATACATATTAGTGTTTGTTTGAGTCAAATGCTTGTATCGAGTCATAATGATGTTTTGCAGGAATTCCAGGAAGTAAGGTATAGGTTTTTCCAAAATTTTCCGGAAACGTAACATGAGAATTCTGTCAGATCATTTCTGACGGCGTCAGGAGTTACAACCTGACGGCGTCAGGTTTAATTTTCTGGAAATTTTTGAAAGTTTTGTTTTCATAAAAAGTTTTTATTAAATCTCTAACTTATAATCTCCAGGAATTTGCAAAATTATCATTCCACAAGCATTATATCCTTATATATAGAGTTTATCCCGTCGATGTTATGCAGGTTTTCGTGTTTGTTTTCTCAGGTTTAACAGGTTATTTTGGACAAGGAAGTGTTTGTTGGATCAAGCTTTTGGCGATGCATTAGTCATGGAGCTTCAACATTACTTTGGAAGAAGATCTAACCACGTTATTTCATTATCCACCGAGCGAATCAGGGAGTATTTGATTTCATTCTTTTACTTTATGCTTTTACATCTTGTTATTTGAACATTGGGGACAATGTTCATCTTAAGTGTAAGGGGGGGTAAAAGTACGATTAGAGAATGCTATTGCACTTGATTTTTGTTTGTTTAATAGTAGATGTGTAATAAAACTGAGATAAATACCTGTTAGGGCAATTTTAGTGCCAAATTTAAAATTTTTTACAACACTTAGTAGTGAAACTTTAGTTCTAATAGGCGTCTCACGGATAGGAGTTATATGACTAGCACAAAAACCGTACCACTAAAAAAAATTTCCACCCTCAAATATGTGAGGTTCGCCCCTAGAATTGGTAGGAAAAGCATTTTGCTATGATGTGTGTACCGGTAGCACTTAGATTCTAGAACTTGCGTTAGGACCATTCCAAGGCCACAAGTGAGACTACATTCGTATAGTTAGATTTACTACATGATAAGAGGCATTAGGATTAACCCATTGTTTTACACCTGTGTTTTTGTTATAATTACATTGGCTACATTGGTCAAGTAATTCTCCCACACCCTTTGCGTTGTACTCATTTTTAGTGCACGATACCCCTAGTACACCCCTCAGAGCCTATCTTTTCGTTTCGACCTTTAAGCATTTTACTTAAAGGAAGAATTTGTTACACCCCACTTAAATGTACACCCAAATCGCCTTAGCCTACCTTGTATGCACTCATCTTTAGTGCATTATTGTGACAACATTTGTTTAAACCCAAGTTAATTATCTAGTTGATTACATGGTTGCTAAGTCGAGTCATATCCTTGTACATACTGTTTTGGGACGATTGGGACTCATGGGTGAAGTACTAGTGTAATGGAGTAATGGGGAAGAACATCATTTATTACCCCCATATGTGCTAAATATTTTAAAAGTACTCCAAGTGTTTTGATTATCTTAATTCGAGTCATTAGAATAGTAATTTGTAAAGTTATGTAAAAGTTCAAGTGTAAGGGGAATGCAATGCCCCTATGATGTATTATTTTGGATGGTAGGGCAAAAGTGTATGCAAAAAAAAAAAAAAAAAAAAAAAAAAAAAAAAAAAAAAAAAAAAAAAAAAATCAATCAAGAAAAATACAAAAAAATGAGAAAAAGAAAAGTAGAAAAAACATACGGACTACCATCCCGTTTCATTTTATGTTTATTTTATGTTTTTGTTATTTTGCTTTTAGCTTAAGATTGAGTCGAGTCTTGGCTTAGCAACATTGTATAGTACATGTAATTAATCAAGATCTTTAACTCGCCACCAGTAAAATATCCTTTATCCAACAAAACCGTGTTTTCCTTTTCCCTACACCTAACGTTATAACCCATGTAAAAGCCCTCTTTGATAGTTTATCTTAGGTGCTTACGCCTAGTGGAGGAGGTTTTCGATCCTTTCCCAAGCCTATGGTAATCTATTTGCTATGACAGGTAGTGAGAGATATTATCCGTTTTCATTTATGAGATTTATTTTTATGACACTTGAGAGATGTGAGTATCTAAACACTACTGGTGAGGTGCTAGTTTGTAATCTCCGTGCTTATTATGATTAAAGTGGAACGAATATTTGTTGTAATTACTTTTATGTTAGCATTAAATGACCCCTAACTTGTATTTTGATTAGAATAAAAGCGCATTTGCTTGAGGACAAGCAAATCTCAAGTGTAAGGGTATTTGATGAAGCGAAAAGTGTACCGCTTTTAAGGGGTCATTTAAGCCCTAAATCGTATTTATTTGATCAAATATTGCCCTAAATCGTTCCTTTTGTCATTTTAGGTACTTTTGAGGAGAAATCTGGAAAAGGAGGCATTTTGGACATTTTTGGAGCATAAAAGTGAAGAAAACGACAAAGTCTCAAAATTGTGCTGGAAATTACCTTTGACGGCGTCAGAATTTGTTCTGGACGGCGTCATGGCTTGGCAAAAGTGGTGGATGTGAAAATTACTCATGATAAGCCAGAGAAATTTGCATGGAATTCTGACGGCGTCACGCTTTAATGTGATCAAGGTCATCACGGCTTAATTTAAAGAGGGACGGCGTCACCCCTAAGTCTGACGGCGTCAAACCTTGATAAGCCAGAACGGATTTTGGACAGCTAAAGAGGGACGGCGTCAAGAAGGCCATCCGGGAACCCTAAAAGCGGCGAGGTGACGGCGTCACACTCCATAACGTGACGCCGTCAGATCTGAAAGTCTATATATAGTTTTGCAATTTTTTTGTCATTAGTGTGGAACTTATTGGGTAACTTTGTGTGTGAAAACCCTAAGACGATTTTAGCAGCTTTTTCAAGGCTTTTTGCCTTGAGATCTTCCATGTTACATTGAAGATAAGTTATCAATTAATCATTCAATATGTCTATGTGTTGTTTGATTCTATCTTGTTCTTGTCTTTTGTTTAACATGTTAGGCTAGATTTATCTTGTGTTTGCTTAGATCTAATGAAACCTAGCTATTGATTATTGGTTATTAGTGTGTTATTAGTTGTATTGGATGATTGTTTATCTATGTTAGGCTTAAGAAAACTGGCTAACTTCCTATTCGGTAACTTGCTTGAACGTCTTAAGAAACATGAACCGATGCGTACTAAAGGTTTTTATGGTTGTATTTAATGCACAAGCGAATTCTAGTGATCCCATGTTTGGAGCTTCCTAGCCGGCTCGACATAGGAGTGAAGTAGGAGCTTGTAGAGTTGGGGAAGTACGTACGCCACCCCACGATTGGTATTAAGGAATACACCCGTCATCCACGCAATTAATACACACTAATCAATCGGTAAAAGATAGTTAGGGAGTAAGGAAATCTAAGTAAACACATTTCTCTCTACATAAGTTTTACCACCTTTTAATTTTCTGTTATTTTATTCTATTTGCATTCGTAGTTATTTGGGTTAGTTGACTAGCAACTAATTCCGCCCACTCTTTCAAACCCGAGATTTTACTAGCTTTCATAAAAAAATTTTAAAAACATAAAAAGAATCTTCTCTCACCCTTAGACCTATTAGAGTAGACCTTCACACCTAACGAACACTATTCCCTGTGGAGAACGATCAATCCCCCGTACTTACCACTACACTATACTACATCGGTCAGGTACACTGCCTGGTGGGGTTGTAAGCCTCTTGAGATCCCTCGAGAGGTAAAACCTGTTGTAAGGTTGCAAAACCACGCATCATTCATTCATTTGTATGTAAGGTGTGTGTTGTAGATTAGTGTTGTGTGTAAGTAGTGAAGATGTTGTATAAGTAGTTGTGGTATAGAAGTTGTGAGGTCAAAGTGTAGAAGTCATGAAGCCGTTGTGTAGAAGTCGTGAACCCGTGGTGTAGAAGTTGTGAAGTCGTAGCTTAGAAGACGTGAAGTCCTTGTGTTGAAGTCGTGAAGCCGTAGCATAGAAGATGTGAAGCGGTCGTGTTAAAGTTGTGAAGTCCTAGTCGTGAAGTTCTTGTGTTGAAGTCGTGAAGCCATAGCATAGAAGCTGTGTAGTGGTCGTGTTGAAGCAATGAAGTCCTAGTCGTGAAGTCCTAGTGTTGAAGTCGTGAAGCCGTAGCATAGAAGTTGTGTACCGGTCATGTTGAAGCCTTGAAGTCCTAGTCGTGAAGTTCTAATGTTGAAGTCGTGAAGCCGTAGCATAGAGTTTGTGTAGCGGTCATGTTGAAGTCGTGAAGTCTTAGTCATGAAGACATAGTGTTGAAGTCGTGAAGCCGCATCATAGAGGTTGTGTAGCGGTCGTGTTGAAGTCGTGAAGAAGTCGTGAAGAAGTCGTGAAGCAGTCGTGAAGCCGTTGTGAAGTAGTCGTGAATAAGTTGTGAAGAAGTTGTGTTGTGAAGTTGTGAGATTGGTTCTAGCTACGATTAGAACTCGACATTTAGCTTTGTGTCGTTAAACCCGTGTAAGCCAAAGTCGTGTAAGGTTTTCTCCGCCATAAGGGAGCTTATTGAAGTTGTGAAGAAAACTCTCGAGCAAGGTGTGCTCGGGGAGTGGAGTAGGGCAAGGAAGGTGTCCTTGTAGCCGAACCACTATAAATCTCTCGTGTCTCGGTTAGATCTTTCCATACCTTATTTATTTCTTTACTTGCATCGTCATTACTTTCATACACATAGGATTATATAATTGCTGGTATTTATTAGAGGTCGACTTCATATAAAGATCAATTTGAAAATCCATTCAAGAAACCAAAACTTTTACAATCAATTTAAAAGAATACTTATATAACTAATAATAAGGTTCAAGTTTTATTTTTCATACAAACTTGAATCTAAGTGTTTTAAAAATAAACAAAGGTTTTCATAATAAAAATTAAAAAGACGTAAAACTATTCAACCCCCCCCCCCTTCTAGTTTTCCACAGGGTTGATGTGATCCGGGTTTTATTATAAGAAATGGGTGTGGGCTAAGGGTTAAGTGGGCTGGGAATGGGTTGGATTGTTGGTTTGTTAGTTGTTTTTATTGTAGGATTACTTTTGAAATAAACTTATCAATGAGGGACTAAATCTGCCATATGCTGAAAGTAGTTCAACGGACTGATTTTGTAATTTGATTATGATCCAAGGGCTGTTTCTGAAATATTAAGCTCGAGACTTGATCATTTGCATCCTCTCTTGACTATAAAATCTTCTTCCATTTCTCGTGCTCGGGTTTTCCGGATTTTGCTTGATTTTTGTCCTTTTTCTTGTATCCGTTGCCTGCACAGACACAAACACAAAAACACAAATATCTTTGGCATTTTGGTTAGTTTTTTTATCGTTTTGGTCTAAATTTGGTCAAGAAAAAGTATGTGAATAAGCACATACCACAACTCATAATTAATTTCTTACTCTGCATGCTTACTTGCCCACTTTCCCCTAATTAATTGTTTCCATTACTCCTTCCCGATTAAAGTCTTGTTGTATGTTACCTAAAAGTCTAAAATTATAGATTTATGTCTGAAACAAACACTTCCCACCAAAATATTGTCTTCTTTCTTCTTCTGCACAAACATATTGGCGCCAACGCTTCCCACCAAAATATTGGCGCCAACACTTCCCACCAAAATATTGGCGCCAAAACTTCCCACCAAAAGCTAGCAGATATGCTCTATCCTCACAAACACATTATATACACTCTTATCCTCAAAACCACTTAACCTCACAACCTCTTATCTTCACACCATTTTCAAAACCTGAGATGCAGCGATATAATCCTTTTATGTGTTCTTCTAGAACAGGAAATATAAAACTAAGAACATCACATCAAGAAGATACCTTTGGATGGAAATATTATGCATGTCCTCTTTCGAAGGTGAACAATCATACATTTCTTATTTATGTAAATATTCAAACAATCGTAACATTTCCTTATTATGTAACAGCCAAGAGAAAAAGATCATGGATGTGGATATTTTATATGGAAGAGTGAATTTGATGACCGGTTACGAGTAATCTCTTCTGCTTCAACATCTCAAGGTGATGGATCTGCACCAACAGAGTGCTCAAACTGTAATGCCAAAGATCTTAGGATAAACATGCTGGAATCACAAAAACAGGTGCTAGAGACAAGAGTAAACATGCTGGAATCACAAAAACAGGTGCTAGAGACAAGAGTAAGGATGCTGGAGGCAAGACTTGAAATGGCAACGAATCCCGACGACCACGACCACGCATGTCAGTCGGCTGCAATACTCCGTGAGCTGTTAGGTGACTTGGACAATCTTCATATGTAATGTTGGTGTTGTTGTTGTTGTTGTTGTTGTTGTTGTTGTTGTTGTTGTTGTTGTTGTTGTTGTTTAATAAAATGTTGTTGTTGTTGTGAAAACTTAAGTATTTCACGAGACTTCTTTAACGCCATTGACCTCTATATAAACCGATAACAATTTTTTGTTTGGCTATGCATTTAAGTCTTTTGAAAGTTCACCTATCCGTCCTTAAGTTCTTTCAAAATAAAATATTTAACTGTTAAGAAAATTTCCATATCACTACCATTGTATATTTGACACTTTTGATTTTTTTGAAATAAATTGACATTAATTTTAACAAAAAAAAAAGGAAGCAGTAATTAGGAAGGAGAAATTGACTAGACAAGCAAACGGCGGTAGAGGGGCCGAGCTAAAACTGACAAAATGTATGACAATGAAATTTTCATTCAATTTGATGCATTGAATGCAAATCTCATTTAATGACCAAGACTTCTATGAAAGACTTGATGTTTACCAAGCTTTGAAATAAAGCTTTTCAAAAAACTAGTCATGTAATGCAAAACTTAAGTATTTTACGAGGCTTCTTTAACAGCCATCGTGCACCTTCGTTAGCGGCGGTGATCTACCTATGCAACTCATCATTGACTCATAACCGTAACCATAAAGAATGGAACTGAAGGAACAATATCACAATTAACAAACACGAAGGCAAACCTTTTATTTAAAACACGCAAGAGTTCTCAACCACATACATTTCATACAGACTCAAACGAAACAACTTGACAAGCAAACGAAACAGATCAAACGAAACAACTCGACAAGCAAACGGAACAACTCGACAAGCAAACGAAACATACGACATAGAGCATAACAAACATCGCCCATTCATTTTTTTTTTGGCTGCTACTTCCCACTTTGCTAGAACCTGCACCATCTTTTCCCTTCCTTGCTTTCCTTTGCTTGATGAAATGTTCAAACATAGCTTCAAGATTTGTTATCCTATTTCCCAGATCATCAATTTTGGTTTCCAACGTGCTTTCTCCTCCAACATCATCAGCTTGAGCGTCCAACATCTCTCTGTAGTACGGCTTTTTCCTCAACCATTCCAGAATCTAGTCTCTCATCCACGGGCAAATGTTCTTATAAGAACCATATTCATCATAAATTTTGTAGCCATATGTATTAAGAACTTCATTAAAGAGACCCTCCGACGATAAAACCTTTGACCACTCCTCTTCCGGCGTGTAACCCGCCATTGTTATGTGTGTTTTGTGAGAATTAACGATTTGGTTATTTGTGTTTTGCCTATTTGAGGATGATCTGTTAGGTTATATGTGGAAAACTAGAAGGGGGGTTGAATAGTTTTACGTCCTTTTTAATTTATGAAAACTTTTGTTTACTTTTTAAAAACTTCGATTCTATCTTATGTGAATTCAACTCTTGATCAATATGAACATATATAAACAAATATAAATAAGTAATGCAAGTAAGGTAAATATAATGAAATGAAAGAGAGAGATAGAAAGATCAAACCACAACACGGAGATTTATAGTGGTTCGGCTACAAGGACACCTTCCTTGCCCTACTCCACTCCTCGAGTCACCTACTCGAGAGTTTTCTTCACTATGTCAACAAACTCCCTTATGGCGGAGAAACCTTACACAACTTTAGCTTACACCGGCTTAACGACACAAAGCTAGATGTCGAGTTCTAATCGTAGCTAGAACCAATCTCACAACTTATACACAACTTCTACACGACTTAATCACGACTTCTTCACAACGGCTTCACGACTTCTTCACGACTTCTTCACGACTTCTTCACGACTTCTTCACGACTTCTTCACGACTACTTATCCACAACTACTTCACAACTACTTATACACTACTTCTTTACAACACAACTAGTTACTTACACTAGGATCTACTTATCACAACTATACAACACTTTACACAACAACACAATTGAATGAGGTAAGTAATAACACTTCTTCACTAGTTGAAGTAGAGTTCTTCTTTTGCACTTTTGGTGTTGGAAGCTTGGATCACTTAGAAACCAATGCTTAAGAAAATATGATCAAAGGATTTACAATGTTTAGAAAGGTTTTAAAACAGAAAGTTTTAGTGTGCAAAAGGTAAGTAAAAATCCAGGAGAAGGCTGGTATTTATAGGAGAAAAACTGGACAGCTGGAGACCTACTGGAGCGTGGCCGGCCCCCTTAAATAGGGGGGCGGTCCCCTTAATTTTAAGGGGGCCGCCTAGTAAAATTAAGGGGGCCGCCCAAGGTGTCCGTTGCCCAGATTTGTCCTTTTGTGGGGAAGGTTTTTCTGGAACATTTTAACTGATTTTGGTTAAAAAATTGAATTCATATTTTTATAAAAGATTAAACATTTTTATTTAATACCAAAAATGTTTTTCAAAAATATATAAAATGTTTTTGATGTTTTATAAAAAATCTAGTTATTAAGAAAATGTTCCTTTGATCATATAATGCATTAAGCATTAGTTCATTCATACCTTAAGTGATTTGAGTTGTAGAAATAGATATTTACAACTAAATACTTGTTTACGTCATAATTTTCCGATTAATGTTTTTACATTTTGTGATTATCAAAACGTAGAGATATCGAAAAATATTAATAACGTGTTTAGGCATTATTTATATCAACAATCTCCCCCTTTTTGATGATTACAAAATCTAAACTCATTAAATCTAAAAATTAGTTTTTAGACAAGTATTTAGTGAGTTTACATCTATTTCTCCCCCTTTTTGTAGAATCAAAAAGGTTATGCCGACAAGTTTTAGAATCTAAATTTGTTGGGACGAGAACTCCCCCTTGATGTGTACTCCCCCTCGTTTGGGGGCACCAAGGAAACGAGCTATGGAACGCTTGCAAGGAAAAATGTTAGAAGCACAAGTATATGTAACAACAATAAGCAAGCATGTAGAATAAGACCATTCATTTAATAAAAGTGTTGTGTATAAATACACAACCAAGTAGATTACAACATGAGGCATACAAACATTTAAGTAAAAACAACTAATGATACTACATAATCGTCCTAGTAGTACATGATCTTCCATGGAGCTTGCATACAAAAAGGGTTTGAAAATTATTTATAAGCATTGCATATGCTTAATTGGGTGAAAATGGAGGTGGTGGTGGTGTAGTGGGTGAAGGTGGTGGAGGTGGTGGTGGTGGTGGGTTGGTAATCATGTGTTCAAGAGATGAAAACATGTAGTGTATCTCATCTCTAAGACCAAAGATTATGGTCCGGTTATGGATGCAACAAAGACAATTGTCACCATGGGTTTCAAGCAATGCCCAAGGTATAGGAAAGAATGGTTTTGGGGTTGGTGATGGTGAGAAGTAAGCATCAAGAGGTGTGATGGGTGATAAGGAAATGGCAAGTTGGGTGTATGAAGGTTCTTGAGTGGATGGAGGTGATGATGCTCTTGGTGATGATGTTAGGTGAGTGTGGATGTAGTCATTGATGGATGAAGTGGATGGAATGGAGGAAGATGAAGCTCCATGGGTAGAGGGTGTTTTTGATGGTGCATTAGGTGCACTTGGGGATGAATTATGAGGTGGTGGTGATGGAGTTTTGATGTCATCTTGGGTTAGGTCTATGAAAGGTTGTTTTGGTGGTATGATAACAAGTCTTTGCTTCCTTGGAGTCTTAGAGATGGAGGATTTTGGTGATAACATGGTGGTTTTGGATGATGAAGGATGATGGAATGAGAGGTGATTTTATGGAGGGAATTTATAGTATGAAAATGTGGTTTGTTTAGGTTGATTTTTGAGGTTTTGTAGGAAGATTCCAATACCAGTTCGTTCATAAGGAGAAATGGTAGCTGGGGCTAGGTAAAAGTGGTCACAAGATGTAAAAGAAAACTGTAAATTTTACTGTCCAGATGGCCGGTCCCCTTAATTGTTGGGCGGCCCCTTTAAAATTAAGGGGACCGCCTAGGAAATTAAGGGGGCCGCCCATCTGGTGTTTTCCCAGGCGATCAAATTTGAAAAATTTCCAGAAAAAGGTCATTTTTAGGGTGTATTTGCAGCAAGTTCCATTTGGATCATGTACATCAAGAATGATTAAATATTATCAATAGCATATTAAACAAATAATATACATATTTAAGACTAGAAAAAAAATCATGTTAGAAGCATAGGCATATTTTATCAAATAAACTAGTAGCTTAGTTCTAATAAGTTTATCATCTAACATAATAAAAGTCATAGCAAACAAATGTTAAGATAATAATACTACATATAAATGTCTAATCATAACATCAATAATAATCAACTAAACACTCATCAAACATGTCTATTTCTTCTTCTTTCCAAACATCCTTCCAAGTGTCTTTCCAATAGACTTGAAACCGCCTCGTACTTCTTGGTTCATCTGTTGTGTGGTGTTGAGTAGTTCGGTTTGTCTTTCAAACAGTAGTTCGTCTGTTCGTTCGGAGCGAGAAGGAACTTGATACTCGGTGTAATCAAGATCCGGAAGATTTTCAACGAAGGTCCTAGGTGATGGGGTACTAGCACGTGTTGTGCCCTCCTCCTCATCATCATCATCATCGTCTCCTTGATGTGACGTGGAACCACGAGGTGGAAGTGTGACAGATTTACGAGATTTTCCCTTGTCGCTTCGGGGGCGACGTTCACGGACACGAACAAGTGGATTAAGGACCGGTTGAACAGACTCATAAATTGGATTCTGAAGATGTGGATAATGCATCATGACATGATTGTAGAGGCGAGTGAGAAACATGCCATACGGAAGATTTGCATTATGAGTGTTTTTGGCGGACATGATGCGGAAGACAAAGAGATATGCCAAATTGTACGGCTGTTCAGCGACAATACAATACAACATATGAGCTATGCTCGCCGTGACATGATCACGGTGACCACCAGTACCGAACGCATTCTCACGAATGAGTTCTTCCCAACGCTTCATGTCGAAGCGTAACTCCTTGAGGAGGATTTGGTTAGCATGGATGTCAACATCTTTTGACTTGATTCTCCGGCTAGTCGTACCACGAGCTAGCCCAAGATATTGACGAATTTCTTCGGAGGATGGAATCTCAGAGTAGTAAGGACCCTGTTGAGGTCGATATTGCTCAAGAGATGAGAGATCCCACTCATTAGAGAAGACAGCTTGACCGGAGTAGGGGATTCTTAGAATTTGACCGAATTGAGCGAGAGTAAGAGTAATGAATTCGTGTTGAATCATAAAGGATATGAGGATACAGCCATTGGGATCGGTTTGCACCGTCACTTGGCTATAGAAGTCAAGAACAAAGCGGGGAATGATAAGCTCATTGATTTTGTAGAGACAATCAAGACTAACGTTGGAGAACATTCGTTCGATATAGTCAGATTCATAGAACGATGGATAGACAACTCTCCCTTCATGAATGTTTATATCTTCAATGGGACGATAGAAACAAGCAACAGCGGGAGAAATGCCTGGAGTGGCAGAGACTTTAGGAATGTATTCTTTTGTTTTTGAGACATCACCGACTGTAGTTTTGGGCATTTTCACCTATACAAGAAAGCAACAAACAAAGAAAAATAAGAAAATGACATGCATATATTATATATGCTACTTATGTGGAACGTAAACATACTTCGACTCTAAACCTTAAATCCTAAGAAGTAGTTTACAATGTTCCTTAGTTTTAATTTTTAACTCGCTTAAAATGTATTTTATGATGTTAAAGAATAGTTATAGGGACATTATGATAAGAAATCAAAAATCCGAATGTTCTTTTATACGTCATAAGCTACTTTGAAATGTGGCTAGACAAACATTGGATTGTATATCTAGCTATTTCTTACGAGTGTTCATGTTAAGTAACTTAGATTTTGACTCAAAAATTTCTTTCAAAATGTTGTGCCAAATGCTCCTTTAAATATGAAAATAACTAGTAAAATTTCAATATACATATGAATTATGTATCTTGATGACTTAAAACAACTAATTGCGTGTTTATAAACTTGACAAGTAGTTGTGAACTTAATTTTGATCAAATTTTGATGATTCTAGCTCCTAATCCAAACACTCTCTTATATTTAACAAAAACATTTTTTTTTTTTTTTTATGATTCAAAAAATAGATTTTTAAAATTAGTGAGTTGTAATAAACCAATGTGATTAGTTTTAACAAGTGTTTATGGCATTATTCAACAATGTGATTAGTTTTGAAAAGAAGTGATTAGTTTATCAATGCTTTGACATAATGGTGTTTAATTACTTAGTTTCTAGATTGATTAAGCATGATAATCCTATGGGGAGCATTTGGTTATAAGATTTCTAGACTTAATTTTAACAAAATTTGGATTAAAAGAAAATTAAGTAAAAGACCTAATTATGATTAGACTCATAATTGAATGGAATTAGATAAAATGTGAATTAGAAAACTTACAAAATGTGTTGCTAATCTAAATATAGGTGTTTGCCCTTGCGGAATTAGTCGGGAATGATGATTTGGTGAATGGTTTTGAGTTTTGGTTCGTTCACAGCAGCAGCAAGTATGGGTGTGTTTGAAAAGTGGGGTGTTTGGGAAATGAAATTGGAAGAAAAACGTTTTTGGAAGCTACAGTAGGCCGGTCCCCTTAATTATTAAGGGGGCCGCCCCCGTTTACTAGCCGGTCCCCTTAAACATTAAGGGGGCCGCCTACCAAACTTGGAATTAGTTCGGGTTTAGTTTCTGATAGCAAAATAATTTTATGTATATATATGTAGATTTATTATATATCAAAAATACGTTGGGTTTTAATGGCACGAGGAAGGAATACTTGACATTTTATTAACATTTCGTTAAGAAAACATTTCTTGAGAATTTTGGATAAAATGATCAAGATGTCAAGTCGACAAAGGTTTTAGGGAGTGAGAGTAAAAGTGCATATATATATATATAATATATATATATATATATATATATATATATATATATATATATATATATATATATATATATATATATATATATATATATATATTGTGTGTAAACGTGGGATGTTGAATGGAGTTGAGAAATGATGAGGTAATGACGGAGATAGGTGCTGACGGCGACGGGAGTTTGTTTCATCCATAGTTTTCTTGACTCGACGATCGAAGTGCTACTTCTACGTTAATCCACTTAACTCACTTCTCTTCATCACCATGAGTTATGTGATAGTGGACACGGAAGATTTTCGTGTTAAATGTTAAAGTTCAAAAGAGGCAAAGGGGAAAGAAAAGGTTCGAGGACGAACAATTTCTTTTAGTTCTAGATAGTCAACAAATGACGTATCTAGGTTATGTGCGGATATATTTATATATGTATATAGTATATATAATAATATGGATATATATATATATATATATATATATATATATATATATATTTATATTATGTATAAGAGATTATCTACTATCTACCATACAAGTACTGACTAAACTAGGCATTAAAAACTTATGGGGGCATGCAATTGGCTAGTTCATTAATCTACGCACATAATGATGAGCATGAAAGAGGGGCGTACCTTTTAGTCTTCAACATGTGGTCTTCAAGCGCTTCAAAGCGTTTATGTTTGACTTGTAGAAGTCAATCAAGAAAGCGATGCCAATAATCCAATGAGATAGCAATTTAGCCACTTGGTCCCCATTGTCTCATTGATCCAAAGTTGTTTGAACCAAAAATGGGTTGTAGTTGGCTAGGATGCATGTATGGTGGAAGTATTCCCCAAGGATTGAAGCTTGGTGGATTCGGGTAATTCCACATTGGGTAACGATTATTATGACGGTTTGGTCTATTTTGGTTTCTTTTAGGTTGAGGTGTTTTAGGCCGAGGGTGAGGACTAGGTGGTCTTCTAGGAGGAGGTGTTTTTGACCTAAGCTTTGGTTTAGAGTTTTCTACTTCGGTTTTTAAAGATGGTTTGTAGAAAGCTTTTATTTCCTCATTATTGGCTAAGGGTATTTTTCTATCTTTTATAAGTATATATTTAGGCTTTGACTCTAATAATTTTTTATTACTAATTTCACTTTCAAACTTTACATTTTTAGTTTCACTAGTTGTAGCCTTAGTTGAGTTAAATCCTAATCCGGTTTTATCTCCTGATATTCTTTGAATGCTTATTATATCTCTAAGTGAATTACTACTATTTTCAAATTTGTTAAGTCTACAAATTTCTTCCTTAAGTATTTCGTTTTCATTTTTAGTTTCTTGACATGTTTTACATTCAAGGACTTCTTTGCCTTTTTCTAAGTTATGTAGTTTAATTTTTAATTCTAGTATTTCTTTTTCTAATTGGTTATTTATGTGTTTTAGTGATTTATTTTTAGTCATTACTTTTTGACCTAATATACATAACCTATTATATTCGTTATCTAGGTCTTTTTCATCTAATGATAAATTTTCATCACTAAAGTATTCGGTTTCGGAACGTACCTCACTTGATGTCTTAGCCATAAGACACTTCTCCTCTTTTGTGGTTTCTTTCTCGTCTTCTTCACTGTCACTCCATGCTCCTCCAATGAACGCCTTTTGGTTTTGCTCCTTTGACATCATAGGACATCTTCCAATGAGATGATTTGGATCACCGCATTTGAAGCACTTCCTCTCGCTCTTGCTACCTTTGTCGTCTTTGTTTCTTTGGAGTGTTTTCCTTTCGTCATGTGGTTGTCTAACGAATCTTCCTCGTCTTTTGAAAAACTTCTTGAAGTCTCTTACGGCCATGGCATAGTCTTCATCATCACTTTCGGAGGTTGAGCTATCCTCGTCACTTGATGCTTTCCTAGCTTTCAACGCGATTGACTTGCTTTGCTCTTTCTTTCCTTTGACCATCTCGAAGTCTTTCTTGATTATTGCTTCGTAGACTTTCAAGTTGCCAATCAACTCGTCAAGTTGAAGAGTTGACAAGTTCTTCGATTCTTCAATCGCCGTAACTTTAGCTCGCCATTTTGGATGAAGAGCCCTAAGAAATTTCCTGACAAAATTCTTACTAGAAAAACTCTCATCAAGTGCCTTTAAACTTGTGATGATTGTGTTAAACCTAGCAAATGCATTATCAATTGATTCCTCTTCCGGAATCGTGAATTGTTCATATTGTTGAACAAGAAGATCTATTTTATTATCTTTGACTTGACTATTACCTTGGTGAGTTATTAGTAAAGAATTCCAAATTTCTTTTGCGGTTTCGCACATAAAGATTATTTCGTATTCTTTACGTGGTAACGCATTATAAATAACCATTTTAGCCTCATTATTTTTAGAAAGTTTTCTTTTTAAATCATCACTTTGTTTTTCAAAAGGTACAATTTCATCCTTTTTAGTTTCAAGATTATGTTGAATAGGTAAAAAATCACCATTAGTAATAACATGCCAAAGATCTAGATCTTTTGATTTCACATAAGTTTCGAATCGATTTTTCCAATATAAAAATCCATCACTTTCAAATAGTGGTGGTCTTTGCATAGATTGCCCTTCTAAATATTTTTCAGATTCCATAGATCGTTTCAAGTTTTAAAATACAGTTTATTTTAAAAATCTTGTTTAACGTGGCTCTTGATACCAATTGTGGAAAACTAGAAGGGGGTTGAATAGTTTTACGTCCTTTTTAATTTATGAAAACTTTTGTTTACTTTTTAAAAACTTCGATTCTATCTTATGTGAATTCAACTCTTGATCAATATGAACATATATAAACAAATATAAATAAGTAATGCAAGTAAGGTAAATATAATGAAATGAAAGAGAGAGATAGAAAGATCAAACCACAACACGGAGATTTATAGTGGTTCGGCTACAAGGACACCTTCTTTGCCCTACTCCACTCCTCGAGTCACCTACTCGAGAGTTTTCTTCACTATGTCAACAAACTCCCTTATGGCGGAGAAACCTTACACAACTTTAGCTTACACCGGCTTAACGACACAAAGCTAGATGTCAAGTTCTAATCGTAGCTAGAACCAATCTCACAACTTATACACAACTTCTACACGACTTAATCACGACTTCTTCACAACGGCTTCACGACTTCTTCACGACTACTTCACGACTTCTTCACGACTACTTATCCACAACTACTTCACAACTACTTCTACACTACTTCTTTACAACACAACTAGTTACTTACACTAGGATCTACTTATCACAACTATACAACACTTTACACAACAACACAATTGAATGAGGTAAGTAATAACACTTCTTCACTAGTTGAAGTAGAGTTCTTCTTTTGCACTTTTGGTGTTGGAAGCTTGGATCACTTAGAAACCAATGCTTAAGAAAATATGATCAAAGGATTTACAATGTTTAGAAAGGTTTTAAAACAGAAAGTTTTAGTGTGCAAAAGGTAAGTAAAAATCCAGGAGAAGGCTGGTATTTATAGGAGAAAAACTGGACAGCTGGAGACCTACTGGAGCGTGGCCGGCCCCCTTAAATAGGGGGGCGGTCCCCTTAATTTTAAGGGGGCCGCCTAGTAAAATTAAGGGGACCGCCCAAGGTGTCCGTTGCCCAGATTTGTCCTTTTGTGGGGAAGGTTTTTCTTGAACATTTTAACTGATTTTGGTTAAAAATTTGAATTCATATTTTTATAAAAGATTAAACATTTTTATTTAATACCAAAAATGTTTTTCAAAAATATATAAAATGTTTTTGATGTTTTATAAAAAATCTAGTTATTAAGAAAATGTTCCTTTGATCATATAATGCATTAAGCATTAGTTCATTCATACCTTAAGTGATTTGAGTTGTAGAAATAGATATTTACAACTAAATACTTGTTTACGTCATAATTTTCCGATTAATGTTTTTACATTTTGTGATTATCAAAACGTAGAGATATCGAAAAATATTAATAACGTGTTTAGGCATTATTTATATCAACAATCTCCCCCTTTTTGATGATTACAAAATCTAAACTCATTAAATCTAAAAATTAGTTTTTAGACAAGTATTTAGTGAGTTTACATCTATTTCTCCCCCTTTTTGTAGAATCAAAAAGGTTATGCCGACAAGTTTTAGAATCTAAATTTGTCGGGACGAGAACTCCCCCTTGATGTGTACTCCCCCTCGTTTGGGGGCACCAAGGAAACGAGCTATGGAACGCTTGCAAGGAAAAATGTTAGAAGCACAAGTATATGTAACAACAATAAGCAAGCATGTAGAATAAGACCATTCATTTAATAAAAGTGTTGTGTATAAATACACAACCAAGTAGATTACAACATGAGGCATACAAACATTTAAGTAAAACCAACTAATGATACTACATAATCGTCCTAGTAGTACATGATCTTCCATGGAGCTTGCATACAAAAAGGGTTTAAAAATTATTTATAAGCATTGCATATGCTTAATTGGGTGAAAATGGAGGTGGTGGTGGTGTAGTGGGTGAAGGTGGTGGAGGAGGTGGTGGTGGTGGGTTGGTAATCATGTGTTCAAGAGATGAAAACATGTAGTGTATCTCATCTCTAAGACCAAAGATTATGATCCGGTTATGGATGCAACAAAGACAATTGTCACCATGGGTTTCAAGCAATGCCCAAGGTATAGGAAAGAATGGTTGTGGGGTTGGTGATGGTGAGAAGTAAGCATCAAGAGGTGTGATGGGTGATAAGGAAATGGCAAGTTGGGTGTATGAAGGTTCTTGAGTGGATGGAGGTGATGATGCTCTTGGTGATGATGTTAGGTGAGTGTGGATGTAGTCATTGATGGATGAAGTGGATGGAATGGAGGAAGATGAAGCTCCATGGGTAGAGGGTGTTTTTGATGGTGCATTAGGTACACTTGGGGATGAATTATGAGGTGGTGGTGATGGATTTTTGATGTCATCTTGGGTTAGGTCTATGAAAGGTTGTTTTGGTGGTATGATAACAAGTCTTTGCTTCCTTGGAGTCTTAGAGATGGAGGATTTTGGTGATAACATGGTGGTTTTGGATGATGAAGAATGATGGAATGAGAGGTGATTTTATGGAGGTAATTTATAGTATGAAAATGTGGTTTGTTTAGGTTGATTTTTGAGGTTTTGTAGGAAGATTCCAATACCAGTTCGTCCATAAGGAGAAATGGCAGCTGGGGCTAGATAAAAGTGGTCACAAGATGCAAAAGAAAACAGTAAATTTTACTGTCCAGATGGCCGGTCCCCTTAATTGTTGGGCGGCCCCCTTAAAATTAAGGGGACCGCCTAGGAAATTAAGGGGGCCGCCCATCTGGTGTTTTCCCAGGCGACCAAATTTGAAAAATTTCCAGAAAAAGATCATTTTTAAGGTGTATTTGCAGCAAGTTCCATTTGGATCATGTACATCAAGAATGATTAAATATTATCAATAGCATATTAAACAAATAATATACATATTTAAGACTAGAAAAAAAATCATATTAGAAGCATAGGCATATTTTATCAAATAAACTAGTAGCTTAGTTCTAATAAGTTTATCATCTAACATAATAAAAGTCATAGCAAACAAATGTTAAGATAATAATACTACATATAAATGTCTAATCATAACATCAATAATAATCAACTAAACACTCATCAAACATGTCTATTTCTTCTTCTTTCCAAACATCCTTCCAAGTGTCTTTCCAATAGACTTGAAACCGCCTCGTACTTCTTGGTGCATCTGCTGTGTGGTGTTGAGTAGTTCGGTTTGTCTTTCAAACAGTAGTTCGTCTGTTCGTTCGGAACGAGAAGGAACTTGATACTCGGTGTAATCAAGATCCGGAAGATTTTCAACGAAGGTCCTAGGTGATGGGGTACTAGCACGTGTTGTGCCCTCCTCCTCATCATCATCATCATCGTCTCCTTGATGTGACGTGGAACCACGAGGTGGAAGTGAGACAGATTTACGAGATTTTCCCTTGTCGCTTCGGGGGCGACGTTCACGGACACGAACAAGTGGATTAAGGACCGGTTGAACAGACTCATAAATTGGACTCTGAAGATGTGGATAATGCATCATGACATGATTGTAGAGGCGAGTGAGAAACATGCCATACGGAAGATTTGCATTATGAGTGTTTTTGGCGGACATGATGCGGAAGACAAAGAGATATGCCAAATTGTACGGCTGTTCAGCGACAATACAATACAACATGTGAGCTATGCTCGCCGTGACATGATCACGGTGACCACCGGTACCGAACGCATTCTCACGAATGAGTTCTTCCCAACGCTTCATGTCGGGGCGTAACTCCTTGAGGAGGATTTGGTTAGCATGGATGTCAACATCTTTTGACTTGATTCTCCGGCTAGTCGTACCACGAGCTAGCCCAAGATATTGACGAATTTCTTCGGAGGATGGAATCTCAGAGTAGTAAGGACCCTGTTGAGGTCGATATTGCTCAAGAGATGAGAGATCCCACTCATTAGAGAAGACAGCTTGACCGGAGTAGGGGATTCTTAGAATTTGACCGAATTGAGCGAGAGTAAGAGTAATGAATTTCGTGTTGAATCATAAAGGATATGAGGATACAGCCATTGGGATCGGTTTGCACCGTCACTTGGCTATAGAATTCAAGAACAAAGCGGGGAATGATAAGCTCATTGATTTTGTAGAGACAATCAAGACTAACGTTGGAGAACATTCGTTCGATATAGTCAGATTCATAGAACGATGGATAGACAACTCTCCCTTCATGAATGTTTCTATCTTCAATGGGACGATAGAAACAAGCAACAGCGGGAGAAATGCCTGGAGTGGCAGAGACTTTAGGAATGTATTCTTTTGTTTTTGAGACATCACCGACTGTAGTTTTGGGCATTTTCACCTATACAAGAAAGCAACAAACAAAGAAAAATAAGAAAATGACATGCATATATTATATATGCTACTTATGTGGAACGTAAACATACTTCGACTCTAAACCTTAAATCCTAAGAAGTAGTTTACAATGTTCCTTAGTTTTAATTTTTAACTCGCTTAAAATGTATTTTATGATGTTAAAGAATAGTTATAGGGACATTATGATAAGAAATCAAAAATATCCGAACGTTCTTTTATACGTCATAAGCTACTTTGAAATGTGGCTAGACAAACATTGGATTGTATATCTAGCTATTTCTTACGAGTGTTCATGTTAAGTAACTTAGATTTTGACTCAAAAATTTCTTTCAAAATGTTGTGCCAAATGCTCCTTTAAATATGAAAATAACTAGTAAAATTTCAATATACATATGAATTATGTATCTTGATGACTTAAAACAACTAATTGCGTGTTTATAAACTTGACAAGTAGTTATAAAATGTGAATTAGAAAACTTACAAAATGTGTTGCTAATCTAAATATAGGTGTTTGCCCCTTGTGAAATTAGTCGGAAATGATGATTTGGTGAATGGTTTTGGGTTTTGGTTCGTTCACAGCAGCAGCAAGTATGGGTGTGTTTGAAAAGTGGGGTGTTTGGCAAATGAAATTGGAAGAAAAACGTTTTTGGAAGCTACAGTAGGCCGGTCCCCTTAATTATTAAGGGGGCCGCCCCCGTTTACTAGCCGGTCCCCTTAAACATTAAGGGGGCCGCCTACCAGACTTGGAATTAGTTCGGGTTTAGTTTCTGATAGCAAAATAATTTTATGTATATATATGTAGATTTATTATATATCAAAAATACGTTGGGTTTTAATGGCACGAGGAAGGAATACTTGACATTTTATTAACATTTCGTTAAGAAAACATTTCTTGAGAATTTTGGATAAAATGATCAAGATGTCAAGTCGACAAAGGTTTTAGGGAGTGAGAGTAAAAGTGCATATTTATATATATATATATATATATATATCTATATAGTTTTTGAAAACCTTCTCAA
Organism: Artemisia tridentata subsp. tridentata; assembly: GCA_021014915.2. Classification (NCBI taxonomy): domain Eukaryota; kingdom Viridiplantae; phylum Streptophyta; class Magnoliopsida; order Asterales; family Asteraceae; genus Artemisia; species Artemisia tridentata. The sequence goes on from CP139505.1 coordinate 355,771,185, forward strand.
TCTTCTCAAAATAAAAACCTTCTCAATCGATCCAGATTCTATATAGGATCCGGTTCTATTGAGAAGGTTTTTATTTTGAGAAGATTGAGAAATCTTCGTTTGAACAAATTGATTCATGTTTTTGATTTGATTCACAAGTAAAACATCATTTTATGGTGAATCGAATCTATAAATTACAAATTTGATTCACAAATCATTGTTAAAATCGAGTTATGATGATGATTCATTAAATTTGTACAGATGATTCAGTATTCTACATATATCGCAAAATCGAGAGATTTTTAACATTGATTCAAATTTTTTTTACACATTTTTAATTTTAATCACATTAAAATGAGTTTTACGCTTGAAAAACATGAATTAAAGTTAAAAATCTATCGTTTTTGAAAACCTTCTCAATCTTCTCAAAATAAAAACCTTCTCAATCGATCCAGATTCTATATATATATATATATATATATATATATATATATATATATATATATATATATATATATATTTATATTGTGTAAACGTGGGATGTTGAATGGAGTTGAGAAATGATGAGGTAATGACGGAGATAGGTGCTGACGGCGACGGGAGTTTGTTTCATCCATAGTTTTCTTGACTCGACGGTCGAAGTGCTACTTCTACGTTAATCCACTTAACTCACTTCTCTTCATCACCATGAGTTATGTGATAGTGGACACGGAAGATTTTCGTGTTAAACGTTAAAGTTCAAAAGAGGCAAAGGGGAAAGAAAAGGTTCGAGGACGAACAATTTCTTTTAGTTCTAGATAGTCAACAAATGACGTATCTAGGTTATGTGCGGATATATTTATATATGTATATAGTATATATAATAATATGGATATATATATATATATATATATATATATATATATATATATATATATATATATATATATATATATATATATATATATATATATATATATATATGTATATATTTATATTATGTATAAGAGATTTTCTACTATCTACCATACAACTGACTAAACTAGGCATTAAAAACTTATGGGGGCATGCAATTGGCTAGTTCATTAATCTACGCACATAATGATGAGCATGAAAGAGGGGCGTACCTTTTAGTCTTCAACATGTGGTCTTCAAGCGCTTCAAAGCGTTTATGTTTGACTTGTAGAAGTCAATCAAGAAAGAGATGCCAATAATCCAATGAGATAGCAATTTAGCCACTTGGTCCCCATTGTCTCATTGATCCAAAGTTGTGTTTGAACCAAAAATGGGTTGTAGTTGACTAGGATGCATGTATGGTGGAAGTATTCCCCAAGGATTGAAGCTTGGTGGATTCGGGTAATTCCACATTGGGTAACGATTATTATGACGGTTTGGTCTATTTTGGTTTCTTTTAGGTTGAGGTGTTTTAGGCCGAGGGTGAGGACTAGGTGGTCTGAGGAATTGATGAGTGTCTAAATACTCATCATTTCTGTCACATTTAGACTACAAAAACATTTAAAAACATGCAGATATGCTTCAAAATACAGAAAATATCATTTGATTGTGTTTTTATCTGTTTCATGTGCAAAAGGAATGAAATCAGTTGAAAAACGAACAAAGTTTGCATAATTGGCAGTTTCAGTCCCTGAAGTTTCAAAAATGGCAAAACAAGTCCCCCGGTTTTCAAAAATGGAAAATTATCTTTTATGGTCCTTGTATTATTGAAACTTGGCACAAATGGTCCCTGGAAATAGATTTGATTTTTGGCAAAGTTGGTCCTTGGATTTTCAGCATTTACAACCTTGGTCCCTAAACTTAACACAAATCCATTTCCAATCCTAAATTAAATAAAACCCAACCTATTTATTAACCCAATCCAACCCTTATCCTAATCCTAACTAAACCCGGCCACAAACCCAAGCCCACTAAACAAGCCCAAACCCCTTTATCCCGTTTGATTTTTTTAGATAAACACAATCGGTCAAACGCTAGTCAAACACTCAACCTTTCTTCTTTCCCTGATACCGCCAAAACCAAACCAGTACACCAAAACCATGTCCTCACCTCCACCCCCAGCTGGCTATTCTACATCACACCTCACCTCCTACTTAGCTAATCTCACCACCTCTCCCCCACATGACTCAGGAAAAAGTTAAAAAACCCACATGCTCGTTTCCCGCCAAAAAAGCTAACCAACGATTCAGATTGTCTCAATTTAATCCAATGGTGGGGAAATGCTCAGAAGTCGACAAGGAAGCTGCCGGGGAGGTGTGCTGCGTTGAACGAATTTGAAGCATCAGTGATTGTTGAATATACATCCATTGTATATTAACCATCTTTGTTCATATTTCCATATTTTCATATAAAAAACCAAAATTATCGTGAAGTTAATTCGTTTGACGGAACGATTGCCAAAAACATTTTTATTCAAGTTTTCAACGAACACAAAAATCCAAAAATATTCATCTTTACCCTCTCACCCTTTTTGATTCTTTATCCTTTACCCTCTATCCATTTGATTCTAAACTTCTTATACCTTTCTTCTATGGCGTCTCTCGGGTACAAATGTTTTGATTGTAAAAGCCCGTTGATTGACAGCCATCGTTGTTCTAAGTGTGCGTGTGAGCGTGTGGAAGGCATGCACCAAAGGTCATGGATCTTGTTATTGGTGTGAATTATCCACTAAAGAGTCTCTCAAGGATTCTCAAAGTCCTTCCTACCACCCTCCACAGCCCGAGATACGTGCTAATTAATGACAAACGTCAAGAATCGATCCTAACCTTTCACGATTTACGGTTAAAAGTTTGTCAAGCAAACGTACAGAGCTTAGAACGGTGACTAAAAAGAACGACTTGCCTAATCTTTACGTTTATCAAGAACAAGAACCAGAGACCATAACGGAAGTGGTGGAAATTCCTAGCTCTCAGAGCACACCACTTATCCCACCTCTGGATTTTATTCCTTGTGTAGTTGTGGTGAGCCGCTTTTTGGTTTACCATGTCGTTGTGTACATGTGAACAATGTGGTAATGATATTCGAGACGGAAGTTGTTTGTTTTGTGGTTCGAGGAATTCATTTTCTTATGATCCTAATCCGAACTCATTTAACGACTCTTCGAATTTTTCCAACTAACCCATCACATTCATACGAGCAAGAATCATATTATCCAAATCCCAATGATTCATCGTATCAAAATACACCAAACTTTTCTTGTGAATTTTGTGGAGATTGTCCTCATCCGGAATATGATTGTCGAACAGGAGATATGCTTGTCTATGAGCAGAACCCTTATAACAATCAGACATCATCCGGATTTGACACATCTCCATATTATCCACCACCACAACAGTTTTACTGTTGTGAATACTGTGGAGGTCCGCATTATGAATCCGATTGTCAAACGAGAACCCCGCTTGTCAATGAGCATGGTCCGTGTAACAGTTACGATTATTCTTATCAAGACCAACCTCCACAGTATCAAAAAATTCAACCACCACCTCAGCCATCATCACAAGAACTTTCTCAAGACACTCTTGAAATTCTTAATTTACTCAAAAAAGTTAAGGATTCAATTAAAGAACCTCCTCAAGAAGATCGTCATGAGAAATCTTGTGCTAAATTTCTAGCCGAAGATCGAGCAGCACACAATCGTTTCTTGTTTAAACAGGCGTGCATACTCGATGATGATGATGATGAGGATGAAGAAGACGAAGAGGAGAGTGCTATTCCTTTAAATGATACCATTTATCAACTCCCTCAGTCTGCTGTTATCACACCCGAAGTTCCCACTAATTCTCTTATTATGGGGGACGAGCATCTTAACACTGTTCCTGAAAAGGAATCGGACGAATTCATAAAGTCTAGTGTTGAGAACCTTGTTCCAATCCCAAGTGAGTCACAGGGAACTTTTGATCAAATGTGTGATATCCCTCCTCCTCTTGATTTTTCAAAAGATCATATTGAGATGTTCTCCGATTCCACTAATGACGATTCTTTATCATGTGGAGACATCATTTATATGGAGGAATTTCCTTCTGAGCCAGTCAGCTTAGAAGAAGAGAATGATGAAGAAATTGACACTGAAATCAAAGATGAAGCTCTTCGAGCAACATTATTGAATGTCAGTCTTCTCATATCTAAAATCGAGGCTTTCAAAGAAAAACCCATTTCATCTCCTATCCCCATAAAGGATAGTGACATACTTTCCGATGATTCTATTCCGGAAATGGAAGCCTTCTGTTTTGATCAGATGGGAGAGAAAATTAGTGGCAACACCACTTCTCATTCTCATAATTCTCTCCCCGATTATGAATCATTTACATTTGAGGAGTTCGCTGATGAACTCACTCACATCAAATCCAAATATGATTCATTCACCTTTGAGGAGTTCTCCAGTGAACTCACTCATATCATATCTCCGCTGGAGTATGATAACTTCCACTTTGATCTTGACAAAGATGTTTTGTGTGCCCCTGAGGGAAATGTTCTCAACACTGAGAATTTGATTAATATCAAAATTCCATCCCTCCCGGCCGGAATATGTCTTGATCATCCAAGCTTAAATGATGAGATTCATGATACTGAAATCATGAATTCTCCTTCTGATGATGATGAGTTAGTCATGATTTTTATCATGACTTTCTTTCTTTTCTTCACCTACACGGTGACTTCTCCTGTTCTTCACTCCTTCGGGAATGAAGACACTATCTTTGATCCCGGCATTTTCATTTATCATTTGTGAGCCGGTTCTGTGTATATCTCATCGGAGTGGAACTTTCAAGTACTTCAGTGTTTATCTAAACATCTTGAAAGAAAGTCCGATGGAGATTTTTTGTTCCACATGCTTCCCCATGAACCAATGAATGCAGGGTCGAGTCAAGCTAGTGACTCGGTGAACAAAAATATTAGCTCACTGATGAAGCGAAAAGTGTACCGCTTTTAAGGGGTCATTTAAGCCCTAAATCGTATTTATTTTATCAAATATTGCCCTAAATCGTTCCTTTTGTCATTTTAGGTACTTTTGAGAAGAAATCTGGAAAAGGAAGCATTTTGGACGTTTTTGGAGCATAAAAGTGAAGAAAACGACAAAGTCTCAAAATTGTGCTGGAAATTACCTTTGACGGCGTCAGAATTTGTTCTGGACGGCGTCATGGCTTGGCAAAAGTGGTGGATGTGAAAATTACTCATGATAAGCCAGAGAAATTTGCATGGAATTCTGACGGCGTCACCCTTTAATCTGATCAAGGTCGTCACGGCTTAATTTAAAGAGGGACGGCGTCACGCCTAATTCTGACGGCGTCAAGCCTTGATAAGCCAGAACGGATTTTGGAGAGCTAAAGAGGGACGGCGTCAAGAAGGCCATCCGGGAACCCTAAAAGCGGCGAGGGTGACGGCGTCACACTCCATAACGTGACGCCGTCAGATCTGAAAATCTATATATAGTTTTGCAATTTTTTGTCATTAGTGTGGAACTTATTTGGGGAACTTTGTGTGTGAAAACCCTAAGACGATTTTAGCAGCTTTTTCAAGGCTTTTTGCCTTGAGATCTTCCATGTTACATTGAAGATAAGTTATCAATTAATCATTCAATATGTCTATGTGTTGTTTGATTCTATCTTGTTCTTGTCTTTTGTTTAACATGTTAGGCTAGATTTATCTTGTGTTTGCTTAGATCTAATGAAACCTAGCTATTGATTATTGGTTATTAGTGTGTTATTAGTTGTATTGGATGATTGTTCATCTATGTTAGGCTTAAGAAAACTGGCTAACTTCCTATTTGGTAACTTGCTTGAACGTCTTAAGAAACATGAACCAATGCGTACTAAGGTTTTTATGGTTGTATTTAATGCACAAGCGAATTCTAGTGATCCCATGTTAGGAGCTTCCTAGCCGGCTCGACATAGGAGTGAAGTAGGAGCTTGTAGAGTTGGGGAAGTACGTACGCCACCCCACGATTGGTATTAAGGAATACACCCGTCATCCACGCAATTAATACACACTAATCAACCGGTAAAAGATAGTTAGGGAGTAAGGAAATCTAAGTAAACACATTTCTCTCCACATAAGTTTTACCACCTTTTCATTTTCAGTTATTTTATTTTATTTGCATTTGTAGTAACTTGGGTTAGTTGACTAGCAACTAATTCCGCCCACTCTTTCAAACCCGAGATTTTACTTGCTTTCATAAAATTATAAAAAAACATAAAAAGAATCTTCTCTCACCCTTAGACCTATTAGAGTAGTTTTTCATACCTAACGAACACTATTCCCTGTGGAGAACGATCAATCCCCCGTACTTACCACTACACTATACTACATCGGTCAGGTACACTGCCTGGTGGGGTTGTAAGCCTCTTGAGATCCCTCGAGAGGTAAAACCTGTTGTAAGGTTGCAAAACCACGCATCAAGTTTTTGGCGCCGCTGCCGGGGAATAGTTATTGTTTAGGTTGAATTTTTATTTTATAGGTCTACTCACTAGATTCCTTTCTAGTGAGATTTTTATTTTCTTTTTCTAGGTTTTCTTTAGTCTATCTATTTTCTTCGTTTCTTTGTTCGTAACCATTACCATTCGACATCATGGAAGGTGGTAATATCCTTAATCCCAACAACCCACCACCACCTCCTAGAGCCCGTACTTTAGGAGAGTACTCCCGTCCTAGCCACCATGGCTATCGAAACACCATTGAGCTCACTCAAGGAGCCAATGTCACTCCCTTGCGATCCGACACCATCCGGTTGGTGCATAGCGGATGCGCATTCCATGGACTTCGTTCTGAAGATCCTAATCAACATCTCAAGGACTTTCTCAAAATCGTTGATTCTATAGACCTTGATGTTGCCACTCGAGAGACGACCCGACTACGTCTCTTTCAATTCTCTCTGCGGGACCAAGCTAGTCAATGGCTAGAGCGTCAACCCGCAGGATCCATCACCTCTTGGGATGATCTCACCACTCGTTTCCTTGCTCAGTTTTTCCCACCGGGAAGAACTACCAAGCTAAGGAATGATATCTTGATGTTCCAACAACGTCAAGGCGAAACCCTCTACGAGGCATGGACTCGATTCAAGGACTTACTCCAAAAAGTCCCTCACCATGGCTTAGAACTTTGGCTCCAAGTCCAAATCTTCTATGACCATATCAATCTCTCCACGAGGCAAACCATTGACCAAGCGGCTGGTGGTAAGCTACGTGATCTAAGTGCGGAACAATCATGGGCTCTCCTAGAGGATCTTGCTCTTTATGACAACGAAAGTTGGAATGATCCCCGTGATTTGAATAAAACGGTCAAGGCAATATCTTTGCCTTCGAACAATTCAAGCACTTCCGACCGTAGGATCATAGAACTTGAAGACCAAGTCAAGTTTCTCATGAAATCCTACGAGGCTCCTAAACCTTCAAGCCAAGTTAACAAAATCACTTCTTCGTGTAAATTATGTAGTGGGCCCCACAACACTCATGATTGCATGGAACTCCCCAAACAGGCTTTCAAAGAACTCGCATCCTCGCGAATCGATAAGGCGGGAGATAAGTGGCTCACTACTAATTATGGACACAAGAATTCCGAAGATAGGTATGAGGCATGGAAGAGTAAGCCAAATTTTAGTTGGAACCAAACTCGAAGCGTATCATTCAATGACTCTACCCCACTCACCTGGTCTGAACATTATCCTCAGCAACATACGCATAAACAACAAAATCGCGAGGAATCACTGCAAAAATTCATTCTCTCTCAAGAAACACAACTCTCCAAACTTGAGAATCAATTCAGACAACAGCAAGTTGATATGAACAACAAGGTTGATAACCTGTTAAAGGTTATCAATGATCGCCTTGCTGGCAGGTCAACTTGTGAGTTGCCACGAGTTAATGAGATCAAATCTGTCACGGTGACTCACCAAACACCCCCTCCTGTAAAAATCAAGCACCCTAGTAAACTCTTCAAACACATATCACAAAACAGAAAAGAAACTGGAGATACTCATACCCCTTCGAAACCTCTCCACTTCGTGAACACCATTACAACAATACCTGTTCCTAAACCCAATCTGGACCAACAATCAACCACGAATGTGGACAATGAAATGGAGGGTGAAGTTCCCGAAAAGAACCCCGAGGCGCCCGACGACTATCTAGACTCACCAAAGAACTCGAGTAAAAGAGAGGTAAGTGATGAGGAGGGCTCGGAAGAGAAATCCGAAATGCCTCATGGGCTCCCAGTACTGCTAGACCACCCCCTGGTGGAGGAACTTGAGAGGGGCACAACAAAGTTGCCTATGGGATTTGGAGAGAGAATAGAGGATGACGCTCCCAGGGTCTTTAAGATATCTTGCACCACTAGGAAAAAGATCATTAAAGATGCCTACATAAACCCCAACTCTTCTATGAATGCAATATCCCTTTATCTATATAACGAAGCCTTCACCGAACAGGTCAAATATGAAGGGTCTAATATCATCGGGGTAATAAGAAGGGTACCAATTGTGATAGAAAAGTTCCTCTTTCATATCGAGCTAACTGTATTTAATAACATGGACTCTATCATCAGCCAATCCTTAGCTGGCCTTGTTCTAGGCAAACCATTCATAAACGCAACGGGAGTGATACTCGACGAGGATAATAGTAGTGCATTATTTACCGATGGTATCAGGAAAGTGATTTTTCGGGATGGCTGTGAAGAAGTATATGAGTATCAACCATCAGCATGTGGCAACACATGGGGGCTATGCGGTAGAAGGCCTGGCCGAATTAAGCTATGTGATCCGAATAATCTCAAAATACCTTGCATGATTGGTCACAAGCATTTTTATAATGTTTACATCGACACATGTTTACCCAAAAATGTGATGTCCCTGTTTCATTATAACAACATTTGCAGATGGGGAATGATTCATAAAGGGAAGGACGACATTGGCATAGATGATGATGTACAGGTGTTTGTAGGAAACATGACATTCACTATGAGATTCGCAATCGTCGATAATATCGAAAAGTACATCGATCCCAGGTTATCACAAGTTGTTTTTGGGGCACCTTTTTGCAAGGCCACAAGCTTGGTTGTGGACGAGCTCAATGGGATCATGACTTTCACCGATGGGATTAGGGAAATCTCATACCAAACGCCTTACAAGATGAGAGAATTCAAGGAGATTGATTATGAAGGGCTCGATGGGTTAAGTTCCCAACTCGTGTTATGTGATGATGATGTGAGAAGGGGATGTAAGGACACTTTTGACCTGTCAAGTGGATTCTTTAAGCATGATAAGGAGTTTAGTTCTAAATACCGAAACAATCCTTTTGATCTCGAGGACCCGAAATACCTTTACTATGAAAGTGATTCTGATAGAGAATCAAAGGAGAATGGCCTAGGAACCATGACCGATGATGGAGTCACGTAATGTACGTGACTTTGAGTCTAGCTACAAGACTCGTTAATAAAGAAAAGCGCTTCTTGGGAGGCAACCCAAGTTTTATTTGCTTTGTGTGTTTATTTATTTGTTTGTTTGATTTTATTTGTTTCCGTATGTGTGTTTAAGTTTTATTATTATTGATTCATGTTAAAAACTAATTTGTGAAAATGCTTTATCTTGTTTTTAACTTCGTCTTAACTACATATAAAGGTATTTTGCAAAAGTTAAGTGTAAGGGAAATCTAAATCGGTTTATTAGAACACAAATAAACATGAATCGTAATAGTAATAAATGAACATACATATTAGTATTTGTTTGAGTCAAATGCTTGTATCGAGTCATAATGATGTTTTGCAGGATTTCCAGGAAGTAAGGTATAGGTTTTTCCAAAAAATTTTCCGGAAACGTAACATGAGAATTCTGTCAGATCATTTCTGACGGCGTCAGGCTTTACAACCTGACGGCGTCAGGTTTAATTTTCTGAAAATTTTTGAAAGTTTTGTTTTCATAAAAAGTTTTTATTAAATCTCTAACTAATAATCTCCAGGAATCTGCAAAATAATCATTCCACAAGCATTATATCCTTATATATAGATTTATCCCGCCGATGTTATGCAGGTTTTCGTATTTGTTTTCTCAGGTTTAACAGGTTATTTTGGACAAGGAAGTGTTTGTTGGATCAAGCTTTTGGCGATGCATTAGTCATGGAGCTTCAACATTACTTTGGAAGAAGATCTAACCATGATATTTCATTATCCACCGAGCGAATCAGGGGAGTATTTGATTTCATTCTTTTACTTTTTTACTTTTACATTTGTTATTTGAACATTGGGGACAATGTTCATCTTAAGTGTAAGGGGGGGTAAAAGTACGATTAGAGAATGCTATTGCACTTGATTTTTGTTTGTTTAATAGTAGATGTGTAATAAAACTGAGATAAATACCTGTTAGGGCAATTTTAGTGCCAAATTTAAAATTTTTTACAACATTTAGGAGTGAAACTTTAGTCCTAATAAGCGTCTCATGGATAGGAATTTTCCACCCCCAAATATGTGAGGTTCGCCCCTAGAATTGGTAGGAAAAGCATTTATGCTATGATGTGTGTACCGGTACCACTAAAAAATTTTCCACCCCCAAATATGTGAGGTTCGCCCCTAGAATTGGTAGGAAAAGCATTTATGCTATGATGTGTGTACCGGTAGCACTTAGATTCTAGAACTTGCGTTAGGACCATTCCAAGGCCACAAGTGAGACTACATTCGTGTAGTTAGATTTACTACATGATAAGAGGCATTAGGATTAACCCATTGTTTTACACCTGTGTTTTTGTTATAATTACATTGGCTACATTGGTCAAGTAATTCTCCCACGCCCTTTGCGTTGTACTCATTTTTAGTACACGATACCCCTAGTACACCCCTCAGAGCCTATCTGTTCGTTTCGACCTTTAAGCATTTTACTTAAAGGAAGAATTTGTTACACCCCACTTAAATGTACACCCAAATCGCCTTAGCCTACCTTGTATGCACTCATCTTTAGTGCATTATTGTTACAACATTTGTTTAAACCCAAGTTAATTATCTAATTGATTACATAGTTGCTAAGTCGAGTCATATCCTTGTACATATTGTTTTGGGACGATTGGGACTCATGGGTAAAGTACTAGTGTAATGGAGTAATGGGGAAGAACATCATTTATTACCCCCATATGTGCTAAATATTTTAAAAGTACTCCAAGTGTTTTGATTATCTTAATTCGAGTCATTAGAATAGTAATTTGTAAAGTTATGTAAAAGTTCAAGTGTAAGGGGAATGCAACGCCCATATGATGTATTATTTTGGATGGTAGGGCAAAAGTGTATGCAAAAAAAAAAAAAAAAAAAAAAAAAAAAAAAAAAAAAAAAAAAAAAAAAATCGAAAAAATCAAGAAAAAATACAAAAAAATTGAGAAAAAAAAAAGTAGAAAAAACGTACGGACTACCATCCCGTTTCATTTTATGTTTATTTTATGTTTTTGTTATTTTGTTTTTAGCTTAAGATTGAGTTGAGTCTTGGCTTAGCAACATTGTATAGTACATGTAATTGATCAAGATCTTTAACTCGCCACCAGTAAAATATCCTTTATCCAACAAAACCGTGTTTTCCTTTTCCCTACACCTAACGTTATAACCCATTTAAAAGCCCTCTTTGATAGTTTATTCTTAGGTGCTTACGCCTAGTGGAGGAGGTTTTCGATCCTTTCCCAAGCCTATGGTAATCTATTTGCTATGACAGGTAGTGAGAGATATTATCCGTTTTCATTTATGAGATTTATTTTTATGACACTTGAGAGATGTGAGTATCTAAACACTACTTGTGAGGTGCTAGTTTATAATCTCCGTGCTTATTACGATTAAAGTGGAACGACTATTTGTTGCAATTACTTTTATGTTAGCATTAAATGACCCCTAACTTGTATTTTGATTAGAATAAAAGCGCATTTGCTTGAGGACAAGCAAATCTCAAGTGTAAGGGTATTTGATGAAGCGAAAAGTGTACCGCTTTTAAGGGGTCATTTAAGCCCTAAATCGTATTTATTTTATCAAATATTGCCCTAAATCGTTCCTTTTGTCATTTTAGGTACTTTTGAGAAGAAATCTGGAAAAGGAAGCATTTTGGACGTTTTTGGAGCATAAAAGTGAAGAAAACGACAAAGTCTCAAAATTGTGCTGGAAATTACCTTTGACGGCGTCAGGATTTGTTCTGGACGGCGTCATGGCTTGGCAAAAGTGGTGGATGTGAAAATTACTCATGATAAGCCAGAGAAATTTGCATGGAATTCTGACGGCGTCACCCTTTAATCTGATCAAGGTCGTCACGGCTTAATTTAAAGAGGGACGGCGTCACGCCTAATTCTGACGGCGTCAAGCCTTGATAAGCCAGAACGGATTTTGGAGAGCTAAAGAGGGACGGCGTCAAGAAGGCCATCCGGGAACCCTAAAAGCGGCGAGGTGACGGCGTCACACTCCATAACGTGACGCCGTCAGATCTGAAAGTCTATATATAGTTTTGCAATTTTTTGTCATTAGTGTGGAACTTATTTGGGGAACTTTGTGTGTGAAAACCCTAAGACGATTTTAGCAGCTTTTTCAAGGCTTTTTGCCTTGAGATCTTCCATGTTACATTGAAGATAAGTTATCAATTAATCATTCAATATGTCTATGTGTTGTTTGATTCTATCTTGTTCTTGTCTTTTGTTTAACATGTTAGGCTAGATTTATCTTGTGTTTGCTTAGATCTAATGAAACCTAGCTATTGATTATTGGTTATTAGTGTGTTATTAGTTGTATTGGATGATTGTTCATCTATGTTAGGCTTAAGAAAACTGGCTAACTTCCTATTCGGTAACTTGCTTGAACGTCTTAAGAAACATGAACCAATGCGTACTAAGGTTTTTATGGTTGTATTTAATGCACAAGCGAATTCTAGTGATCCCATGTTAGGAGCTTCCTAGCCGGCTCGACATAGGAGTGAAGTAGGAGCTTGTAGAGTTGGGGAAGTACGTACGCCACCCCACGATTGGTATTAAGGAATACACCCGTCATCCACGCAATTAATACACACTAATCAACCGGTAAAAGATAGTTAGGGAGTAAGGAAATCTAAGTAAACACATTTCTCTCCACATAAGTTTTACCACCTTTTCATTGTCAGTTATTTTATTGTATTTGCATTTGTAGTAACTTGGGTTAGTTGACTAGCAACTAATTCCGCCCACTCTTTCAAACCCGAGATTTTACTTGCTTTCATAAAATTATAAAAAACATAAAAAGAATCTTCTCTCACCCTTAGACCTATTAGAGTAGTTTTTCATACCTAACGAACACTATTCCCTGTGGAGAACGATCAATCCCCCGTACTTACCACTACACTATACTACATCGGTCAGGTACACTGCCTGGTGGGGTTGTAAGCCTCTTGAGATCCCTCGAGAGGTAAAACCTGTTGTAAGGTTGCAAAACCACGCATCACTCACCATATGGGTTTTCACCCATATTTCTGACTTCTTTCTCTTTTCTAACACCCAAGTGTGGGGGAGATGCCCCACATATTGTATATATGTACATTTTTTGTTTCAAAAAAAAAAAAAAAAAAAAAAAAAATGTGTGTGTATATAAAATAATGGCTATTAGTGTGTATATAAAATAATGGCTATTAGTATTTCCTTTTCACGTTCTAAGTGTTGGTTTAACAACCGGTACTTTGAATATTGAGGGCAATATTCAGTTCTAAGTGTGGGGGGGAATTCTGGCGAATTTTGTCACATTGTACCTTCTAGTGCCCTATTCCCCCATTTTGGCCAAAATTTTAAAATTTTTTCTCACTTAGAATGCAATAAATGGTTATCAGTCCGCCATGTCTAACCCACATAAGGATTGGCTAATCCAGGAGCAAACGGCTCTTGGTAAAGATATATCAAATCCGTTTATGGCTTGCAATTTGCCAAAAATTGTATGTTATTCGACTCACCATATCTTTATAAGTGAAGAGTTGGCTAGCCCGCAAGGTTATGGCTTGTGGTAAAGGCAGTGGAAAAACCATAATTGGTAATCAGCTCACCAAAGATAATAGTTGTAATTTATCTAAGAGTTGGCTAGTCCAGAAGCAAACGGCTTCTGGTAAAGACATATCAAACCCGTTGACAGCTGATGATTTGCTCAAAATCATTTGGTTATCAGTGTACCAAAGTATCACATACTAAAACATTGGCTACTCCAGAAGTAATGGCTATCTGGTAAAGAGTAAAATCCATTAATTTTTCATAAAAGATTGCTAGGGACTAGCAATAGTTTAGTGTGAGGGATTGATGAGTGTCTAAATACTCATCATTTCTGTCACATTTAGACTGCAAAAACATTTAAAAACATGCAGATATGCTTCAAAATACAGAAAATATCATTTGATTGTGTTTTTATCTGTTTCATGTGCAAAAGGAATGAAATCAGTTGAAAAACGAACAAAGTTTGCATAATTGGCAGTTTCAGTCCCTGAAGTTTCAAAAATGGCAAAACAAGTCCCCCGGTTTTCAAAAATGGAAAATTATTTTTTATGGTCCTTGTACTATTGAAACTTGGCACAAATGGTCCCTGGAAATAGATTTGATTTTTGGCAAAGTCTGTAGGATCCCACGAAAATCCGTTATGATAATCCTCATTAATTAATCATAACCTTGAGTTACTGTTTGCCAAAACCCATTTTTATGGGTAAATTTGAAATTTTTCTGGATATATTATTTCACCACAACACAACAACACAACAATTAACGAGTGTCAACCATAGACCACGATATATATTACGAAACGTGATCACATTACAAAGATTAAAATTTCAAAAATCACCATATACACTAATCACTATATTTTCTACTAATTATAACAATAATTATAAACTTACACTAACTACATTTAATTACACAACATTTACTCTAAACATATTTTATTTCATTTACTAATCTAATCAAAGCTACAACCAAACTGGACCTTTAAATGCATCCAGCCCAATCACCACTCCAACGTGCACACGTCCAGCCCAACTTCCAAGCTACCTTTTCTTTTGTGATTTCATGCCTAGTTCGATCTGCTAAACCACCTCCAAAACACACTTCGTACGTTAAATTTCTAAACGCGACCTATACATATTTTTGCACCATCTTACTCATGACCCACTAGACTTCATGCGTGCCAAATTTCAGATTTGAATAACGAGTATTTCTAAGGTTTTGAAGACTAAAGTGTTTGTCCCATTTTAACCCAACCCGATATACGTAACTTATCGAGACTCAACCAAATCTTACCCCGCTTTTTCCTATGTACTCATAATGATACTCTCAACAAAATAGGACGACCAGAAGTTGGCTAGGAACACAGAGGATTTGTATAGTTCGCTATCTTCATTCTAGAACTCGTATGAGATAAAAATGTATACAAATAACCCAACAAGTAAAGATAAGATTTCCCCATGTTACTATCTTCACTAAATATCTTATACTGTCAGAAAAACTACCCTAGGTGTCCACTCCTCTACAGTAAAGATCAATAATTTAGTTTGAGGGTAATATAGGCAAAACGTGTAAAACTCTATCTCTATATATTACTCCCTCCTATAGCAAGCCACATTGCTCATTACCTACTCCTTTCACTCTCAATACTAACATCAAAATCACAGCAACTCTCTGTCGCACATTTGGAAGCAGCAACATAAGGAAATACGTGAAGGCATATTGAAATGTCTAGCGAGTAGGCTGCCTTCGTCCTAGTGTTTCATTCGACCTTCACTGCCTTTCTCCACCACCTTAAAGGGGTAGTAAGTGTCTAACCCTTCTCAAGTTTCGTATGTTTTCACTCCACATATCACGTACACAACCCCCACATGCATGCACATGTTAGTCTCTTTACATTTGAAACATATCATTTCTTTTATTTTACTAGTACGTGCATTACAATTTACAAACCCACGAGGGTGACGACTCCACTGAGGAAGAATTAGAACCACACTCACACTTTACTAAGTACACATTTAATATAGCAAGCCATGCATCATTTTGTTTTTTTTTTTTTTTTCATTCGAACATATCATACCTTCGTATTTTAAAAACGCAGTAACTTATTTAGAAACCTATAAAGATTACAAACCCACTCCACTGTGATGGTTTAAAAACCACAACTCGCACATCATTTTCATGATTCAAGATATGATCACATGCATGCATCATTCTTACTCGAACGTATGAAAACATTACATCACACGCTATAAATAGAACTGGGAAAACTAAAATATGCTAAGTGTTTTTATACATATACAAACAGTCTCAAGTAACCTTCGAACTGACTTCATATCTCACGACATAATTTAATAACCATGCCCTTTCTGTACACGACCCATTTCACCACGTAACTGACTACATTTTCATTTAAAAACCTTGTAAAAGCAAGCGAGAAACAACCATTAAAAACTGCCGAACCAATCACAGAAACACTAGATTGTTTTTAGAAAATATAACCCAAAAATTGTCTTCGATAATGGACTTAGCCAAAGCCCAATAAGATTTTGCGTGTAACCGGTCCAGTGGGCCCAGGAAATATATTTTCAGAATCACAAAAATAATCCAAGAACAGGCCCAAAACAATTTTACATGCCCTCGCCTCTAAAATATTAAATGGGCTTTAAAATAGTTCGTTGTGCGGCCCATTTGTACAAAAATAAGCTCTTTTCTGAAATAAGCAATTGAAATAAGTTAAAATGAACTTAATAAAGTTATAGAAATTTTCAGAATATTTTCCCCGTCATTTTTATGCAAAAAGGACTAAAAATGTAACGCGATTTAACTAGAAGGACTAAAACTGCCAACCTGTGAAACTTATGGACTGAAGCTGTGAAAACAGTTTGTAAAGGACTTGATTTGACATACCATTGAACTCCGAGCCTTATATGGACATATGGACAAGATTTGGACTATTATTGGACGTTGGACTTAACCGAGGACTAACGACGTAACGCAATTACAGTCAGACTAAAAAGTATAAAATCTGAAAAGGACAAGGATCTATTTAACTTCACTTGACATTCTTAGTTATTTTCATTTTGCACCCTTCATTTCATATGCATGTTTTATTTTAAGTTATGCATTATTTAAAGTTTCGTTATTAGAAATATTAGCAACTTCACTTGCATATTATTTCAGCATACTTCGAGAAAGTAATATTTTGGGTCGATTAAGATAAGAATCAAGATGATATTATAGATATATCATATTTTTAACTTGAGGCATTTTAAGCATATCACACTCACATCACCGATCAAATCGTTACACGATTTATCCTTTCCACATTCGTTATTAGTAGTAAGTTAGACTCTTAGACTTCGCTTATATTCAGGTCTCGTATTGAAGAAGTTTTCGTGATCGTTTACTTGATCTTATAATTTCGTCTTGTCAGATACACTCCAGGTGAGTCGTGGCCCCTACTTTTAACTCTTGTTTTAATAACTCTTTTGGGGGAGATACATGCTTTAACTGTTTTAAGTTACTTATATAAAACTCTCATGATTTACTCAAAATCATCCACTATGCTTTACATGTTTGAATCACCTTTGAGAGGAATATATGTTCGTTATATGTACAAATTGCTTGCTTAGCATAAACACTGAATTTGAAAGATAACAATTTTAAACTACTTGATGTAACATGATACTGAGACTTATTGTATGCATTCATGTGACAAATGAATGTACTGTTACTTTATTATGATATTTCTACATTTCACTAGAAATAATTGCCAAAACTAAAAATTACGCATAATTCATACACCCTGAAACCTATATTGCCTAAGTTTACTTTATTGCCATAAAGTCCCTTGATCATGAGCCATTAATCACTGCGGTGAGCGCGAATATAGTGAACAGCTTCGAAACCTGTTGGAGGCTGACGACCTATCCCACTAAATACTTGGACGGAATGCCTAAATGGTTAGTCGTATTTAGTCGCGATGCACTATATTTGAGAAAAATAGGAATTGGCAAGTCACCTATTACACGAGGGCAAAACTTTCGTCATTAATTTGGTGAACACTCCGTTTTCCGGTACAATGTTAACGTTTTGCGTGTCATGAGGCTTAGGGCAATATAACTTTATGAATATATGAATGTTTCATATATATCCTAGGATACAGCTGTATTTAGAAGACCATCACTTTACACCGATAGATTTCAGACTCTAAATTACTATTCCCACTATGTGATATGATTTTGAATCCTGTACTTGAACTTTAATTGTTATCATATATGACTTAAATGAGAATTCTACAAAAGACAACCCAAAATGCTTGGTATATCGTTACATTTACAAGCTGACTCAACAGTCTATATCGAGCGTATAACAACGTAGCTCATCTGCATCTATAACTTGAAACTTATGATTTTGGAGATCATACATGATTTGCTTGTGGATTTTTATACAACACAACTGGCTATTTATTTCATGAAGAATTATTATTTACTTCGGAAATCACTATACACCTTTTAAATTCATGGAAAGAAAGTTATTTTCTAACAAACTCCACGAACTCACCAACCATTGTGTTGACGTTTTAAGCATGTTTATCTCAGGTAATTAACGGAGCAGGACAAGACACGGAGCAGGCATCTTATACTCTGATAAATAAACTGGTGTAAAATCAAATATGTCATTCTTTCCAAATTATCACACTGTTGTGGGAATTCCAAATCAGATATCTCCCTTTTATACCAAAACTATTAATTCGAATGACATATAGCTTTCAAAACGCCTATTCTGGACCGTTTTTCTGAAATTTTAACTCGATCCTCACCGTAACACCCTAATTACTTTTCCGCTGCCACTAAACAAATTAGGGGGTGTTACAAAGTTGGTCCTTGGATTTTCAGCATTTACAACCTTGGTCCCTAAACTTAACACAAATCCATTTCCAATCCTAAACTAAATAAAACCCAACCTATTTATTAACCCAATCCAACCCTTATCCTAATCCTAACTAAACCCGGCCACAAACCCAAGCCCACTAAACAAGCCCAACCCCCTTTATCCCGTTTGATTTTTTTAGATAAACACAATCGGTCAAACGCTAGTCAAACACTCAACCTTTCTTCTTTCCCTGATACCGCCAAAACCAAACCAGTACACCAAAACCATGTCCTCACCTCCACCCCCCAGCTGGCTATTCTACATCACACCTCACCTCCTACTTAGCTAATCTCACCACCTCTCCCCCACATGACTCAGGAAAAAGTTAAAAAACCCACATGCTCGTTTCCCGCCAAAAAAGCTAACCAACGATTCAGATTGTCTCAATTTAATCCAATGGTGGGGAAATGCTCAGAAGTCGACAAGGAAGCATTGGGAATGTTATTTAAGAAGAAAAGAAGACAGAAGAATATTTTGTCATTGTATTTAGACCAAATTTCGTAGTATAGGTTTTTAAATTAAGTTCAGTTAAATTTTATTGTATCTTTAATCTCAGTTGAATGTAATTTTCAGTTTAAGTTCAATTTCAACAAACCTTGTTTCATTTTCAGTGTATTTCAATTTTTAGTTAATCCAGTAATTTAAAAGTTGTTGTTGTTTAATTTCAAAAGTTTCTCTTTTTAGTTTATATAAACTAACTTAAGCCTGTGACAGCTTTTGGTTAGCTTATTATAGCTTAATCCAGTATCATTTGCAAATTTTCACAAAAAGTCAAGAAAAGTCAACTAAGGTCAACGACCACTGTTCCATAGCTTATTTCTGTTGTTTGTAGCTTTTCCTTAGCTCCTCTGCTTTGTTTGAAGTATATTAGCTTAGTTCTCTAATTAGTGTAAGCTTAAATTTCTATTTCACTTAAAAATTAAAAAACAGTCACTATTAGCTTAATTTTGTTTTTGCTTATTCAGTGATCATATTAGATAATAAGCTGCTTGTTTCATCCTATTTAAGTTAATTAATCATTAAATAGTCAGTATTTTAAGTTATATTGGTAGTTCCTAGTTATAATTTCATATCAGTTACATATAAGGTAGTGTTTGGTTTAAAGTCAAAGTGGGTCAAAAAAACTAACCCATACTGTTCATTGACAATTTGCCCAGATTTGATTGAGCTTATAACAGCTTGTTTAAGCTGTTTTTAGCACCACTTTGTGGTTTTGAAGCTTTTGACAGGTTTGGAATTGGTGTTGCTGATACAAAGGTCCAAACTGCTCCAATAAGCTCATGCTTATTTTGGGTCCATTTTGCAATTTCTCAGGTTCC
The DNA here is from genome assembly GCA_021014915.2 of Artemisia tridentata subsp. tridentata. Taxonomy (NCBI): domain Eukaryota; kingdom Viridiplantae; phylum Streptophyta; class Magnoliopsida; order Asterales; family Asteraceae; genus Artemisia; species Artemisia tridentata. The sequence goes on from CP139505.1 coordinate 355,791,346, forward strand.
ATAAATATCTTTTTTTAGTTTGCATTAACATTCCATTAGGCCTAAGTTAGTTTAGCTCAAAACCATGTCTGCACATTTTTTAATTTTTGCCTTTTCTTGCCTTTTTCAAGCTCAGTTTTAAGCTAGTATAAGTAGGTGTTAATTTCTAATTTTTGGTTTTATCAATAGCTTACATATTGAATTTTATCTGTTTGAGCTTTATTCTGCATTTGTAGCTTATTTAGATATCTTATTTCACCCTGCAATTAGCCCCAGTCCTGCACATACCCTGCACCACAGCTTTTGCATATTTTCCATAAGCTCTCCTGTGCTCATTAGTGGGTCCCATAATTTGCTTCTTGGCTTTTTGGAAAGCCAATAAGCTCATCCCTAAGGAACAGGGCTTATTTCTTCCTTTATAGCTTATTTGGTAGGGCTGCTTGCCCCTTTAAGTTTGTCCAATCTCACCCTTATGCTGAGTCATCAGCATAAACCACCCAAGTTCATGCCCTCCCCTAGTGCTTATTAGTGGGACCCAGGGGCTGAACCTTGGCTTTTTAGAAAGCTCTTCTGGGTGGCTTTTAGGAATAACTCTTAGTTTGGGCTTCCAATCACCCTAGTGGGCCCCACAAGGCCTGCTAAGTGGCCATCTTTGGCCTGTGTTGTGTTCAGGAATTTGGATTTGCTTATTTCACATTTTCAGCTTATTTAGTTTGCTTGTGTCTTTCCTTTGGCTTATTCTTAGTACATTTCACTAGCTTGTAGCTTAATCCTCCCTCTGTGTTCACTATGTAGCTTATTTGTAGCTTGTTCATCATCAAAATCCACTTAAGCTTGAAAAAAGCTTAACTGTGGAGAATTTAAGCTCCCAAATAGCTTACTTTTGAGTTCTAAACTAGTTGTCTTCATTAAAGTTTCATATTTTCAGTGTATAAATAGTTTTGTAAAAGAAAATCAAAGAAAAACCAAATATAAAAAAAGTGATAGCTTCTATTTAAGCCATTTGGCTTATTTTTCTGCTTTTTCATTAAGCACTTTTTATTTTTATATTTTTCTTAGGTTCCTGTACTTATTTAATATTTATAGAAAAAGTTTCAGATTTTTCTTTGTTCATTTAGTATTTATTATAATTTAAATTAGTTTAAATAATTATTAATTAGTAATTAATTAATAATAATTAGATAAAAAGTGTAAAAATATATTTTCAGTTTTAAAATAAGTTTTAGGTTATTTTAGATTTATCTAAGTTAAAATTTTAATTTTCTAGGTTAATTTCCTATTTTCTTTTAATTTAGGGTAATATTAAATAGTTAAAAATAGTTTTTAATTAATAATAATTAAATAAATAGTCATAAAAATAATTTTAATTTTCCAATAATTTTCTTTTATCTTTAGGATTCCAAAAATATAATTTTCACGTCCGTGGGATTTATATTGGTCAGAATTCACTTTTTATTTCGTACGTTTACGTAAATTTTAATTAAACGTACGCGTTTTTAGATTTTAGACGTTTCTAGTTAATTTGTTTTCGCGTATTTGTTCTTATAGCTTCTTTAAGCTATTCCCTTTTATATTTCCTTAATTTAATCATTCACAACCTTTTTCATTCAATTATCACCCGATCTCAGATTCGTTTTACTACAGTTTACACACCTCGTTGGGACTCAACGACCCGGGGATACTCTGTACTCCTTTGGTAAATTGGTTTGTTGACCTCAAGTGTTTGACTTTAGTTGACCCACATCCTTGGTTGATTTAAGTTGACTGTTTGAGATCAATCATGGTCTTCTAGGAGGAGGTGTTTTTGACCTAAGCTTTGGTTTAGAGTTTTCTACTTCGGTTTTTAAAGATGGTTTGTAGAAAGCTTTTATTTCCTCATTATTGGCTATGGGTATTTTTCTATCTTTTATAAGTATATATTTAGGCTTTGACTCTAATAATTTTTGATTACTAGTTTCACTTTCAAACTTTACATTTTTAGTTTCACTAGTTGTAGCCTTAGTTGAGTTAAATCCTAATCCGGTTTTATCTCCTGATATTCTTTGAATGCTTATTATATCTCTAAGTGAATTACTACTATTTTCAAATTTGTTAAGTCTACAAATTTCTTCCTTAAGTATTTCGTTTTCATTTTTAGTTTCTTGACATGTTTTACATTCAAGGACTTCTTTGCCTTTTTCTAAGTTATGTAGTTTAATTTTTAATTCTAGTATTTCTTTTTCTAATTGGTTATTTATGTGTTTTAGTGATTTATTTTTAGTCATTACTTTTTGGCCTAATATACATAACCTATTATATTCGTTATTGATGAAGCGAAAAGTGTACCGCTTTTAAGGGGTCATTTAAGCCCTAAATCGTATTTATTTGATCAAATATTGCCCTAAATCGTTCCTTTTGTCATTTTAGGTACTTTTGAGAAGAAATCTGGAAAAGGAAGCATTTTGGACGTTTTTGGAGCATAAAAGTGAAGAAAACGACAAAGTCTCAAAATTATGCTGGAAAGTACCTTTGACGGCGTCAGGGATTGCCCTGGACGGCGTCACGGCTTGGCAAGAAAAAGGTGGATATGAAAATTACTCATGATAAGCCAGAGAATTTTGCATGGAAAATCTGACGGCGTCACCTTTTGAAGTGATCAAGGTCGTCACGGCTTAATTTAAAGAGGGACGGCGTCAAGCACTAATCTGACGGCGTCAAGCCTTGATAAGCCAGAACGGATTTTGGAGGTCTAAAGAGGGACGGCGTCAGGAAGGCCATCCGGGAACCCTAAAAGCGGCGAGGTGACGGCGTCAGAATCTACAACGTGACGCCGTCAGACCTTAATCTCTATATATAGTTTTGCAATTTTTTGTCATTAGGGTGAAACTTTGTGTGTGAAAAACCCTAAGACGATTTTAGCAGCTTTTTCAAGGCTTTTTTCCTTGAGATCTTCCATGTTACATTGAAGATAAGTTATCAATTAATCATTCAATATGTCTATGTGTTGTTTGATTCTATCTTGTTCTTGTCTTTTGTTTAACATGCTAGGCTAGGTTTTCTTTGTGTTTGCTTAGATCTAATGAAACCTAGCTATTGATTGTTGGTTATTAGTGTGTTATTAATTGTATGGGATGATTGTTCATCTATGTTAGGCTTAAGAAAACTGGCTAACTTCCTATTCGGTAACTTGCTTGAACGTCTTAAGAAACATGAACCAATGCGTACTAAAGGTTTTTATGGTTGTATTTAATGCATGAGCGAATTCTAGTGATCCCATGTTAGGAGCTTCTTAGCCGGCTCGACATAGGAGTGAAGTAGGAGTTCATAGAGTTGGGGAAGTACGTACGCCACCCCACGATTGGTATTAAGGAATACACCCGTCATCCACGCAACTAATACACACTAATCAATCGGTAAAAGATAGTTAGGGAGTAAGGAAATCTAAGTAAACACATTTCTCTCCATATAAGTTTCACCACATTTTCATTTTCTGTTATTTTATTTTATTTGCATTCGTAGTAACTTGGGTTAGTTGACTAGCAACTAATTCCGCCCACTCTTTCAAACCCGAGATTTTACTTGCTTTCATAAAATTATAAAAACATAAAAAGAATCTTCTCTCACCCTTAGACCTATTAGAGTAGTTTTTCATACCTAACGAACACTATTCCCTGTGAAGAACGATCAATCCCCCGTACTTACCACTACACTATACTACATCGGTCAGGTACACTGCCTGGTGGGGTTGTAAGCCTCTTGAGATCCCTTGAGAGGTAAAACCTGTTGTAAGGTTGCAAAACCACGCATCAAGTTTTTGGCGCCGCTGCCGGGGAATAGTTATTGTTTAGGTTGAATTTTTATTTTTATAGGTCTACTCACTAGATTCCTTTCTAGCGAGATTTTTATTTTATTTTTCTAGGTTTTCTTTAGTCTATCTATTTTCTTCGTGCTTTTGTTCGTATAAGATTTTCATTGACTATTCAGTTTGCCATTATGGAAAACGCGAATCCGCCCCTTACACCTGGCGAAGTAGCTTTGTTGCGTAGCCAACTTGAGAATGAGATTAGTGAGCTCAGAGAGCTCAATAGAATTATTGATATAGAGCTCGATTATGCCTTGAACAACTTAGAGACCGCCATATACTCAGATAATTACTTAGAACGTAATAATCTTACGGTTGAGAAGTTGATTGAGAAAATTAATGAAGTAAAGGTAGATCCTAGGTTGGATGATTATTTCAATGAATACCCCACTAAGGAGGAGATTGCTTACTATAACAACCTAGTTGATAACCCTCGACCACCTTTTGTTAGAATTGACCCAAAGATTAAGAGGGGTGATCCCGGGAATGTGAAGATACCATGTATGATTGGGTACCAATACGTTGAGCATGCTTACATTGACTGTGAATCCCCAATCAACGTGATGTCCTCAGGCCTTTATAGCCAGATCATAAACACACCACTTGAGCCTAGGATGGACCCCAAGTGCCCAGGCGGAGTTTGCAACTTCGTTGGAAGGATTAAGGATATGCATATCCTTGTCGGGAATTTTACCTTTGTCACCAACTTCATGATCTTAGAAGATTTGGCAAGTGTTGTTGACTGCCGCCTATCTCACGTGGTGTTAGGTAAGCCATTTATTGAAGCATCCAATTTAAGGTATGATCGTTTGAGAGGCACGGTTCAGTTTTCTAATCACATAGATAGGATCACATATAGAATGCCTTATCGGGTAAATGAATTTCGTTTTGTGCCTCGATTTGACAAGGACAACATTGGTGCGATTGAGGACATCAATGATGAGGATAAAGAAAAAGGCATGGACTATGTTTGGAATAAGAGAAGCCTTTATTATAAAGATTGCTTGAACCTTGGACCTAAATACAAAATTGATATGGAGGTTGTTAGGATGATTAGAGGGGCAATTGAGAAGCAAAACGGAAAAACGTAGAACCCGTGACTTTGAGTCTAGCTACAAGACTCGTTAATAAAGAAAAGCGCTTCTTGGGAGGCAACCCAAGTTTTATTTGCTTTGTGTGTTTATTTCTTTGTTTGTTTGATTTTATTTGTTTCCGTATGTATGTTTAAATTTTATTATTATTGATTCATGTTCAAAAACTAATTTGTGAAAATGCTTTATCTTGTTTTTAACTTCGTCTTAACTACATATAAAGGTATTTTGCAAAAGTTAAGTGTAAGGGAAATCTAAATCGGTTTATTAGAACACAAATGAACATGAATCATAATAATAATAAATTAACATACATATTCGTATTTGTTTGAGTCAAATGCTTGTATCGAGTCATAATGATGTTTTGCAGGATTTCCAGGAAGTAAGGTATAGGTTTTTCCAAAATTTTTCCGGAAACTTAACATGAGAATTCTGTCAGATTATTTCTGACGGCGTCAGGATTTACAACCTGACGGCGTCAGGTTTAATTTTCTGAAAATTTTTGAAAGTTTTGTTTTCATAAAAAGTTTTTATTAAATCTCTAACTAATAATCTCCAGGAATCTGCAAAATTATCATTCCACAAGCATTATATCCTTATATATAGAGTTTATCCCGCCGATGTTATGCAGGTTTTCGTGTTTGTTTTCTCAGGTTTAGCAGGTTATTTTGGACAAGGAAATGTTTGTTGAATCAAGCTTTTGGTGATGCATTAGTCTTGGAGCTTTTACATTCTCTTGGAAGAAGATTTAACCATGTTACTTCATTATCCACCGAGCGAATCAGGGGAGTATTTGATTTCATTCTTTTACTTTTTTTTCTTTTACATCTTGTTATTTGAACATTGGGGACAATGTTCATCTTAATTGTAAGGGGGGGTAAAAGTACGATTAGAGAATGCTATTACGCTTGATTTTTGTTTGTTTGATGGTAGATGTGTAATAAAACTGAGATAAATACCTGTTAGGGCAATTTTAGTGCCAAATTTAAATTTTTTTACAACACTTAGGAGTGAAACTTTGATCTAATGAGCGTCTCACGGATAGGAGTTATATGACTAGCACAAAAACCGTACCACTAAAAAAATTTTCCACCCCCAAATATGTGAGGTTCGCCCCTAGAATTGGTAGGAAAAGCATTTATGCTATGATGTGTGTACCGGTAGCACTTAGATTCTAGAACTTGCGTTAGGACCATTCCGAGGCCACAAGTGAGACTACATTCGTGTAGTTAGATTTACTACATGATAAGAGGCATTAGGATTAACCCATTGTTTTACACCTGTGTTTTTGTTATAATTACATTGGCTACATTGGTCAAGTAATTCTCCCACACCCTTTGAGTTGTACTCATTTTTAGTACACGATACCCCTAGTACACCCCTCAGAGCCTATCTTTTCGTTTCGACCTTTAAGCATTTTACTTAAAGGAAGAATTTGTTTACACCCCACTAAAATGTACACCCAAATCGCCTTAGCCTACCTTGTATGCACTCATTTTTAGTGCATTATTGTTACAACATTTGTTTAAACCCAAGTTAATTATCTAGTTGATTACATGGTTGCTAAGACGAGTCATATCCTTGTACATATTGTTTTGGGACGATTGGGACTTATGGGTAAAGTACTAGTGTAATGGAGTAATGGGGAAGAACATCAATTATTACCCTCATATGTGCTAAATATTTTAAAAGTACTCCAAGTGTTTTGATTATCTTAATTCGAGTCATTAGAATAGTTATTTGTAAAGTTATGTAAAAGTTCAAGTGTAAGGAGAATGCAATGCCCCTATGATGTATTATTTTGGATGGTAGGGCAAGAGTGTATGAAAAAAAAAATAAATAAATAAAAAATAAAAAAAAAATCAAGAAAAATCAAGAAAAATACAAAAAAAAAAAAAAAAAAAAAAAAAAAAAAAAAAAAAAAAAACATACGGACTACCATCCCGTTTCATTTTATGTTTGTTTTATGTTTTTGTTATTTTATTTTTAGCTTAAGATTGAGTCGAGTCTTGGCTTAGCAACATTGTATAGTACATGTAATTGATCAAGATCTTTAACTCGCCACCAGAAAAATATCCTTTATCCAACAATACCGTGTTTTCCTTTTCCCTACACCTAACGTTATAACCCATGTAAAAGCCCTCTTTGATAGTTTATCTTAGGTGCTTACGCCTAGTGGAGGAGGTTTTTGATCCTTTCCCAAGCCTATGGTAATATATTTGCTATGACAGGTAGTGAGAGATAATGAGATATTATCCGTTTTCATTTATGAGATTTATTTTGATGACACTTGAGAGATGTGAGTATCTAAACACTACTTGTGAGGTGCTAGTTTGTAATCTCCGTGCTTATTATGATTAAAGTGGAACGACTATATGTTGCAATTACTTTTATATTAGCGTTAAATGACCCCTAACTTGTATTTTGATTAGAATAAAAGCGCATTTGCTTGAGGACAAGCAAATCTCAAGTGTAAGGGTATTTGATGAAGCGAAAAGTGTACCGCTTTTAAGGGGTCATTTAAGCCCTAAATCGTATTTATTTGATCAAATATTGCCCTAAATCGTTCCTTTTGTCATTTTAGGTACTTTTGAGAAGAAATCTGGAAAAGGAAGCATTTTGGACGTTTTTTTGGGCATAAAAGTGAAGAAAACGACAAAGTCTCAAAATTATGCTGGAAAGTACCTTTGACGGCGTCAGGGATTGCCCTGGACGGCGTCACGGCTTGGCAAGAAAAAGGTGGATATGAAAATTACTCATGATAAGCCAGAGAATTTTGCATGGAAAATCTGACGGCGTCACCTTTTGAAGTGATCAAGGTCGTCACGGCTTAATTTAAAGAGGGACGACGTCAAGCACTAATCTGACGGCGTCAAGCCTTGATAAGCCAGAACGGATTTTGGAGGTCTAAAGAGGGACGGCGTCAGGAAGGCCATCCGGGAACCCTAAAAGCGGCGAGGTGACGGCGTCAGAATCTACAACGTGACGCCGTCAGACCTTAATCTCTATATATAGTTTTGCAATTTTTTGTCATTAGGGTGGAACTTTGTGTGTGAAAAACCCTAAAACGATTTTAGCAGCTTTTTCAAGGCTTTTTGCCTTGAGATCTTCCATGTTACATTGAAGATAAGTTATCAATTAATCATTCAATATGTCTATGTGTTGTTTGATTCTATCTTGTTCTTGTCTTTTGTTTAACATGCTAGGCTAGGTTTTATTTGTGTTTGCTTAGATCTAATGAAACCTAGCTATTGATTGTTGGTTATTAGTGTGTTATTAATTGTATGGGATGATTGTTCATCTATGTTAGGCTTAAGAAAACTGGCTAACTTCCTATTCGGTAACTTGCTTGAACGTCTTAAGAAACATGAACCAATGCGTACTAAAGGTTTTTATGGTTGTATTTAATGCATGAGCGAATTCTAGTGATCCCATGTTAGGAGCTTCTTAGCCGGCTCGACATAGGAGTGAAGTAGGAGTTCATAGAGTTGGGGAAGTACGTACGCCACCCCACGATTGGTATTAAGGAATACACCCGTCATCCACGCAACTAATACACACTAATCAATCGGTAAAAGATAGTTAGGGAGTAAGGAAATCTAAGTAAACACATTTCTCTCCATATAAGTTTCACCACATTTTCATTTTCTGTTATTTTATTTTATTTGCATTCGTAGTAACTTGGGTTAGTTGACTAGCAACTAATTCCGCCCACTCTTTCAAACCCGAGATTTTACTTGCTTTCATAAAATTATAAAAACATAAAAAGAATCTTCTCTCACCCTTAGACCTATTAGAGTAGTTTTTCATACCTAACGAACACTATTCCCTGTGGAGAACGATCAATCCCCCGTACTTACCACTACACTATACTACATCGGTCAGGTACACTGCCTGGTGGGGTTGTAAGCCTCTTGAGATCCCTCGAGAGGTAAAACCTGTTGTAAGGTTGCAAAACCCACGCATCAGTTATCTAGGTCTTTTTCATCTAATGATAAATTTTCATCACTAAAGTATTCGGTTTCGGAACATACCTCACTTGATGTCTTAGCCATGAGACACTTCTCTTCTTTTGTGGTTTCTTTCTCGTCTTCTTCACTGTCACTCCATGCTCCTCCAATGAACGCCTTTTGGTTTTGCTCCTTTGACATCATAGGGCATCTTCCAATGAGATGATTTGGATCACCGCATTTGAAGCACTTCCTCTCGCTCTTGCTACCTTTGTCGTCTTTGTTTCTTTGGAGTGTTTTCCTTTTGTCATATGGTTGTCTAACGAATCTTCCTCGTCTTTTGAAAAACTTCTTGAAGTCTCTTACGGCCATGGCATATTCTTCATCATCACTTTCGGAGGTTGAGCTATCCTCGTCACTTGATGCTTTCCTAGCTTTCAACGCGATTGACTTGCTTTGCTCTTTCTTTCCTTTGACCATCTCGAAGTCTTTCTTGATTATTGCTTCGTAGACTTTCAAGTTGCCAATCAACTCGTCAAGTTGAAGAGTTGACAAGTTCTTCGATTCTTCAATCGCCGTAACTTTAGCTCGCCATTTTGGATGAAGAGCCCTAAGAAATTTCCTGACAAAATTCTTACTAGAAAAACTCTCATCAAGTGCCTTTAAACTTGTGATGATTGTGTTAAACCTAGCAAATGCATTATCAATTGATTCCTCTTCCGGAATCGTGAATTGTTCATATTGTTGAACAAGAAGACCTATTTTATTATCTTTGACTTGACTATTACCTTGGTGAGTTATTAGTAAAGAATTCCAAATTTCTTTTGCGGTTTCGCACATAAAGATTATTTCATATTCTTTACGTGGTAACGCATTATAAATAACCATTTTAGCCTCATTATTTTTAGAAAGTTTTCTTTTTAAATCATCACTTTGTTTTTCAAAAGGTACAATTTCATCCTTTTTAGTTTCAAGATTATGTTGAATAGGTAAAAAATCACCATTAGTAATAACATGCCAAAGATCTAGATCTTTTGATTTCACATAAGTTTCGAATCGATTTTTCCAATATAAAAATCCATCACTTTCAAATAGTGGTGGTCTTTGCATAGATTGCCCTTCTAAATATTTTTCAGATTCCATAGATCGTTTCAAGTTTTAAAATACAGTTTATTTTAAAAATCTTGTTTGACGTGGCTCTTGATACCAATTGTGGAAAACTAGATGGGGGGTTGAATAGTTTTACGTCCTTTTTAATTTATGAAAACTTTTGTTTACTTTTTAAAAACTTCGATTCTATCTTATGTGAATTCAACTCTTGATCAATATGAACATATATAAACAAATATAAATAAGTAATGCAAGTAAGGTAAATATAATGAAATGAAAGAGAGAGATAGAAAGATCAAACCACAACACGGAGATTTATAGTGGTTCGGCTACAAGGACACCTTCATTGCCCTACTCCACTCCTCGAGTCACCTACTCGAGAGTTTTCTTCACTATGTCAACAAACTCCCTTATGGCGGAGAAACCTTACACAACTTTAGCTTACACCGGCTTAACGACACAAAGCTAGATGTCGAGTTCTAATCGTAGCTAGAACCAATCTCACAACTTATACACAACTTCTACACGACTTAATCACGACTTCTTCACAACGGCTTCACGACTTCTTCACGACTTCTTCACGACTACTTCATGACTTCTTCACGACTTCTTCACGACTACTTATCCACAACTACTTCACAACTACTTCTACACTACTTCTTTACAACACAACTAGTTACTTACACTAGGATCTACTTATCACAACTATACAACACTTTACACAACAACACAATTGAATGAGGTAAGTAATAACACTTCTTCACTAGTTGAAGTAGAGTTCTTCTTTTGCACTTTTGGTGTTGGAAGCTTGGATCACTTAGAAACCAATGCTTAAGAAAATATGATCAAAGGATTTACAATGTTTAGAAAGGTTTTAAAACAGAAAGTTTTAGTGTGCAAAAGGTAAGTAAAAATCCAGGAGAAGGCTGGTATTTATAGGAGAAAAACTGGACAGCTGGAGACCTACTGGAGCGTGGCCGGCCCCCTTAAATAGGGGGGCGGTCCCCTTAATTTTAAGGGGGCCGCCTAGTAAAATTAAGGGGGCCGCCCAAGGTGTCCGTTGCCCAGATTTGTCCTTTTGTGGGGAAGGTTTTTCTGAAACATTTTAACTGATTTTGGTTAAAAATTTGAATTCATATTTTTATAAAAGATTAAACATTTTTATTTAATACCAAAAATGTTTTTCAAAAATATATAAAATGTTTTTGATGTTTTATAAAAAATCTAGTTATTAAGAAAATGTTACTTTGATCATATAATGCATTAAGCATTAGTTCATTCATACCTTAAGTGATTTGAGTTGTAGAAATAGATATTTACAACTAAATACTTGTTTACGTCATAATTTTCCGATTAATGTTTTTACATTTTGTAATTATCAAAACGTAGAGATATCGAAAAATATTAATAACGTGTTTAAGCATTATTTATATCAACATTATATATAAGTAAAACTTTGGCGGGATAAATTGGCCCCAACACTTTTGGCGGGGACATGTCCCCTCCAAAAGATAATATAGTAGCAGAAAATATTGGCGGGATAAAGTAATTTTTTAGGGGGAAAATTGGATAACATTTTAGGCGGGGAGCCAAAAAACTGGTACTGTGCATCTTAACTTTTGGCGGGGACGTGTCCTCGTTAAAAGTGAGGGCGGGAAAAAAAACCCGGGAACAATTAAGAGTTCCAAGTTTGGTCAAATTTTGGCAAATATGAAAAACACTTTCGGCGGGGACATGTCCCCGCCCGAATGTTGCGTTGAAAATTTAGTAAACGGTTAGCGAGACTTTGTGACAGCTCAGCGTCGTTTTTATCGTTTAGTGACTTTCGGCGGGGACATGGGCGTCCCCGCCAAAAACGTCCTCGCCCGTCCTCTCTTTTGTTGTAGTGCATCTTCCTTATCTCTCCATCTAAAACCACAACTATTTCCTCCATCACTGTAACCACAAATCTCCAAACCTAAATGACATAACTACAAAGCTTCTATTTCTTTTTGCTTGAATCGGAATACCACAAACACATACAACTAAAACACTAACCTTCCCATTCGGTTTTCACATACCCAAAAAAGAACCAGAAGATTTTTGGCATCAAGATCTTCTTAATTATAAGGTCTCGGGTAATAAACATAAACATAAACTAATTTTGTTATGTAAATGATATCTCCTCTTGTAATAAATTGATACAAGAGAGAAGCACCACTCGTTTAACAGATATATCTCTCCTCGACCGCAATTAAGAAACTAAAGTCGTTTTACTGGGCTCACTCATACTCTAATTTAACAGTTTACTTAATTTGAATTTTTTTTTGAAATAACTCTAAGTACTTGGAATATCAGACTTTTTTTTCTTTTTTTTTTTTTTTTTTTTTTGAACATAGAAATATCAGTAATTGACTAACAAGTAGCAATGAGTGGTTAGTCCTGCAACAGCTTTACTCAGCCCAACCCTACAGGAAATTAAAAACAACATTCATACTTTCAGTTATGTTAACCCAACTTAAATAGTGAGATGGCACGAAAGTGAGCTCACCCATAAAATTTTTGGGATGGATAACTTGACGCACATGCATGAAGCTAGCGTGAAAATGATGTGAGTTAAGAAAGACTAGCAAACATTCGCATTAACCTGCAATTGCACTGCACCTTTCTCTCATCTTAACCTAGCTCTTCATCCACTCGCATGATCAAATTAATGAATATAATGTACATGTTATGATAAAGGCCACGATTTATATTGTGCTGTTGTGTAGCAAGGATGAAAATAGAAGATGGGAGGAGTAGAAAGATGCAGGTGCAAATGCAGGCAAAGGCGACATTTGGCTTTGAATCTTTTTCCATGTATGTGAAGAGTGAAATCGAGCTTATGTATATATAAGGTGATGGTGATCCATGTATCAAAAGCAAATATACCATTATCCTGGTGGAAACCGTATATTAGTAATACAGTTGGAATTTGTGGATGCGCATGGTTGCGCATTGATTGATGTTAGCTAGACCTTAAACTTGACAATTAGGGCCGACACGGTGGGCCGAGGAGTCCTCGTAAGTGTCTATCAATCATGTGAAAAAAAAATAGAGCAAATTAAATCATGATTTTTGTTAAATGAAGTTGTATACAAATTTTTTGCCAAATGTAATTTAAGTTTCAGATCAAATATACATTTTGAATGTCTAGCTGTTACAAAAACCAAATCTAGCATGATATATGAGAGCATTAGGTCTGACTCAAACCTGGTCAGCTAGCCGCCGCCATATCCCAAACTAAAAAGAAGTAAAAAAAGCTAATCCACGGTTTCAACCATATCTCGCAAACTGTAAGTTAACTAAAGCCGTCAGCGTCATTGACTTCGTAATCCAATCTCGAAAATCGCCGCCGTAGCTATAGTGACGTGTCGTAACAAGTCATCGATACCTTAAAACAAGAATAGCTCATTGTTTTGCTTATAACTCTCAATCCACCTAGAGTTGACTTTGATACATAGTTAGTTTGCTATCATTTCTCCATTCTAGTGTTTATATTGTTGGAGTCGATGGTTTCTAGCTAGTGCAAGCTTTTTACTAAAAATTTTAGAGAAACATCAATATAAGATAGATGCTTTATTCGCAAGTAAAACATCTAGATCATGTTGAAAACCTATGTCATAGATGCTTTTCGCATACAATCATATATTTTATTAGTCGGAAAATTCTTATCCAAATAAAAACCTAGAGAAAAATAAGGTACTATCGATGTGATAGTGCCAAAATACCCTACAATTGAATTGTACAGACGTGAGACATCCATCATAAACATGTGATTTATAAAGACATGTGTCCTACTTGTCGAAGTTCGACAGTCCCTTTGTTTTAACTTCCAGATTTATAGTTTTATGTACATGAAAAAGATACTTTTGCAATGAAAAAAATGTGATTTACTTTTATTGGTTGTCATACAGAAGAACTAAAAACAAAAACTTTAGTACATGATTAAGAAAATGAAAACTTCATTAAATAATGCTTAAGTACTTAAAGTATTTATAGAAAAGAAAATAAAAATAAAATAACAACTTGGGTAGTTCAGTTCTAGTTTCACGGATTCATATAACGTTTTCATGGCCCATAAGGCCCCAACCACAGCTTGAACAGTTATTAATGCTTTTCATGTTAGTCATAAGATTAGCAGATAGAAACAGTAATATTTTTACAAGAGATACTATTGTTATGCTTTTTATAATAGACTAATACTCATGCAAAGCGACGGTGTATAGCAGCAAATATTTATACTTACGAACTTGTGATTCAGGGATAACCCCGGATGAACCCCCCCCCCCACCGTTTTTTTTTTTTTTTTAAACAATCGTGTGATTGGTTTATAAAGAGATTCTCCTTTGTTAGGGTGTTTATATTTTTAAATTGATAGATTGGTAGATCAAATAGTAAAACTTGTTATATTTAAAAAGTAGTACCATGTAAACTTGTTATGTAACGGGTATATTAGACATTACTCAAAATTTAAAAAAGAAAATAAGTTTAATGATTAATAATACATGGTAAAGATAAAATTAGAAAATATGTCGTAAAGATACTAATTTGAAGCCCACATGAAAAGAGTCCAATTGATATACAGTCTAGCTAGCGGGTGTTGATGCTAGCAACCAACCCAGAACCCAAACAGCTGAAAGATTAGTTATACATGTCTTTTGCGGCCCATTGGGTTTATGCTATATCGTCATTGAATGATTGAAATTGAAGTGTCACTCGTCATTTGTTGAGAAGAAGAGGTTATATGCCTTTTAACACGCCCAATTGCTTTGTTTATATTCAAGCTTATGACCCAATTATAGCCAAATGAATCGTTCGGTAAAAAGTTCGTTTCTGTTCATTTATTTATTAAATGAATGAACATGAACAATATTTTACGTTCGTTTAAATAAATGAACGAACATGAACTAAAGTGTAGTCCTTTCATTTATGTTCGTGAACGTCCTATTATGCGTTCGTTAACGTTCTTTTATGTTCATTTATTTATTTATATTCTTATATCATATATTTTAATTGTATGATTTAAAATTAGTTTATTTAAACAAAACCACACTTATAAAACAACATACTCGTATTGTGCATAATTTAATAAAATTTATGTTTGTTTGTCTGTGTTCATTTATGTTCGATTGTTTATGTTTCGTTTAGTGTCTTAAAATACTAACATAAACGAACATGGATAACTCATTTTCTTAATAAACGAACATGAATAAAAAAATTTGTCCGTTTAAGAGTTAATATCCGTTTATTTGTCTGATTAAAATTAAACGAACGAATATAAAAAAAGACTCCATTCATATTCATCCAATTCGTTTGCTGCCCTAATCATAGCCTAGTTACAAGCAAAATTTTAAACCATCCACATAAAGTCATTTGAAGTAAATTATTGCGATCGAAGATTTAGATCCTAACTGAATAGAACAATATATATATGATTCAACATTACATTGTTGACTTTGTAGAAAAATAATACGAGTAATCTAGTGTGAGTGACACCAAATGTGGTCACTTAGTTGCATCACTTGCATGGAGCCATGGACAACAATAAATAAACAAATACCAAAGATTTAAAAGTCCACTTAAACCCACAATGATCTATTTATCTGATTATTTTTATAAATACAGTAAAACCTCTATAAATTAATAATGTTGGGACCGGGATATTTTATTAATTTAGCGAGATATTATTATATCGATAAATTAATAATTTATTAATTTAAAAAGGTTTTACGTATGACCTTTAAATTTTCAAGTCTAATATACTAGTTTCAATGTATAGTAGTTAAAGATGGAAACTAAATTAGAAAAAAAAGTTTCAATTAACATTTTATGAATTCAATGGATTAAATAAATTAACGAATGTATATTAATGAATGTTACGAGGTTCAAGGCATTGAAGAAATTGTGGAATTTTTTAATACTCCGTAATTATTAATTTATAGCTTCGTAGGGACCCATATATGTGCATTAGGGTTTTAAAAAAATTATTATCTTATTATTTTATCGATTGGTGTCCAAATTTGCACTAGTCCCAAGTTGGGACTAGACAAATTATTAATTTTATCGAGATTATTAATTTATCGAGTATTAATTTATAAATGTTTTACTGTATTATTACTTAGATCTATATTTTAAGAATTAGATATCCATTAGAAAAAAATAACCAAAAAAAAGAAGAAGACGCAAATCGTAAAAATGCTTCCTTTTATCTCAAAACCATTAAATTTGAACTTGTTTAAGATTAAGAAACACGTTATCTTATGTTTTAAAGCCCTTTTATTAATACCAACCAAAGTTGACCTACACCAATAAATTCAACAGATTTATAGTTTTATGTACATGAAAAAAGTTCCAAAATGCGCTGCAATGAGCTATTTGCATCAATAAATTCAACAAGTATAAAATTAACATCCAAAATGGCAAAATGAAACATTAAACCATCATATCATAATGTTCAACTACAATGAGTACCCTTTTTTTAACTTTACCTACACATAAACTTCCATTCGGGTAATGTTATATCTTTTTCACATATCATTTAACAAAATTTCAAAGACACTTTACAAAACAATTTGAAACTTACATATATCAAGTGTCTTCGAAAAAAAGATATGTAAAAGTATAACATTACTAGACTATATATCTACCAAAGTTTTTTTTTTCTTCCCATTTTTACCACTATTTTCACCTCCACTTCTACCTTTTACCATTCCCACTTCCATTTCTACCCTTGATTTTCACATAAGGACACAAGCATTTGGGTTTTCATCACTGAAAAGTTGAGGGGCATGAACGTAATCCGCATAGCCCGAGCCATACGTGTATTGTGGATAAGGATACACAACCGGACCAACACCATAAGTATCCATCTTGAAAACCCCCGCATTACCACCACCACCACCATCATTACCACCACCACCGCCACCGCCCTTCCCCTTCTTTTCACCTTTGCCGCCACCACCACCTTTCCCCTCACCGTCATTACCACCACCGCCGCCGCCGCCACCACCCTTTCCCTTTTTCTCACCACCGCCACCGCCTTTTTTCTCACCTTCGTTGCCACCATCTTTTTTGGCCGGAACAATCTCCACCACCCTTTTCAACTTACTTTGCAAAGCAGCAGCCAAAATCTTCATATCAATAGCACCTTTAACTGTTACCAAATCTTTTTCCTTATCAAGCGACATCTCCATATATCCTACACATAAATTTGCCAACATAAATTTTTAGAACTTTTTTTACTAACCAAACAATCTTAAACACATACTGTATAATTTGTTACCAACAACTTTTATTAGTACACCCCTAATTTTTAATAGGGGTGACCAAAAAATGTTACCAGCATACTTGTTTTAGCAAAAAGATCTTGGCAAAAATTATAAAATTACCCTTAGTTTTGCTGACAAGCTTATGAATCTTCTGAATACACCCCTGGCAATGTAACGGCACCTTCAACACCGCCGTTGTCACCGGTAACTGATTAGACCAAAAAAAAAACATAATTAGCATACTACATTCACACAAGTTAGCAAATGAGAGTGATAAGTTACTACCGCGCACCTCTTTTGGTTTTTTCTCATCTTTCTTTGTTGTTTTGTCATTTTCGTTTTCAGGTTGTTTCTGTTCTTTCTTTTTACCACCACCGCCACCGCCACATTCGATGGTGGAATCGCCGTCCTTTGGTTTTTTACTTGCCGGAGATAATATTTCCACTTTCTTCTTGGTTTTTTCTTCAACCTTTTGCCGGAGTTTAACCGGGTCAACATTTCCAATCACTGTTAGCTTGTTCAGCTCACTGTCACCAATCCTCACAGATTCAACACCTAAAACATGAAAAACAGACACAAAGTTGAATTAAGGGGTGTTTGTTTAACCTCATTTTTTTTGGCTTACAAGCGTATTTGCTCTTATTTTTTGCGTCTTATTTTCAGTAATGGCCTATATTCCATATTTAACTAATAAGCTAGTAAGTCAAAAAATAATCCGGGAAAAACGAGTTTAAAAAAATATAAGCAGAGTCAAATAAGCACGTAAATGTATTTTTGGGCTTATATACGTATAAGCCTACTTTTTATGCTTATTTTCGACTATGTACTTATTTTCCATATTTAAGTCATACTGTAATAAGCTAATAAGTCATGAAAAAATGAGCTTATAAATATAAAAGCAGGGTCAAATAAGCACGTTATTTCCCGGCTTGATAAGCTAACAAAATAAATGCAAAGTCAAATAAACACCCCTAAATCTTGAAAATTAATTACTGAGGGTAAATGGGGAATATAAGGTAATAAATAACGGTAAGATTTTGAATTAAATAATTTACCGTCGAGTGTACGAACAGCTTTGACCACTCTACCGGCGCACCCTTCGCAATGCAGGTCCATTTTCAGAACCACCACTGTAACTCCGCCTACTTTGTACTTCTTGCCACCGTCTCCGCCGTTGCCACCACCGTCACCGCCGCCGTCTTTTTCATTTTTGTTGGTTTCATTCTTTTTCTGCAAAATAATCAAAAAAATAAGCAAAACAAAGAGATTATAAGCAAAACCTATTATATAAAATTGTGTTACAACAAGACCAAAAAAAAAAAAAAACCCACAAAATTGATCATAAACCCTAAAAAGCAAAACCCACAAAGATTAAGCAAGATGAAAAAAGTACTAAAAGTTAAGAAATACCCAGAAATAGTTATGCAAACCACACAAAATAATTTTTAAAAAAAAAAAAAAAAAAAAAACCCCACAAATAAGATTAAAAATAAGCAAAATTCACCCAAAAAAAAAAAGCAAAAAGTCACAAAAGTAAGAGAGAAAAGAAAAACCTTTAAGAAAATAAGCAAAAACACAACCATTAGTTTAAGCAATACCCACAAAAAATAAACAAAAACCCATAAAATAGTCATAAAATAAGCAAAACTCAAAAATAAGCAAAACCCGTAAAATATAAGCAACACCCACAAAAAATAACAGAAAACCCAGAAAAATAATTAAAAAATAAGCAAAACCCATTTAGTATAAATGAAAAATAAAATAAAAAGGAGAGAGTAATTTGTGAGAAAATGTGTACCTTAGCCATGGTTAGAGAGAAGTGTGTGTGTGTGGTAGGGTAATGTGAAGGAGTGGTGGGATGATTATATATGAGAAAAGAGGGTGTGTGATTATGTAAAATGGTCTTGTCAAATTTAATGAAATGAAATAATTTAGTTATGGGATTTGATGGGTTTATGATTATGGGAGATTTAATAATTACTAGGAGTGACGGTTATATA
This sequence comes from Artemisia tridentata subsp. tridentata, assembly GCA_021014915.2. Lineage (NCBI taxonomy): Eukaryota > Viridiplantae > Streptophyta > Magnoliopsida > Asterales > Asteraceae > Artemisia > Artemisia tridentata. The sequence goes on from CP139505.1 coordinate 355,810,606, forward strand.
TTTTTGGAGAAACTTGTTGAGGTGGTGGGATGAACATGGGGTGTACCGGTGTAGTGGTGGTCTCTACATGCATCTAATTAAAACTGATTTTTTACATACAACTTAATGGATTGGAATATCATGTGACATTAAACCAATATTAAAGTGATTCATGTCATCTTAAGAGCATCATGTGAAATGGATTAAGGGGTTGTTTGTTTAAGCTTATACGTGTTATTATGAGCATATTTGATTTTGGCTTATATTTCATAAGCCATAATTTCCAGCTTATATCAAGATTTATGGGTTTATATAAGTTTATTATGTCATAATAAACTTACATAAGCCCACAAGTCTGAAAATAAGCTAGAAAATGAGAGCTTATGAGATATAAATCGAAACACAAATAAGCTCGAAGCTACATATAAGCTTAAACAAACACCCGCTAAGCTAAAACTCAAAAAAGATATCATTTCATGCTATTTCAGTATTTTCTCCTTTCAAACATATGTGTGAATTGCCTAAATATCTATACATAGTAATATCAAGAAAATAATTAATGCAACAAGTTGTAAGCTTGGTACTAATAGCCTCTAATGTAGAAAAGGCTATGGAGGAGGCGAGGCAGTGAGAGGTGTAACGCCCCGTGACCAAACATGACTAAAAACGTGAAAAATTTTCGCAAAAAGTACATCCCGAACTGACCCTCACTAAGGTCTAGATTGTGGAACCAAAACGGTGATCCTTGTCAAAACTATGGATCCATGATAAGGTTTAGTTTTACGAACCAAAAAGGTAGATCCAGGACTGAAACCTTGATCCACACTAAGGTCTACAATTTCGAACCAAAAGGTGGATCCAAGACTGAAATCTTGATCCACACTAAGGACTACAATTTCGAACCAAAAGGTGGATCCAAGACTGAAAATTATTCTTTAAAATTTGACGGGTTATGCATAAAACTCATTTTGACCCATTGACACCCCAAACCACTTAAACCACTTCATTGACTCACCATACCTAACCAACATACATAATTTAACATACCAAACTTGTTCCACACACTCATGACCCGTTCACATTTCAAAATGGGTAAAAACCCGCTTATGCCAAACACCCCTTAAAACTCATTTTCACTACCCACTTTTTACTCAATATACATAACCACAACATATCCATTTGAAGGCATACATTACTTGACATTTCTAATATATTGACAAGGTGTTGGTACAAAGTATTGACCCATAGCTTCCCAAAATGGGTAAGATTGGCTAGTTGCCAAACATCCCTCTAATTACCACCTTAACTACAAACCATAAAGACTTCATGACATATACACGTACTTGACCCATGACTTAAACATGAACAAGGACCATGAATGACCCAAGACCGTTAATTGACAAAATGACCATATAGGTTGAAATATACCAAAACACAAAATGACACTTCGGGGCTTCCAACTTCAACACGCTTGGTCCTAAAGGTTATGGTCTTCTAGTTACCTTCTAACTACGCTACCCTTCCTTCCAAAGTTACCAACTAAGCTAAATCCTTACCTTTACTTCCTCCACTTGTACCTACAAAACCATCATTAACTATAATTGTAAGCGAAACGCTTAGTAAGTATATAGAGCATAACTATCAATACATTATGAGATTGGTGATTAACACCAATCTTAACATTACCATGAAGCATAACAATATATCATTACTCACCTTGATCAAGCAAGTAATTATATAACATTTTCATATCAAGCATTGAATCCAAGCTATCTAACATTAACAAGCTCCATAACAAAACACATTAACACATCATAACATTAGCATGAACATCATTAACAAGTTATACTATATACTTACCTTTATCCTTAATAGCTTCCTACTTGGACTTGATGAGGCTCTACAATTGCTTCCTATTACAAGGTTAGCTTCAATTAGCGACTAATTAGCTAGGGAAATCATCAATTCACAACCATTATCCACAATACTCAAATCCCACCTCATGAACCCTAATTTTTACATTTGGGGAAAATACTTACTTGATGAAGAGATAACAATTAACGTGTCTCTAGTGTTTATTAACCACCTCTTGACAATCAAAATGAGCTAAGATGATCACTTGAAGTCTTCCCTCCCTTTTTCTTGCTAAATGTCGACCCAACTAGAACTCTCCAACCATTTCCAGATTTTTCTAAAGATAGGCTATTTAATCATGTGTGGATATAATTTTGGTCAATTGGCAAGGTCAGTCCCTCTAATTCTCATTTCCTTTATTTAACCCACAACACTTATTATTCATTAACTATATGCGCTAAAGATTATATACATAAATATCTCTTAGACTATAAGGCTTAAAACGTTACATTTCCGGGGTTCGGGTGTAATAAAAGGGCTTGCTTCTTCTGTTTATACTTGTTCATCAACACACGTACGCATAGCTATTTTATTAAAAAGTTTTGATATATAAATCATGTTACTTGAAATACCCATATTTTTTTTATTTAATACTGAATACGCCGTATAGAATCTACTTTATACGTCGTATCAGCCTGCAATACCCAAAACAGGAAAAACTAAATTTCTGAATTAAATCTGTTTATGATAACAAGTAACTCTGAATTATATTTCATAATTAAAACATATAATGTTTCGTTAGCTGAAGCGTATGTTTCTACAAAAAATGAGCTTATTCCAAACGGCCCTTTAAAATATGTAACTATAAATTACATTACATGAACTATATAAACTGGTTATGGAAATGAGAAGCTCGTTACCTTACCCGTGAGCTACACAATTTTGACCCATTATGCCTCACTTAACACATAGCTTAGTATCATCTTACAAACCTGCAAAATATGGAACTGAGAACGGTAAGTCCTTGCGACTTAGTGAGTAAACGAAACAAATCTGAATATGAACATATTAATATATAACATGTTGTAATCGATACGACTTTTAGTTGTTTAGTTTCTGATACATGATACATAATTTATGATTCTGAATTCATAACATGACATAATTTCTAGTTCTGATTTCATAAACATGGTATATTCTAGTTCTGGGCTCATAAACATGGCTATAAATCTGAGCACGTGCTTCAGACTAGATGATGCTTAGTCATCCTGCTATACATGAGAGCTTCTCTAACCGACGAGTACTCTTCTTGGGGTTTCTAACTTGTAATCGTGCTTAAATATACTTGGGGCATCGACAAAGAATGCTTGATCACATATACTTGACATGCTAGTTATAAACATAAATTTTCCGCATCAGATGTAAACACTATAATAAGCACGGGTCATCCACAAAGGATGCTTCTACATGAGTTCTATATCGTGAACTCCTTAGGTACGCTACATGACTTTTTGGTGCAGGTTTCTTGGGCACCCTAGACTTGACAAACGATGCTTCTTGTGAGCATACTAAACATGGTTTATCTTTGGCTATATCTGAACTAACCACATGTTCTAACATCATGTCGAATCTTAGGACATGAAGCTAAAACCCGTAACTCAGCTTGAACATAGTATGCAAGCTAGCATCCACGTACATATTACGAGCATCTAAATCATGATAGATGCACACACAGACTATTAACGCATATCTAACACATAAACATGATCATATATACGCAAGAAACATAAACTATAAACCACCGAATTTGTACAAACTCATAACAACTTTTGGACATTAAAGCACATAGCAAAATCATGCTGTCAATTCTGTAACAGCCTGCACTTTACCCTTTTTAACACTCCTAAACACTGAATTAGCTCATGAGACTAATTTTACATGAAAGTAGATTTTTTTGAATTTCCAAAAACATATGGCACACTCCCAACAAAGCTACGGTTGATCTTTTATTTTAATTTTCTTCTCATTTAATTCTTACTTTATATTTATGAGGATTGTATGTTTCATTTCGGTTCCCCTCCTCGAAGACTTGGCTCTGTTGTTTAATAAATTTAGAAAAAAAACATACTAAGAAAGCTTTACTGATCACTTTTCTAGAACATTACGAAGTACAAGTATTAAATTTGAGTAATGTTTTTTCTACAACGGTGAGCGAAAGACTAGAATAGTATTGGGTCACGCTTTATCCAATTCCAGCAAGTCGTTTTCCAATATACATCTCGGACAAATTCGTTTCTCTTTAAAAGTGAGTGTAGTTATGTTACGCATTGATAAATAAAATATCGACACCTCATATATATACTGTTGGCGTATGTGTCCGGACGACCTATATTGTTTGGCTGTCCGAACGACATGACGCCCTCCGGATGAAAACCGAAAAGTACCTAACTCGCCCGGCTAAAGTGACCTAAAGCAATAGGACAAGTGGCATCACTTTTTGGACATATGGCAGCAGCAGACACCGCCGCCGCCGCCCAGGATTTACGGGATTGTGTATGCGACACATTTTCAGAAAATTCAGCGCCGCCATTTCCGGTACCAAGGCTGAGTAGTATAAATACCCAGCTCATTTACTACTCTCAACCAACTCTTAACCACCTACATTTACTCTCAATTACTGTTTAAAGTCTTTCGGATTACCTAATACTTACTTTCACACCGGAGCTTGGTCCTAGGATAACACCCGGGGCGAGCCTAACGCGTGCTTTTTGGTGTGCAGCTATCCGAAGGACCCTCAGCAGCCGAGGAGATTGATTCGCCCATTTTTTGGAAGAACCTTCGTCTAGTTCGTCCGAAAGGCCTCATTTGTTTGTCTGAAGTGTTTACGGAAAATTACTTCAACAAATTGGCGCCATCCGTGGGACCTACCGTTCGATCTACCCGAAGTTCGAAATGGCCGGTCCTACCCCAACTACCCCTGTCCGAAACACAGGGGGAGCTGAAGGATCCGGAGGGGGAGGTCAAGACCCTCCGGATGCCCGAACCGTTATTGAAGGTCACATATCGGCTCTCAAAGAGTTACTCAAACAACAAGGAAACCGTGACCTGATAAACCCTACGTTGTTAAACTTTGAAGATGACTTAACGGATGCAGAAGATGAGTATACTGAAAGACCGTTAATTGACAAAATGACCATATAGGTTGAAATATACCAAAACACGAAATGACACTTCGGGGCTTCCAACTTTAACACGCTTGGCCCAAAAGGTTATGGTCTTCTAGTTACCTTCTAACTACGCTACCCTTCCTTCCAAAGTTGCCAACTAAGCTAAATCCTTACCTTTACTTCCTCCACTTGTACCTACAAAACCATCATTAACTATAACCGTAAGCGAAACGCTTAGTAAGTATATAGAGCATAACTATCAATACATTATGAGATTGTTGATTAACACCAATCTTAACATTACCATGGAGCATAACAATATATCATTACTCACCTTGATCAAACAAGTAATTATATAACATTTTCATATCAAGCATTGGATCCAAGCTATCTAACATTAACAAGCTCCATAACAAAACACATTAACACATCATAACATTAGCATGAACATCATTAACAAGTTATACTATATACTTACCTTTATCCTTAATAGCTTCCTACTTGGACTTAATGAGGCTTTACAATTGCTTCCTATTACAAGGTTAGCTTCAATTAGTGACTAATTAGCTAGGGAAATCATCAATTCACAATACCCACAATACTCAAATCCCACCTCATGAACCCTAATTTCTACATTTGGGAAAAATACTTACTTGATGAAGAGATAACAATTAACGTATCTCTAGTGTTTCTTGACCACCTCTTGACAATCAAAATGAGCTAAGATGATCACTTGAAGTCTTCCCTCCCTTTTTCTTGCTAAATGTCGACCCAACTAGAACTCTCCAACCATTTCCAGATTTTTCTAAAGATAGGCTATTTAATCATGTGTGGATATAAGTTTGGTCAATTGGCAAGGTCAGTCCCTCTAATTCTCATTTCCTTTATTTAACCCACAACACTTATTATTCATTAACTATATGCGCTAAAGATTATATACATAAATATCTCTTAGACTATAAGGCTTAAAACGTTACCTTTCCGGGGTTCGGGTGTAATAATTCTTCCCCCCTTAATTAGGATTTCGTCCTCGAAATCTACTCTTGGAATAGATGAGGATACTGGTTCCTCATCTTCTCTTCCGTCTCCCACCTAATACTTGAGCCTTTCCGATGCTTCCATTGGACTTTTACTAACGGGATCTCTTTATTCCTTAGTTGTCTCACTTTCCTTTCTAATATGGCTTCCGGTTCATCCTCTTGAGAAAGCAACTCCGGATCAATTTCAATGTCGTTTAAAGTAACCACACTCGTTTCGTCCTCCAAACACTTCCTTAAGTATGACACATGAAAGGTATTGTGAATACCTCTCATTTCTTCGGGCAATTCTAACACATATGCTACCTCTCCTACTCGCTTCAAGATTTTGAATGGACCTATAAACCGTGTACTTAGTTTCCCTTTGTTTTTGAACCTAAAAACGCCTTTCCACGGGGAAACTTTTAGCATGACAAAATCACCCACTTCGAATTCGATTGGTCTTCTTCGATTATCGGCATAGCTTTTCCACCTATCTTGTGTCGCTTTAAGTCTTGCTCGAATCATGTCAATCTTTTCCGTTGTCGCTAAGACTACATCCATGCTTGCCAATTCCCTTCTTCCGACTTTCTCCCAACACACGGGTGTCCTACACCTTCTACCATAGAGCATTTCATAGGGCGGCATTTCTATACTGATGCGTGGGTTTTGCAACCTTACAACAGGTTTTACCTCTCGAGGGATCTCAAGAGGCTTACAACCCCACCAGGCAGTGTACCTGACCGATGTAGTATAGTGTAGTGGTAAGTACGGGGGATTGATCGTTCTCCACAGGGAATAGTGTTCGTTAGATGTGAAAGGCTACTCTAATTAGGTCTAAGGGTTGAGGAAGATTCTTTTTATGTTTTTATATTTTTTTATGAAAGCAAGTAAAATCTCGGTTTTGAAAGAGTGGGCGGAATTAGTTGCTAGTCAACTAACCCAAAATTACTACGGATGCAAATAAAATAAATAACTAAAATGAAAATGTGGTGAGAAACTTATGTGTAGAGAAATGTGTTTACTTAGATTTCCTTACTCCCTAACTATCTTTTACCGGTTAATTAGTGTGTATTAGTCGCGTGGATGACGGGTGTATTCCTTAATACCATTCGTGGGGTGGCGTACTTACTTCCCCAACTCTACAAGCTCCTACTTCACTCCTATGTCGAGCCGGCTAGGAAGCTCCTAACATGGGATCACTAGAATTCGCTTGTGCATTAAATACAACCATAAAAACCTTTAGTACGCATTTGGTTCATGTTTCTTAAGACGTTCAAGCAAGTTACCGAATAGGAAGTTAGCCAGTTTTCTTAAGCCTAACATAGATAAACAATCATCCAATACAACTAATAACACACTAATAACCAATAATCAATAGCTAGGTTTCATTAGATCTAAGCAAACACAAGATAAATTTAGCCTAACATGTTAATCAAAAGACAAGAATAAGATAAAATCAAACAACACATAGACATATTGAATGATTAATTGATAACTTATCTTCAATGTAACATGGAAGATCTCAAGGCAAAAATCCTTGAAAAAGGAGCTAAATTCGTCTTAGGGTTTTCTCCCAAAATTCCACACACTAAGCTCTCCCTAATGACAAAAAATTAGAAAACTATATATAGATTTTTGGATCTGACGGCGTCACGTTATGGAGTGTGACGCCGTCACCTCGCCGCTTCTAGGGTTCCCGGATGACCTTCTTGACGCCGTCCCTCTTTAGCTCTTCAAAATCCATTCTGGCTTATCAAGGCTTGACGCCGTCGAACCTTAAACGTGACGCCGTCCCCTTTTGATTTAAGCCGTGACGCCCTTGATCAGGTTAAAGCGTGACGCCGTCAGAATTCACATGTTATTTTCACTGGCTTATCATGAGTAAATTTCACGTCCACTTTTTCTTGCCAAGGCATGACGCCGTCTGGGGTTAAATGTGACGCCGTCAAAGGTAACTTTCAGCCGATTTTTGAGACTTTGCCGTTTTCTTCACTTTTATGCTCCAAAAACGTCCAAAATGCCTCCTTTTCCAGATTTCTCCTCAAAAGTACCTAAAATGACAAAAGGAACGATTTAGGGCGATATTTGATCAAATAAATACGATTTAGGGCTTAAATGACCCCTTAAAAGCGGTACACTTTTCGCTTCATCAAATACCCTTACACTTGAGATTTGCTTGTCCTCAAGCAAATGCGCTTTTATTCTAATTAAAATACAAGTTAGGGGTCATTTAATGCAAACATAAAAGTAATTACAACAAATATTCGTTCCACTTCAATCATAATAAGCACGGAGATTACATACTAGCACCTCACAAGTAGTGTTTAGATACTTACATCTCTCAAGTGTCATCAAAATAAATCTCATAAATGAAAACGGATAATATCTCTCACTACCTGTCATAGCAAATAGATTACCATAGGCTTGGGAAAGGATCGAAAACCTCCTCCACTAGGCGTAAGCACCAAAGATAAACTATCAAAGAGGGCTTTTAAATGGGTTATAACGTTAGGTGTAGGGAAAAGGAAAACACGGTTTTGTTGGATAAAGGATATTTTACTGGTGGCGAGTTAAAGATCTTGATCAATTACATGTACTATACAATGTTGCTAAGCCAAGACTCGACTCAATCTTAAGCTAGAAACAAAATAACAAAATAACAAAAACATAAAAATAAACATAAAATGAAACGGGATGGTAGTCCGTATGTTTTTTTTTTTCTATTTTTCTTTTTCTCATTTTTTTGTATTTTTCTTGATTTTTTCGATTTTTTTTTTTTTTTCATACACTCTTGCCCTACCATCCAAAATAATACATCATAGGGGCGTTGCATTCCCCTTACACTTGAACTTTTACATAACTTTACAATTAACTATTCTAATGACTCGAATTAAGATAATTGAAAAACTTGGAGTACTTTTAAAATATTTAGCACATATGGGGGTAATAAATGATGTTCTTCCCCATTACTCCATTACACTAGTACTTTACCCATGAGTCCCAATCGTCCCAAAACAATATGTACAAGGATATGACTCGACTTAGCAACCATGTAATCAATTAGATAATTAACTTGGGTTTAAACAAATGTTGTAACAATAATGCACAAAAAATGAGTGCATACAAGGTAGGCTAAGGCGATTTGGGTGTACATTTAAGTGGGGTGTAACAAATTCTTCCTTTAAGTAAAATGCTTAAAGGTTGAAACGAAAAGATAGGCTCTGAGGGGTGTACTAGGGGTATCGTGTACTAAAAATGAGTACAACGCAAAGGGGTGTGGGAGAATTACTTGACCAATGTAGCCAAAGTAATTATAACAAAAACACAGGTGTAAAACAATGGGTTAATCCTAATGCCTCTTATCATGTAGTAAATCTAACTACACGAATGTAGTCTCACTTGTGGCCTTGGAATGGTCCTAACGCAAGTTCTAGAATCTAAGTGCTACCGGTACACACATCATAGCATAATGCTTTTCCTACCAATTCTAGGGGCGAACCTCACATATTTGGGGTGGAAATTTTTTTTTTAGTGGTACGGTTTTTTGTGCTAGTCATATAACTCCTATCCGTGAGACGCTTATTAAGATCAAAGTTTCACTCCTATATGTTGTAAAAATTTTAAATTTGGCACTAAAATTACCCTAACAAGTATTTCTCTCAGTTTTATTACACATCTACCATTAAACAAACAAAAGTCAAGAAAAATTGTATTCTCTAAAATCGTACTTTTACCCCCCCTTACACTTAAGATGAACATTGTCCCCAATGTTCAAATAACAAGATGTAAAAGAAAAAAGTAAAGGAATGAAATCAAATACTCCCCTGATTCGCTCGGTGGATAATGAAATTACACGGTTAGATCTTCCTCCAAGGAGAATGTAAAAGCTTCATGACTAGTGCATCGCCAAAAGCTTGATTCCATAAACATCTCCTTGTCCAAAATAACCTGTTAAACCTGAGAAAACAAACACGAAAACCTGCATAACATCGGCGGGATAAATCTATATATAAGGATATAATGCTTGTGGAATGATAATTTTGCAGATTCCTGGAGATTATAAGTTGGAGATTTTAATAAAAACTTTTTAAAAACAAAACTTTCAAAAATTTCTGAAAATTAAATCTGACGCCGTCAGGTTATAAACCATGACGCCGTCAGAAATGACCTGACAAAAATTTTCATTTTAAGTTTCCGGAAAATTTCTGGAAAAACCTTTACCTTACTTCCTGGAAATCCTGCAAAACATCATTATGACTCGATACAAGCATTTGACTCAAACAAACACTAATATGTATGTTAATTTAGTATTATTATGATTCATGTTCATTTGTGTTCTAATAAACCGATTTAGATTTCCCTTACACTTATCTTTTGCAAAATACCTTTATATGTAGTTAAGACGAAGTTAAAAACAACATAAAGCATTTTCACAATTTACTTTTGAACATGAATCAATACTAATAAAAATTAAACACACATACGGAAACAAATAAAATCAAACAAACAAATAAATAAGCACACAAAGCAAATAAAACAAATAAAGCTTGGGTTGCCTCCCAAGAAGCGCTTTTCTTTATTAACGAGTCTTGTAGCTAGACTCAAAGTCACGTACATTACGTGACTCCATCATCGGTCACGGTTCCTAGGCCATTCTCCTTCCCGGTTTTATATTCCGGTCCTAATTTCAAACAATCCTTGTAGAAACCGAATATCCTTTCCATAACATAGTCTACTCCTTTACTTCTATCCTCATCATTCCTATAGTAGACCGCTTGCTTGAGCTCCTTCTCAACATTTGACAAGTGTTGGAATTGTTCTATCTTATATGGCATTTGGTAGCTTACTTCATCGGTCTCATCCTTAAATCTAACTATCCCTAAGGAAGGTTCATAAGTCATTCTAGAGACCTCAACAAATGGTTTTCCAAAAACCACTTGAGTCAGGGATGCATCGACTATTGGGCGGATATCTTCTATAATTACAAAGTCGGTGACATAAGTGAAGTTTCCTACATAAACCGGTAATCCCTTAACTCTTCCCGTGAAGTTACTCATCCAACCCTTGTCAGGGAACATCCTATACCCAAGTTGATTCTTCATTATCAAGTTGTAGTGGGCTCTAGTCATGATGTTTATGGGTGATCTAAGGTCGATGTAGGCTTTCCACACATGCAAATGTCCGATGTTGCATGGTATGTTGAGATTAGAAGGGTCGCCTATTTCTATGATTGGTCTACCTAGGAAGTATGGTGCCTCGGGGTCATCGAATAAGTTTGTATGATATGCGCGCTCTTCCTTAGTGGGTAGCCTATTGAAGTAGTCCTTATCATCATCTACTTCTTCAATCTCACTTGTCCTAACTTCCTTATCAACCTCGACTTTCTTATCCTCATCCTTAGGTTCACTATTATCCTCATTCCTATCAATTGGTTTAATAGTGACAATGTTGACAAAGTGGACGTGTTTGGATGAAGAGGGGTCTTTGACTTGTGGAACGTTTATTGGTTTGTTCTTGATTGAGATATTTATGTATTGAATGTGTTTAGCATGCGGAATCTACTACAACACACTTTAAAAGAACACAAGATGGTGAGTTTAAGTAAATGAGTGAATGCAATGAACAAATAATCACAACTTTGGTTAACACAAAACGATTCAATATTATTGATGAAATAATACGGATGATCTAAATATCACCGGGATTACAAAGTAATCTTGAATCAAAGATTGTAAAAGGATTTGTGATTTGAAGTAACTAAGTTACTTGAGAGATAGTTTGTTTTTGGTAATTTGGTTCGTAAAGATGCATGCATGAAGAAGTGACTAAGATATCCTTTTATATGTTAAGGATATCTTATTACATGTTGTCAAGTGGAAGAGTATTATACTATACTTTGACTATTATGTGCGCCTACAATTTAATACAACTACCCATGTACAACTCTGATAATATTCCTCTGTCAACACAGAAGACTAAACTACTTCTACATAACGTATAACAATGTACAAAGACTAATAATTCAACTAAATATCTATTACAAAATATCTATTCGACATGACATAAGCTTGGCAGGCTCTTCATCTTCTAGCAGTACCTTCTACCCAGAAGGTACTGGTAGAACATCTTCGTACACAACAAAATCAACTAGCAGGCTCTTCATTATCTTGGCAGGCTCTTTGACTTTGTTCATTTTATTCCCAACAATCCTCCCCTAAACTTGTTATTTCCATCAAAATACACAAGTTTCTGATGAATAAAATACATACCTTGAGGATTTGAGAACTCTTCCAAAAACCTTACTTTCTATCCTTCCTTTTTCTTTCATATTGCTCAGATATGCTTCTTAGCAAACTCTGAACAATCTCTGAGTTTTCTTCATCCTTGTCACACCTTAATCTCTTGGAGATCATAGTTGAGAGCACTTCATAGCTAAGTGGATACTCTTTCTCAGCTAACATAAAGAGTTCTATCCCACTCTGTGTGAAAAGATGATGAATATGACTATGGCTTAGAAACTCCCAAGTTGTTGTAGGATCATAATAGGGAAATTTCCAATGAACATCTTTGGGATCAGGATCAAACATTCTATTGAATTCCACCCAAAGCTCTTGTTCCTTAGCATCTGAACTAGAAGTTGTGTCTAACCTAATCTGCACTAGATTCCACAATTCTTCCAAATCTGCTCTATCAGATGCTCTAACTAAATTTTCAAAATTCTTGAAGATAGCAGACTGTCCCCCAACCCTTGATATCTTCCATGACTTACCAAATCTATCATGGTGTATTTCCCAATCAATTATAGGGTGTCTAGACCTAATTGGATCAGCATGTATGATAGTAGGTAAAGTTATCAACATTTTACTTACTTGCTCTGTGTCCAATTTTGCTACTTCATCCTTCTGAGCATCTTTCTTCTTCTTTATTGAGGGGTGTACATCAGATGGAACATTATAGTAAAGATTCTTGTAGGCTTGAAGATATAAAAAGAAGATTTCATCAGCAGATTTCTTCTTAAGTTGAAAATCAGTCCAATTTGCCTGATTCTTCAAAAATTTCTTCATAAAGATTGTTTGATCTTTGTTAGTTTGGCCCACTTTAAAACCTCTCTTCTGACTTTCCTTCATCTTCTCAAAAATATCAGCCAAAGCTGCTTCTTTGTATTTCTTGTTGATGAAAGATTCAAGAGCTTCAGTCTTCTCATCAGAATTGAGTGTCTTGTCATTTACTATATTTGCTGCATGACCTTTCACAATTGGATCATGGTTGATAATCCATAACATCTGTGCATCGAAGGTCTCTTGAGCAATTTGAGAATCAAGAAGATTTTGAGCAGCATCTTCAGCATCTTTCTGCTCTTTCATTGCTGCAAGCATTCTTGAAGCTTCAAGCTCTTCTTCTTGAACCCTTTTGGCCTCTTCTTCTCCTAAATCCATCTGAACTTGCTGAGTTCTTTTCAACTTCTTGGACTTTGGCTCATCTTCAATCATAATACCTTTGCCCTTATCCTTTGGAGGTGAATCTTGTGATGGAGCAGAAGATTGCTCATCAGCAACTAAAAACCTCTTTCTCTTGTATACTCTCTCAGCAGACCCTTTATACCCCATAGCCAATAGTCTTTCTCTCCTAGCAGACTCTTCATCTGCCCTAGCAGGCTCTTGCCCTGCTCCAACAGGCTCTTCATCATAAACTTGAGTTCCATCATGGAATTCAAATTGAGCCTGTTCCTCATCTTCTTCCTCATCTTCAGACCTATCTTTCCTCCCCTTTTTGGAAGAGTGATCTATCCTATCAGCATCAGACTGTGAAGAGCTAGATAAAATAATTTTTGCAGACTTTTTACCTTTTAACTTCTTCACTTCACCCTCCAATCTCTTAACCCTCTTTACCAATTTGATGTTAATCTTAGAGAACCTTTCATTTTGACTTTTCAGAGCATTCTCTAAGAACTTCACCTTTTCTTTCAACTCTTGCATGGTCTGAGGTGATTGGGTTTGTGATATATGATGTGGTGATGGTGGTGGTGTTGCTGATGGTACTGGAGATGGTATTGGTGATTCTTGATGTGTTTGTGAAATGAAACCATGTGAAGAACTAGATGATGGTGTATCAGCAGATGGTGTTGGTTCTTCTGGGTGTTGTGGTACCATTTCATCAAAAAGTGCAACTTCCTCTCCTCTAAAACCAATTCTCATATTTGAAAATACTTTGTGAGAAAGTTTTGGTGTGTCATAAATTGTGTCTGTGGGAAGCAACACATGTTGTAGTTTTCCAATGATGCATCCAATAAATCTTGGGTACATCAAAAACTTTGTTTTACTTTTCACATTGTTTATCAATCCTTCAAAAATATATTTAGAGAAGTTGTATTTTCTGTTTGTTGCTAAGCAAATGAGAGCAGAGGCCATATTGCCACTAAATTGCTCCCAAGAGGTTTTCTTCTGGCTCAAACAGTGAAGGATTGTGTGAATCAAAAATCTCCATTGTGGAGTAAGATGCTTTTTCAGAAAAGTGAGTTTATTTGACTCAGCATGATACCCCATTCTTGTTAAATTTTCAAAAATTTCAGTATCTGGTAACTGACTAATACCATCAGAATCATCCAAATGAAGATGTCTTCTTATGGATGACTCAGTAAGAGTCAAATGTTTACCATCCACTTTGGCCTTAATTTTCTGTTCCCCATTTTCAGAAGTTTTGATTTTAGCAGATAGCCAAAATTGTAAAATTTGATTTTCATAAATAGTGGGATTGACTAGCAAAGCAAACCTGATGTAGGAGTTGTTTAAAAAGTCCACTACTTGATGAAATGAGGCATTATCCTCTGACTTTTCCAAAAATGCTAACTGATTGTGACGTTGGACAAAATCAAGATCAACTGTGGAAGCCATAATGAAAATTTTGAATATGATGGTGGGATTTGTTGGTAGTACTGGTAGAAGATGAAAGATGTATGTGAATTATGATAATGACTGATGAAAGAAGATATGAGAGAATTACTTTTAACCGACAATAATAAAGATTAAAATAAGTAAGTGAAAAGGCGGTTAAAAAGATCTTTTATATGTAAAATATAATATAATTTATTCATCAGTGAATTACATAACTACCCCAACGGCTAATTTTAACTACCAGGCCAAACTGCTAAAACTTTTTCTGACAGGCTCAACGGCTATCTAGCAGTACCTTTTTACACTAGCAGTACCAATTTTGAACTACCAGTACCTTTTAAAGTTTTATAAAAATCCCATATAGTTTTTAGCAAACTACCAGCTATCAACGGATTTGAGTTGTCTTTACCAAAAGCCGTTTGCTTAAGGACTAGTTAACTATTTACAATTAAGTATGGTCAGTTAACAACCATATAGTTTTTGGTAAACTATCAACCATTAACGGATTTGATTTGTCTTTACCAAAAGCCGTTTGCTTAAGGACTAGCCAACTCTTGAGTTTGTGAAAACTTGGTGAGCTGAATACCAAAAGCCAGGATGGCCCAAAAGATGGTGCAATTTCCTTGGATGGAGGAAATTTAGAAAGGCAATGATGCTGTGTATCTTGGATGATTGGTTCAACAAGTGAAATCATCTAATGTCATGCCTTTGAGTTGAAACCTTTCTTAGTTTGATCTAGATAGAACTTTCTCCTTTGAGAAATACTTCATCCCTTCTAGATATGTGATCTAACTCTATCTTTTTCAACTCTGCATCATCTTGTATGCTCTTGTCTTGTCTTTTCACTAATTGGTTTTTCTTCCATTCTGGGCTATTAATTCCTCCCCTGAGAGTGTTATCTCTCCTGAAATGAATTTAACATTTGTTGCTCCTTTCTGTTTGGAAGAACTCTTGTTTTGTTATCAACCTGAAATGTGTTAGTTGCAAACCAAAAGAACAAAATGCAAAGCACTTGATCTATAACATTTTAAGTATTCAAGCCTTTAAATGAGCAAAACATAGCAATTATGTATCAGCAGGACCAATTATGAACTAACAGGACCTTTTGACTAACTAGCAGTACCATGTTTAAAATCCAATACCAGTTAATATTATGAACAAAAACATATGATTTTCAAAGATTTATCATTCCAATACCTCCTACAAGATATTTGAATCTACCTAAATCAAAAGCTTTGGTGAGAAGGTCTGCATAATTCTTTTCAGAATCAATTTTAACTACTTGAATTAACCTTTTCTCATTGCAATCCCTTATGAAATGGTGTCGGATTTCAATATGTTTTGTTTTTGAGTGTTGAACTGGGTTTTTAATGATACAAATAGTACTGCTGTTGTCAATATAAATAATGGTGTTAAGAAAATTGTACCCATAGTCAAGCATTTGATTTTGGATCCAAAGAACTTGCCCACAACAACTTGCACCAGCAACATATTCTGCTTCAGTTGTAGAGTTGGCCACCATTGTTTGTTTCTTGCATTGCCAGGAGATTAGTCTGCAACCAAGAAATTGACATCCACCAGTTGTGGATTTTCTGTCTAGTGTTGCACCAGCATAGTCACTATCCGAATAAGCCACCAATTCAAAAGATGATTCCCTTGGATACCAAAGACCCAACCTAGGTTGACCCTTAAGATATCTAAAGATTCTTTTGACTGCTGTGAGATGAGAGATCTTGGGATGTATTTGAAACCTTGCACATACACATACTGAGAACATGATATCTGGTCTTGATGATGTAAGATACATCAAAGACCCAATCATTGATCTATAATTGTGCAAATCCATATCTTCTCCATCAGCATCTTTGATTAGCCCTTTGTCTGGATCCATTGGTGTACTTGCAACTTTAGAATCAGCAAAATTGAATTTTCTTAGGATCTCTGCTACATACTTATCTTGGCTGATAAATATGCCTTCTTTGGATTGTTTCACTTGGAGACCTAAAAAGAAAGTAAGTTCCCCCATGGAACTCATCTCAAACTTACTGTGCATAAGTTTTTCAAATTCTACACACAAGTCTTGGTTTGTTGATCCAAAGATTATGTCATCAACATAAATCTGCACTAGCAAGATGTCTTTCTTTGTTCTTTTGATAAACAAAGTTGGATCAATCCTGCCTCTTTGGAAACCACTTTCTAGTAGAAAACAAGCCAATGTTTCATACCATGCCCTTGGAGCTTGATGTAGACCATACAAAGCCTTGGTAACCTTGTAAACTTTATCTGGATACTCAGCATCAATGAAGCCTGGAGGTTGAGATACATATACTGGTTCTTCAATTTCACCATACAGAAATGCACTCTTAACATCCATTTGATAGACAGTGAAGCCTATGAATGAAGCATAGGCTAAGAAAAGCCTAATTGCTTCTAGTCTTGCAACTGGAGCAAACACTTCTTCATAATCTACCCCTTCCTCTTGAGTATATCCTTGTGCTACCAATCTAGCCTTGTTCCTGATCACTATACCCCTTTCATCCTTCTTGTTTCTGAACACCCATTTGGTTCCAATTGCCCTATGACCTCTGGGCAAATCAACCAATATCCAAACCTTCTGAATCTTGAATTGGAGAAGCTCTTCTTGCATAGCTTCCACCCAACTTGCATCATCTAAAGCTTTGTTTATGTTCTTGGGTTCAGCCTGAGATAGAAAACATGAAAACAGGCATATATTGGAATTATCATTATTCTTTTCTTCATAAAGAGAGGAGATTAACCCTTCTTCATCTGAGGATAAGACTTGAGATAAACCAACTTGAGATCTTGTTCTAACACCAGAAGTTATACTTCCAATCACATCATTGGTTGAGTGATCTTTGAGAATTCTAGTGTTTGGTGTTTTAGGAACTTCATATGTAGTGGGAAGATTGTCAATCCCAACTTCTTCTTGAAGAGAATCATCTATTTGAACATTCAATGGCTCAGCAGTATCAAGACTTGTACTAGCAGGACCATCTGAAGAACTGGCAGTACCATTGTCATTAGCACCACTCTCTTGATTCTCTTGATTCTTAGTTCCTTGATCTTCTTCATTGCCTTCTTTTGTTGTGCTTGAAGGTCCTTCTTCACTTGAAGATAGATCCATACTTTTCCAAATTGGCATCCAGATGAAATCTTGATTTTTAGGAATTTCAACATTATCTTCAGAACCTGCATTTTCATTAGCATTTGTACCTGTAACAGGCACATAATTCATAGATTCTGAAAGCCTATCAACATCAAACATCCAATCTGGTCCAACTCCTTTCACATTTGTAAGTTTCTCTTGAAACTCTATGTGAAGATTTTCTTCAACTAGCCTAGTGCATGTGTTAAACACTCTATAGGCCTTACTTTGCAAGGAATACCCTATCAAATAGCCAACATCTGCTTTTCCATCAAATTTGCCTAAATGATCTTTGGTATTAAGAATAGTGACATGACAACCAAAAGGTCTCATAAAACTTAAAGATGGTTTTTCTACCAAAGAAAAGTTCATAAGGTGTTTTTCTATGTGGTTTTGTCACAAGAACCCTGTTTTGTACATAACAAGCAGTACCAACTGCTTCAGCCCAAAATGAAATAGGCATCTTAGAGTCTACTAACATAGTTCTAGCAGTCTCTATAAGTGTTCTATTCTTTCTTTCTGCTACTCCATTTTGCTGAGGTGTTCTAGCTACACTAAACTCTCTTTTTATGCCTTTTTCCCTGCAAAAGTCATCCATAACTCTATTCTTGAATTCTGTCCCATTGTCACACCTGATGACTTTAACCTTCTTATCAGATTGGTTTTCTACCTCAGTGATATAGGTTTTAAGTGTCTCACTAGTTTCATGTTTAGATCTTAAGAAGAAAACCCATGAAAATCTGCTATAGTCATCAGTAACAACCAGACAATATTTCTTTCCATTCAAGCTGCACACATTAGTAGGACCAAAGAGATCCATATGAAGCATATGTAAAGCCTGAGAAATAGAGTTTTGGGTCTTGGGCTTACAAGAAGCTCTATGTTGTTTGCCTTTTAGGCAGTCAACACAAGTTTGGTCGTTTTGGAAAATCTTATTGGGTAAACCTCTTACTAAATCATATTTTGCAATAGTGTTGATTGTTTTAAAGTTTACATGACCAAGCCTTCTATGCCAAAGCATAGATTCATCCAATGAGGCCTTTGCTACCAAACAAGTTAAACCTTCCTTGGGATCAATGTTCTTTAAATTGACACTATACATATTGTTCCTTTTTGGAATTTTAAGAAGGATCTGACTTTCATCAGGCATCTTAAAATCAGAAGAAAGAACCATACATCCATTGTCAGTAAATAGAACATTGTTCTTTTTGTCACACATTTGTGAGACACTAAGAAGATTAAACTGAAGTTCTTTCACAAAATACACATTTTCAAAATCTATTTTACTGGTTTTGATAGTACCTTTACCAGTAATCTTTCCCTTTATTCCTCCCCCAAAGGTAACATATCCTCCATCAAATGTTTTGAAATCTGAGAGGAATGACATGTTGCCTGTCATGTGCCTGGAACATCCACTATCAACATACCCTTGATCTTCACTATCAGTTGAATGTTCCTGCACATGAATAAACACATTAGTTTCCTTGGGGTACCCAAGCCATGACAGACTTGGGTTTGCCTCTTGCATCAATGAAGTCAAACCTTTTCAGGATTGTTGATGCACCTTTAGATTGGATTGGTTTCCAAATCCAACATGCTGAGGCCTTAACAGCACTTTCCCTTTTAATCCATTGTGTGGTCTTTGGTCTATCAGTACCATTTTTGGCAATACCAATTTTGGCAGTACCATTTGGTCTAGCAGGACCTTTTGGTCTAGCAGGACCTTTGGTTTGTGGACTCCAAATTTTTGTTTTGACCACATTTGTCTTTTGAATAGGACTCTTTTCAACTTTTGGTACACTTTTGAAAGTGTTTCTTGTACCCTTTTCAGTTGATTTTGTAATAACAGGCTTATGTTGTCTAACAGTATGATTATCTTTTGTAGTGTTAGACTTAACAAAACTTTTTCTGGGTTGAGTAACATTTGTTTTAGCTTTTGATTTACTCCCAGAAACCCATTTATTACAATAAGTATGAAGATGATTAAAGCTACCACAATAATAACAAGCTTTATTAAACATAACAAAGTCATCACCTAATTGTTGTGATTTAAGGTTGTTCCAATTTCTTTGGCTTCCCCTAGGTTTGTTATTACATTTTTCACAACTTTCAACTGTCTTCAAAACAGTTTTGGCTTTAGCTTTAACTTCTACTTTCTTAGGACTAGTTGGTCCTACTTTGATTCCTTTAATAGGAATAGTCTCATCTTCATCATCATCAGATACCCAATCCTCAATAATTAGGACATCTGGACTCTTTTCAGTGAGCACCTTAGAGAGTGAGACATTCTTAGCACTCTCAGAAGGTTCACTTATCACTACAGGTTTAGCTAATGGTTGATTAACAAATTCATGTAAACCTGATACAGCAAGGTCACTACCTTGGGGACAAGGAATTCCTCTATAAGGAGGTGGACAATTATTGTATCCTAGCCCTGATTTTATTTTCTTATTCAACTGATTCTCTACTATGCTCTTAGTACACTCAGAAGCATTTTTCAATTTTGTAACAGTCAGTTGAATATTGTCTCTAGCTAATGTCACTTTAGTGCACTCATTCCTTACCATTTCTATTTCTTTGTCTTTCAAAAATATTTGTCTTTGAAGAGCATTTTTAGCATCAGTAAAGGTAAGTTCATTTTCTCTATAGTGAGTGATTTGTTTTTCTAGCTTGGACATACCACACTTATGGTCAAATAATTTTTGCTGGGTTTTTCTGTGTTCTAAGATTTCTGTATCATAAGCTTTTCTTATGGTTTCTAATTCTTTAAGAAATTCACAGTCATTAGAACATTTGATAGTTTGTACCTCAGGGGTGGAGAATGCCATCAAAGCCAATTCATCAGAAGTTGACTCATCTTCACCCATGAAACTCCAGTCAAAACCCATGCCATCTATAGCAACCATTGCTTTTGGCTCAGCAACTTCAACAACCTTACTCTTGCTTTCAAAGCTTCCTTTCTTCTCAAAGCTTCCTTGGTTTCTATTGTCAAACCCTCTACCTCTGTCATCCTGCCTCTTAGGTCTTCTACACTCTCTAGAGTAGTGACCTTTCATGTGGCAGTTGTAACACTCCACCTTTGACTTATCATAGCCAGCAGGCTCACTTCCATCTATCAGTATCTTCTTGCCAGTTCTCATCATCAACTGCTTAGCTCTAATGCTTAAAAGTGAAAGTTGCCACTTTAGGTCCATTACTTCAAGATCATCAGGATGAATCTCTTGAAGGTCTTCAAATGTTAATACAGACCCATTGTGTTGAGATGTAAGAAAAGCACACCCAATTGTTTCATCCAAAATGGATTTAGTGCTACTAGAAGTACTAGCAGTACCAAAGGTTGTGTTAGCAGTACCTTCTTCTCTGCCACCTTTGTCTTTATGATCAACCTTTGAGATGTTTGGGGATGAAACAAATGCCATATTTCCTGAGCTTGACCCAGTAGTCTTCTTAACTTCATGTTCTACAATCTTGAAATTGTTGTAGAGATCATTGAGACTCATCTGGTCAATATCTGACTTGTTCTTCCATACAATGACATGCATAGACCATTCTGAAGGTAAACTCCTAAGAAATTTAGAGTTTAGGTCTTCTTGAGTTATCATCACTTCATGGATGGCTAACTGACTTGCAAGCTTCTGAAGTCTATTGAACATACTGTCCAAAGACTCATTGGTTGTGGCTGTGAAGTTCTCAAATTGTTGTTTGAGAAGGGTTTTCTGGGTTTTCTTGGTAGCATCATTACCACCAAACCTAGCCACAATAGCTTCAAAGAGGGTTTTGGCATCTTTGTGTTTGTTAAAAATCAGAAGTTGATCATTTGGAATAGTCATCAGTAACATACTCCTTGCCTTGAGATCATTTTTCTTCTGAATTCTTTCATCTGCATTCGATGGTTGAGTTTGTATTGTTGTTACAAGAGCATCATTTACTGTAGTTGTGGTGGTTTGGGGTGTAAATGAATTGCCTTGTTCAATAATCTCCCAAAGTGCATAGTCCTGCACTTGAAAGTATTGTTCAACCCTGAGTCGCCACATTTCAAACTCATTTTGTTTCAATAATGGAAGTTTAGCTGCAACATTTGTCTGAATATGTTCAACATCCATTTTTCTTTTAAATTAGTAAATATCAAGCCTAGCTCTGATACCACTTGTGGAACGTTTATTGGTTTGTTCTTGATTGAGATATTTATGTATTGAATGTGTTTAGCATGCGGAATCTACTACAACACACTTTAAAAGAACACAAGATGGTGAGTTTAAGTAAATGAGTGAATGCAATGAACAAATAATCACAACTTTGGTTAACACAAAACGATTCAATATTATTGATGAAATAATACGGATGATCTAAATATCACCGGGATTACAAAGTAATCTTGAATCAAAGATTGTAAAAGGATTTGTGATTTGAAGTAACTAAGTTACTTGAGAGATAGTTTGTTTTTGGTAATTTGGTTCGTAAAGATGCATGCATGAAGAAGTGACTAAGATATCCTTTTATATGTTAAGGATATCTTATTACATGTTGTCAAGTGGAAGAGTATTATACTATACTTTGACTATTATGTGCGCCTACAATTTAATACAACTACCCATGTACAACTCTGATAATATTCCTCTGTCAACACAGAAGACTAAACTACTTCTACATAACGTATAACAATGTACAAAGACTAATAATTCAACTAAATATCTATTACAAAATATCTATTCGACATGACATAAGCTTGGCAGGCTCTTCATCTTCTAGCAGTACCTTCTACCCAGAAGGTACTGGTAGAACATCTTCGTACACAACAAAATCAACTAGCAGGCTCTTCATTATCTTGGCAGGCTCTTTGACTTTGTTCATTTTATTCCCAACAGGGGTCTTTTACTTGGGGTCCGCTATTTGTGTTCCTAGCGTCCTTATGTGGAGGTGATAACACTTGGTTATTGAGAGCTTTCAACAAGTTGTCAATTTTATTGGTCATCTCCGTTTGTTGTTGATTGAATTCGGATTCGAATCTAGCTATCCGAGCTTCTTGAGATGCCATAAATTGGGACATCAATCCTTCAAAGTTATTGGTAATACCATTGCCGGAAGGATTGTTGTTGAAAGTACGGTTCGAGTTGGAACCGCTTGATTGAAAACGATTAGGTGGGTTGGAAGAATTGGTTTGTTGTGCGTTTTGGTTCTGTTTCCACCTAAGGTTCGGGAGATTTTTCCATGAGGGATTGTATGAATCACCGTAATGGTTTGGCTCGGGTTTGAAAGTGTACCACTTGTCTCCCGCTCCGTCGGTACGCGAGGATGCGTAGTCCACAAAAGCTTGTTCGGGGAGTTCCATGCAATCACGAGTGTCGTGGGGACCACTACATAACTCACATGAAGAAGTGATTTTGTTCACTTGGCTTGAAGGTTTAGGAGCCTCGTAGGATTTCATGAGAAACTTGACTTGGTCTTCAAGTTCTACGATCCTACGGTCGGAAGTGCTTGAATTGTTCGAAGGCAAAGATATTGCCTTGACCGTTTTATTCAAATCACGGGGATCACTCCAACTTTCGTTGTCATAAAGAGCAAGATCCTCTAGGAGAGCCCATGATTGTTCCGCACTTAGATCACGTAGCTTGCCACCGGCCGATTGGTCAATGGTTTGCCTCGTGGAGAGATTGATATGGTCATAGAAGATTTGGACTTGGAGCCAAAGTTCTATGCCATGGTGGGGGACTTTTTGGAGTAAATCCTTGAATCGAGTCCATGCCTCGTAGAGAGTTTCGCCATGACGTTGTTGGAACATCAAGATATCATTCCTTAGCTTGGTAGTTCTTCCCGGTGGGAAAAACTGAGCAAGGAAACGAGTAGTGAGATCATCCCAAGAGGTGATGGATCCTGCGGGTTGACGTTCTAGCCACTGACTAGCTTGATCCCGCAGAGAGAATTGGAAGAGACGCAATCGGGTCGTCTCTCGAGTGGCAACATCAAGGTCTATAGAATCAACGATTTTAAGAAAGTCCTTGAGATGTTGATTAGGATCTTCAGAACGAAGTCCATGGAATGCGCATCCGCTTTGCACCAACCGGATGGTGTCGGATCGCAAGGGTGTGATATTGGCTCCTTGAGTGAGCTCAATGGTGTTTCGATAGCCGTGGTGGCTAGGACGGGAATACTCTCCTAAAGTACGGGCTCTAGGAGGTGGTGGTGGTTGTTGTGGTGGTGGGTTGTGTGGGTTAAGGATATTACCATCTTCCATGATGTCGGATGGTAATGGTTACGAACAAAGAAACGAAGAAAATAGATAGACTAAAGAAAACCTAGAAAAATAAAATAAAAATCTCACTAGAAAGGAATCTAGTGAGTAGACCTAATAGAAATAAAAATTCAACCTAAACAATAACTATTCCCCGGCAGCGGCGCCAAAAACTTGATGCGTGGGTTTTGCAACCTTACAACAGGTTTTACCTCTCGAGGGATCTCAAGAGGCTTACAACCCCACCAGGCAGTGTACCTGACCGATGTAGTATAGTGTAGTGGTAAGTACGGGGGATTGATCGTTCTCCACAGGGAATAGTGTTCGTTAGGTGTGAAAGGCTACTCTAATTAGGTCTAAGGGTTGAGGAAGATTCTTTTTATGTTTTTATATTTTTTTATGAAAGCAAGTAAAATCTCGGTTTTGAAAGAGTGGGCGGAATTAGTTGCTAGTCAACTAACCCAAAATTACTACGGATGCAAATAAAATAAATAACTGAAATGAAAATGTGGTGAGAAACTTATGTGTAGAGAAATGTGTTTACTTAGATTTCCTTACTCCCTAACTATCTTTTACCGGTTAATTAGTGTGTATTAGTCGCGTGGATGACGGGTGTATTCCTTAATACCATTCGTGGGGTGGCGTACTTACTTCCCCAACTCTACAAGCTCCTACTTCACTCCTATGTCGAGCCGGCTAGGAAGCTCCTAACATGGGATCACTAGAATTCGCTTGTGCATTAAATACAACCATAAAAACCTTTAGTACGCATTTGGTTCATGTTTCTTAAGACGTTCAAGCAAGTTACCGAATAGGAAGTTAGCCAGTTTTCTTAAGCCTAACATAGATAAACAATCATCCAATACAACTAATAACACACTAATAACCAATAATCAATAGCTAGGTTTCATTAGATCTATGCAAACACAAGATAAATTTAGCCTAACATGTTAATCAAAAGACAAGAATAAGATAAAATCAAACAACACATAGACATATTGAATGATTAATTGATAACTTATCTTCAATGTAACATGGAAGATCTCAAGGCAAAAAGCCTTGAAAAAGGAGCTAAATTCGTCTTAGGGTTTTCTCCCAAAATTCCACACACTAAGCTCTCCCTAATGACAAAAAATTAGAAAACTATATATAGATTTTTGGATCTGACGGCGTCACGTTATGGAGTGTGACGCCGTCACCTCGCCGCTTCTAGGGTTCCCGGATGACCTTCTTGACGCCGTCCCTCTTTAGCTCTTCAAAATCCATTCTGGCTTATCAAGGCTTGACGCCGTCGAACCTTAAACGTGACGCCGTCCCCTTTTGATTTAAGCCGTGACGCCCTTGATCAGGTTAAAGCGTGACGCCGTCAGAATTCACATGCTATTTTCACTGGCTTATCATGAGTAAATTTCACGTCCACTTTTTCTTGCCAAGGCATGACGCCGTCTGGGGTTAAATGTGACGCCGTCAAAGGTAACTTTCAGCCGATTTTTGAGACTTTGCCGTTTTCTTCACTTTTATGCTCCAAAAACGTCCAAAATGCCTCCTTTTCCATATTTCTCCTCAAAAGTACCTAAATGACAAAAGGAACGATTTAGGGCGATATTTGATCAAATAAATACGATTTAGGGCTTAAATGACCCCTTAAAAGCGGTACACTTTTCGCTTCATCATATACTCGCGTGATAACTATTATTATAGGCGAATTCAACTAGAGGCAAATGATCGTCCCAATTTCCTCCAAAGTCAATCATACAAGCTCGCAACATATCTTCTAAGGTTTGAATCGTCCTCTCGCTTTGCTCGTCGGTTTGAGGATGAAAAGCCGTGCTCATATGAAGTTTCGTACCTAGCTCTTCTTGGAAATTTTGCCAAAAGTTTGAAGTAAAACGCCCGTCTCTATCGGAGACAATAGAAATGGGCACTCCATGAAGAGCGACAATCTCGTTGACATAGAATTTAGCTAACTGGTGAACGGCCATATTCTCTCTAATCGGAATGAAATGAGCACTCTTGGTTAGACGATCTACTATGACCCAAATTGTATCGTTCTTCTTTTTCGTCCTAGGCAACTTCGTAATGAAATCCATCGTGATCTTTTTCCACTTCCAAACCGGAATGTCTAAAGGTTGAACTTTTCCATACGGCTTTTGGTGCTCGGCTTTAACTTTTAAACAAGTTAGACATCTCTCAACGTACTTTACACAATCCCTTTTCATACTCGGCCACCAATAGTTCTTCTTCAAATCACGGTACATCTTTGTTGCTCCCGGATGAATAGAATACTTCGACTTGTGTGCTTCCTCTAGGATCAATTCTTTGATATCGCTTCGAAAAGGAATATAAACCCTTCCATACCGTGTCTTAATCCCTCGACTATTTTCTTCAAGATGCAGAATGTGAGAAGTAATACGTTCACCTTCTCTATTTTCCTCTTTCAGTGCTTCCTCCTGAGCTAACTTGATTTTATCAAAAAGGTCGGACGTAACAATCATCCGCAAGAATGAATCTTAGTAACTTCCTTTCGATCTTTGCGACTCAAAGCATCCGCCACAACGTTCGCTTTACCGAGGTGGTAGCGAATTTCACAATCATAGTCCTTCAACAAGTCTAACCATCTTCGTTGCCTCATGTTCGGATCTTTCTTTTCAAGGAAGTATTGAAGGTTTCTATGATCGGTGTAACTTACAAACTTGACACCATACAAATAATGCCTCGAAAGTTTTAGAGCAAAACCACAGCCGCGAACTCAAGATCGTGAGTGGCATAATTTTCTTCATGCTTCTTTAGTTGTCTCGAGGCATAAGCAATCACCTTACCCTTTGCATAAGAACACATCCAAGACCGGAATAAGACGCGTCGCTGTAAACCACCATATCTTCAGTTCCTTCCGGCAACACAAGAATCGGTGCTTCACATAACTTTTTTCGTAGAGTACGAAAAGCTTCGTCCTGTTCTTCGCCCCACTCAAATGTAGCGTTATTCTTAGTGAGTTTTGTTAGCGATGATGCGATTTTATAGAAGTCTTGAATAAACCTACGATAATATCCTACAAGGCCAAGAAAACTTCGAATCTCTCCAACATTCTTTGGTACATGCCACTTCATTACAACTTCCACCTTTGAGGGATCAACTTTAATACCGTCAGAATTTACAACGTGACCGAGGAATTGAACTTCTTGTAACCAAAATTCACATTTTGAGAACTTAGCGTACAATCTTTCCTTTCTCAACGTCTCGAGAATCTCCCGAAGATGCATTTTATGCTCTTCCCTGCTCTTCGAATAAATAAGAATATTGTCAATGAACACTATAATGGATTTATCGAACATCGGTCTACATACACGGTTCATGAGATCCATGAAAACCGCAGGCGCGTTCGTGAGACCAAAGGGCATAACCGTAAACTCATAGTGCCCATATCGGGTCCTAAAGACCGTCTTAGGAATGTCTTCTTCTCGAACCTTCAATTGATGATAACCCGAACGGAGATCGATCTTCGAAAACCACCTCGCACCTTGAAGTTGATCAAAGAGATCATCGATTCTTGGTAACGGATACACGTTTTTCACCGTGACTTTGTTCAATTCACGGTAGTCAATGCACATCCACATACTACCATCTTTCTTCTTAACAAACAATATCGGAGCTCCCCACGGCGAACTACTAGGACGGATAAAAACTTTGTCGAGCAATTCCTGAAGCAGCCTCATTAACTCTTTCATTTCGGACGGAGCAAGGCGATAAGGAGTTTTGGCAATAGGATTAGCACCCGGAACAAGATCAATACGGAATTCAACTTGCCTTTCGGGGGGAATACCCGGCAAGTCTTCCGGAAAGACGTCACAAAATTCATTTACAACCGGAACATCGTCGATGCTTCTCTTTTCAAAGTTCGTATCTACCACGTGAGCCATGAAGGCATAACAACCACGCGATAAATGTCTCCTAGCCTTCATCACGGAGCATAACTTTAGTTCACCCTTTTTTTTGTCACCATAAATAATCATTTCTCGACCGCTAGGATTCACAACCCGGATGATCTTTTGGCTACAAAGGATGGCCGCATTATATTTGTCAAGCCAATCCATGCCAACAATAATATCAAATTCCCCGAGCATTATGGGAATTAAGTCAATCTTAAAGGCATTATCATCAATCTCTATCTCTACGTCTCAATATACAGTGGATACCACAACAACTTTACTATCGGCTATTTCGACTTCGAGGGGTATCAGAAGTTTAGCTAGTGGGATGGTTAAATGCTTACTAAAATCATAAGATACGAAGGACACACTAGCACCCAAATCATACAAAACTCGGGCGGGTACGGAATTTTCAAGATGAATACCTGTGATGACATCAGAACCTGACTTGGCTTCTTTGGCACTAATTTGATAAACTCGAGCCTTTGGTTTTGGAACTTCTACCTTTTCTTCTTTGACGGTTCTCAATGGTTTTGCTTCAATTGCCTTAGAGCTTGGGCAATCCTTCAACCTATGCCCTATTTCATTACACCCGTAGCATACTATCATTGGTTTGGTGCAATCTTTGCTTTGATGGTCTAGAGCTCCACACTTGTAGCAACCCGGCATATTGTGCCTACATTCTCCAAGATGAAACTTGTTACACTTCGGACATGCCACCTTAGCCTTGGTTCCCACACCTTTCTTGCCATGATCAAACTTAGTTTTCTTCCCATCTCGATCTCCAAACTCTTGCTTCCTCTTAGGTTCCTTAGCCTCTTTCTCCTTCCGCCTTAGTAAGTCCGCTTCTCTCACACGAGCTCTACTCAAAAGGTCTTCCAAAGTAGTACATTTAAACGGAGAGATCACATCACGAATATCATCCTTGAGCATCCTTTGAAATTTTTCGAATTTAAGCTTCTCATTACCATAGTATTCGGGACAATATGGAACCATGTCATTGAAATTTCTCCACAACTCATTCACGGTCTCATTGGTTTGAGTGAGAGATTGGAATTTCTCACAGATCTTGTCAATCTCTTCGGCCGAAGCATATTCGGCACTAAACAACTTCTTAAATTCCTTCCAAATACATACTTCGGCCCAAGGTTCACCCTTCTCACACACCTTCCCTTCCCACCAAGTCTTAGCACTATCGCGAATAAAGTTAGTAGCATAGATAACCTTCTTCCTTTCCTCACATCCACTAGTGCAGAAACCACCCTCCACAGCCGTAATCCATCTATTACTAACAATCGGGTCGAGGACACGGGTAAACCGTGGTACATCACAAGCCGTGAAGTCACGGTAAGTAGCTTTGTCACTCTTGGGTTCTTTTGCTATTCCACGTTCCTTCTTGAATTCTTGAAATTCTTCTTTCATCAAACCCCGAAGATTTTGCGTTGTCTGATTAACATAGAAGGGCATTGCTTGCTTAATAGCTTTACCCACTCTTTTTGCCAACATTGAGTCTAGGGATTTTGTTTCCTCTTCCGTGAAACCTCTAAAATTAAGGCCTCTGGAGCTAGAAAAGGAAGAACTTTCATTGTTTTTATCATCATTACCCGCATCACTTGCCGAAGATTCGGCATGTTTGGAAGTCGTGGCTTTCGTGACTTCTTTCGGGTGAGGGGTTTCCATTTCTACTTCTTACTGAAAAAAATAGCAAGTCACAATATCAAGTACCATCATATATATAGCTGATGCATGAATGACATTTCTATCCTTACACTAACACCCTAGCTTGTCACCCATGTATGATCTAAATGATTTCAACTTCACATATGTTCCATATTTTTATCACTACGGTGGCCAGGGGTAGTCATAAAAATATTTAACATACGTGTCCTCAAAATCAACCAAACAATACACAAATAATAAACACTAATTGTAAACGCACCTACACAAGGCCTAAGTCTAGGAACTCCTAAAGCGAGATCTTAAATCTCTTAGACCGAAGCTCTGATACCAAGTTGTAATGCCCCGTGACCAAACATGACTAAAAACTTGAAAATTTTACGAACCAAAAAGTACATCCCGAACTGACCCTCACTAAGGTCTAGATTATGGAACCAAAACGGCGATCCTTGTCAAAACTATGGATCCATGATAAGGTTTAGTTTTACGAACCAAAAAGGTAGATCCAGGACTGAAACCTTGATCCACACTAAGGTCTACAATTTCGAACCAAAAGGTGGATCCAAGACTGAAATCTTGATCCACACTAAGGACTACAATTTCGAACCAAAAGTTGGATCCAAGACTGAAAATTATTCTTTAAAATTTGACGGGTTATGCATAAAACTCATTTTGACCCATTGACACCCCAAACCACTTAAACCACTTCATTGACTCACCATACCTAACCAACATACATAATTTAACATACCAAACTTGTTCCACACACTCATGACCCGTTCACATTTCAAAATGGGTAAAAACCCGCTTATGCCAAACACCCCTTAAAACTCATTTTCACTACCCACTTTTTACTCAATACACATAACCACAACATATCCATTTGAAGGCATACATTACTTGACATTTCTAATATATTGACAAGGTGTTGGTACAAAGTATTGACCCATAGCTTCCCAAAATGGGTAAGATTGGCTAGTTGCCAAACATCCCTCTAATTACCACCTTAACTACAAACCATAAAGACTTCATGACATATATACGTACTTGACCCATGACTTAAACATGAACAAGGACCATGAATGACCCAAGACCGTTAATTGACAAAATGACCATATAGGTTGAAATATACCAAAACACGAAATGACACTTCGGGGCTTCCAACTTCAACACGCTTGGTCCTAAAGGTTATGGTCTTCTAGTTACCTTCTAACTACGCTACCCTTCATTCCAAAGTTACCAACTAAGCTAAATCCTTACCTTTACTTCCTCCACTTGTACCTACAAAACCATCATTAACTATAACTGTAAGCGAAACGCTTAGTAAGTATATAGAGCATAACTATCAATACATTATGAGATTGGTGATTAACACCAATCTTAACATTACCATGGAGCATAACAATATATCATTACTCACCTTGATCAAGCAAGTAATTATATAACATTTTCATATCAAGCATTGGATCCAAGCTATCTAACATTAACAAGCTCCATAACAAAACACATTAACACATCATAACATTAGCATGAACATCATTAACAAGTTATACTATATACTTACCATTATCCTTAATAGCTTCCTACTTGGACTTGATGAGGCTCTACAATTGCTTCCTATTACAAGGTTAGCTTCAATTAGTGACTAATTAGCTAGGGAAATCATCAATTCACAACCATTATCCACAATACTCAAATCCCACCTCATGAACCCTAATTTCTACATTTGGGGAAAATACTTACTTGATGAAGAGATAACAATTAACGTATCTCTAGTGTTTCTTAACCACCTCTTGACAATCAAAATGAGCTAAGATGATCACTTGAAGTCTTCCCTCCCTTTTTCTTGCTAAATGTCGACCCAACTAGAACTCTCCAACCATTTCCAGATTTTTCTAAAGATAGGCTATTTAATCATGTGTGGATATAAGTTTGGTCAATTGGCAAGGTCAGTCCATCTAATTCTCATTTCTTTTATTTAACCCACAACACTTATTATTCATTAACTATATGCGCTAAAGATTATATACATAAATATCTCTTAGACTATAAGGCTTAAAACGTTACCTTTCCGGGGTTCGGGTGTAATAAGAGGGCTTGCTTCTTCTGTTTATACTTGTTCATCAACACACGTACGCATAGCTATTTTATTAAAAAGTTTTGATATATAAATCATGTTACTTGAAATACCCATATTTTTTTTATTTAATACTGAATACGCCGTATAGAATCTACTTTATACGTCGTATCAGCCTGCAATACCCAAAACAGGAAAAACTAAATTTCTTAATTAAATCTGTTTATGATAACAAGTAACTCTGAATTATATTTCATAATTAAAACATATAATGTTTCGTTAGCTGAAGCGTATGTTTCTACAAAAAATGAGCTTATTCCAAACGGCCTTTTAAAATATGTAACTATAAATTACATTACATGAACTATATAAACTGGTTATGGAAATGAGAAGCTCGTTACCTTACCCGTGAGCTACACAATTTTGACCCATTATGCCTCACTTAACACATAGCTTAGTATCATCTTACAAACCTGCAAAATATGGAACTGAGAACGGTAAGTCCTTGCGACTTAGTGAGTAAACGAAACAAATCTGAATATGAACATATTAATATATAACATATTGTAATCGGTACGACTTTTAGTTGTTTAGTTTCTGATACATGATACATAATTTATGATTCTGAATTCATAACATGACATAATTTCTAGTTCTGATTTCATAAACATGGTATATTCTAGTTCTGGGCTCATAAACATGGCTATAAATCTGAGCACGTGCTTCAGACTAGATGATGCTTAGTCATCCTGCTATACATGAGAGCTTCTCTAACCGACGAGTACTCTTCTTGGGGTTTCTAACTTGTAATTGTGCTTAAATATACTTGGGGCATCGACAAAGAATGCTTGATCACATATACTTGACATGCTTGTTATAAACATAAATTTTCCGCATCAGATGTAAACACTATAATATGCACGGGTCATCCACAAAGGATGCTTCTACATGATTACTATATCGTGAACTTCTTAGGTACGCTACATGACTTTTTGGTGCAGGTTTCTTGGGCATCCTAGACTTGACAAACGATGCTTCTTGTGAGCATACTAAACATGGTTTATCTTTGGCTATATCTGAACTAACCACATGTTCTAACATCATGTCGAATCTTAGGACATGAACCTAAAACCCGTAACTCAGCTTGAACATAGTATGCAAGCTAGCATCCACGTACATATTATGAGCATCTAAATCATGATAGATGCACACATAGACTATTAACGCATATCTAACACATAAACATGATCATATATACGCAAGACTTCATGACATATATACGTACTTGACCCACAGACTATTAACGCATATCTAAACTATAAACATGATTCACGGGGGAGTCCGTTAAGCCGCTGGGGAAGATAGAACTGGAGGTTTTTTTCGGAAGTCAAGGTTTGTCCCGTAAAGCTAGGATAGAATTCGCTGTGGTAAAGTCTCCCTCCCCCTACAACATCATATTGGGACGTTCCGGACTAAAAAAGGTACGTGTCGTCCCCTCAACTATCCACTAGATGATGAAATTCCCCACTCCAGGTGGCATAGCAACGTTGGTCGCTCGGTCAATGGTTATGCAGAAATACCGTAAATTTGGAGAGAAACAAATGATAGAGAGAGAGAGGCAGAGAATGAAATCGAGAGTGCTGAGATAACAGGAGAACTAACCGGGAAGGCAGGAGAGGTAAAAAACAAGGCGGAAGCGTCTGGGAGACTCACCAAGTATACTGGAGAGCCAAAGTCTTACAATATTGTGTACACGTCACGAAACCCACCACAAAAACGAAGGAAATGGGCTACAATCCGGAAGGAGAGATACGAAAGAAAGATGGTACAGTGCTATAACCGAAGGGTTCACGCCGGGTCATTCAAGGTAAGAATAAAATTTAAGGTAACTCTATTAAAACAAAATATCATTAGAATATGCCGCTATTTCATCCCTGTTAGTGCTTGTTTTTACTATTGGCTAACGAAAGGAACAAAAATACTTTCACAATCAAAGGCAGGTGATCTCATGTATCGGAGGGACAGGGTGAGCAGGAGTAAAAATCAAGGAAAGCTTGGACCCGACTGGGAAGGACCCTATCGGGTCATGGAAACCTACTAAGCTGGATCACACCAACCGGAGGCGATGGAGGAAAAAGAAACACCATGAACGTAGCGTGCCACCAACTTTAGAAAGTGTTTTTGTAAATGCTTTGTTTATATATCTTATGTAATGTCCGAAAGGGCTTGGTATTGACTACATGAATGACAAATGCAGCTATCCTACCGTTAAAGGGAAGCAATTTTCTCTACATATCGTGTTCTTACAGTACTTGTCACATTCTGAACATAAGCCGAAAATGATCCCTCCGGTAGGCTCGCGACCTCCGGAGATCAGTGGTCAATGTTCAAAGATGGTTCATACCCAAAAAGGGGTTGCCATATCTACAAGTAAGCCAAAAAGGCCGAACGACGTATGTCGCCCGAAAATGGTTTATACCCAAAAAGGGGTTGCCATATCTACAAGTAAGCCAAAAAGGTCGAATGGCATATGTCGCCCGAAAATGGTTTATACCCAAAAAGGGGTTGCCATATCTACAAGTAAGCCGAAAAGGCCGAATGGCGTATGTCGCCCGAAAATGGTTTATACCCAAAAAGGGGTTGCCATATATACAAGTAAGCCAAAAAGTCCGAACGGCGTATGTCACCCGAAAACGTATAAGCTTGTACCTCCGGAGCTATGTAAATAGTAAAGGTAATAAAAAACAAGTGTTACTGTACGTTTACGATCAAAACTTAAATCAAACATTAGCTTGTACCTCCGGAGCTATAAAAGTAGAGACTGGCAATAAAAAACAAGTGTTTGATATACATTTGTGATTCAAATATAAATGATATATAATGACTCCTCACGAGCAATAATGATTATGGCAGAGAAGTTATGTTTTGTCCGCGCAGGAAAGGAAGGGATGATGGAAAGGACATGTATGGCTTTCGGCTTCAGGCTAAAGCCAGCAAATCAGTCCATAACCATTCGGAAGCAATTACGTGAAATATAAATATATATATAAAAAAAAAAAAAAAAAAAAAAAAAAAAAAAAAAATCGACTATGTCAAAACGTATGTGATCCGATAGACCCGATCCATCCGAACCTCCCAAAAAAGGGATCGCAGCACAAGTTAAGGCAAAAAGGCCGCGAAACTAGGGCATAAGACCGAACGACGCATGCCGCCCGGAATGGGCCGTGCCCAAAAAGGGCCAAGACAACAAGGACGAAGCACCATGTTGTCGCTGTAGGTCGCAAAACTAAGCGGCCTTGTCAGCTCGAGTAGTAAGTCGTTTCGGGGTAAGAATAATATGATATACATATACATATATATATATATATATATATATATATATATATATATATATATATATATATATATATATATATATATATATATATAAAGAAAAAAATATATAGAAACATGAAACATTCCATAACTAGCAAAGCAACCATACGGACGAATATAAAGATAGACAAAAAAAACATACGAATCATTCAAGTAACAAGTTATTACAGTCATCCGAATCATGTCAATTGTTTTCAAATCTAGTCCAACGGCCCGAAGGCCTTACATCTTCCAAATAACTCTTCAAGTAACAAGATTGAAAAAGCTTCACGAGAAATCCGAGATAACCTTTACCCGTAGTCAAAACGGGGTTACCCAGATTTCAATAACGATCAAATTCTTTAAGGAGCCGATGCACCCTCTTCCACTGTGGAATCCTGAACATTGGCAGCCTGAACCTCAGGAGCCTCGGTAGTTGGTCCGGTAGCAGTTTCGACAGGCATAGGTGGTGCTGGATTAGGGAACATGTTCGTTATTTCCGCAAGGGGCTTGTGATAAGCGTTGCTGATCTTCTCAGCATAGGGATACTCCGCGGTGAACAGCCCGTCGTACAGAGGTTGAAACTTTTCATCGGCCTCCATATCCAAATTATCCACCTCTTCCAGAACTTTAGCCAAATTCTCCGGTGAACGATCCAAGGACACACCCTCTAAAAATCCAGATTGGGAGGATAGTGTTGGGTCCTTCAGTACCCAAGAGTGGTTAAAACAGGATTTGAATACAAATTAAGCTAAGTGTTAATTAAACCGAAAACATTAAAAGTCACTGAGTGAACAGTCACTCAGTGAGTTACCTTCAAGATGCTCAGGACGAGTCTAAGAAGAAAAACTCACCAATTTAGGAAGGCGGTTCTCCCTGAAGTGTTACTTGAGACGAAGAAGAAGGTAATGGGATCAGTGAGCATTAGACAAGAGCTCACTGAACCCCAGTCTCCTCAACAACAATAACTGAAGACTGAAGGCGAATGACTGAAGAACCATGAAGCCAAAAAGAAAGGCTGGATTGAGCAGGAAGGTTTGAAGAAGATAAGAACAAGTCTTATCAGGGTCAGAACAAACCATCCCTCAAGTGGCTAAAAGTCGAAGAAGTGTCAGGTCTGACACTCGAAGACTTTTTGGCTCAATCCTATTAGTTCTTGGAAATGACAACTATTGTTATAGTTGTCAGACACGCCTTCCCATTGTTTACGTATTTTTAGTCTTTCAGTACTCTTAACATGTTTGCCTATAAATACCAAACAGATGGAGAAAAGAGGGTTAGGTATTTTGTGCAATTAAAGCTTAGACTTTCACAATACCCCTTTTCTCTTACAAAGAGTAACGTATCCCTGAGAGAGCTCAGTGGGTCGAATTGTTACCACTTAAAGCATTGCTTAAGTTTAGATAAGAGACACCATACCTTGTCTATTCAATCCCAAGTGTTTGTTCTGCAAAACACTTGGGTAATAGATTCTTTGATTCATTTCTAATAAGAATTTAAACGTTGAAAATACTTTGTGTTTTTATATTAACGTTTCATTAACTGTTAGAATTAATCAATACATTGTATTAGTCATAAACACAAATAGATTAACTTTATAGTTAACTCTAAGCGTGTTAAGGGAACAACAAGTGGTATCAGAGCCTCTGGTTAATAAAATCTTTAGAAAATAACCAAGAGTGCTCAAGGTTTTTAAAACCAAGATCCTACTATGGCTGATATTAATGTGCCCCAGCTAGTCGGCAAAAAGGGTGGAAGCTTTTCAGCTGTTGCACCCAGACTTGAAGCTGGAAAATTTAGCAAGTGGAAAAAGCGAATGCTTTGCTACTTGACTGGTATGGAACCATACTACATCACTTGTGTCAAAGATGGTCCCTATGTCCCAAAGACTGCTGAAGGGCTAAACAAGCCTGAGGCTCAATGGACCATTGATGAGAGGAGGGTGGTCAATCAAGACCAACGCCTGAAAAGCATCATTATATCTTGTCTTCCTGACGATATAATGGAATCAGTCATCAACTGTTCAACAGCCAAGCAAGGGTCATGGACCTGAAACTTGAGTATAATACTTTCAGGGCAAAAGACTCTGAAAGTCTCTCTCAGACTTATACTAGATACAAGACTTTGATAAACGAACTATCAAATGATGGTGTAGTGTTGTCTAAGCATGAGACAAATGTTGGCTTTGTCAACAGTCTCCCTGAGAAGTGGCTAAACTTCTCACAAGGCCTGAGGAATGCTAATCACATTCAGACTCTTGAGCTCCCTGAGATCTATGGGAAGTTTGTCTATGAAGACAACTTAATCTCAAGGAGATACCCTGACTCAAAAGCTCTTGAGTCCAAAAAGGCCTTGACCTCCACACCCATATCAACTGCATTTTATACTAATGGTGTTGTGCAGGATTTTCAAGAGGATTCTGTGGATGAAATTGATGAAAGGACTAGTGATGAGTACCTAAATGATTTAAACTTGGAATTCCAAAAGAGGGCACTCCTTGTTAGTTCAAAACGTTTCATCAAAAGAAATCAGTCCAACTTTTCTAAAGCAAAAGCAAATGAAACCACTGAATGCTTTAAATGTGGTAAAAAGGGTCATTTTGCTAGGGACTGTTATTCTAAAACCATCTCAGAACCCTTTTACAAATTTTCAGGAAATAGTTCCTCAGGAACTAGCAAGTTTCAACCTAGAATGTTTCAGTCTACCCAACAACTTCAAAACAAGGGTCAAAAAGACTTTGAAGCAAAATATAGGAAAGCTAAGGCTAAACTTGCAATTCTTGAAACTAATCCCTCGATGTCTCAGGCTGCTCAAACATCCAAACCTGTTCAGACAAAGAACATGGTTTTAGTAGCTGAAGCTTATGATTGGGATGAAGAAGAGGTCTCCTCAGATGAGGAAATTAGAGTGAGTGCACTGATGGCACTCTCTGAAAGTGATCAGGTGGCTGTTGGGAAAAGCCATGCAAGGAATTGAGAGTGGGTAAACATCACCATGAAGAAGGTAAACACTTTACTTTCTATGGATGATGATTCTGATTAGAAGTCTTACATGAATTATATTTGTGTAGATCTTAAATTTGTTGAGGAACAAAGGCTTAACATGTTTTCAAAATATAACAACATAGTGTCAGAATTGAATAAATGTAGATATGAATTGCTTGTACTG
Source organism: Artemisia tridentata subsp. tridentata (assembly GCA_021014915.2). NCBI lineage: Eukaryota > Viridiplantae > Streptophyta > Magnoliopsida > Asterales > Asteraceae > Artemisia > Artemisia tridentata. Next base: position 355,849,113 of record CP139505.1, read on the forward strand.
AAGCAAGCCAAATTAGAAACAATTACTCTACAAATTTAGAACACTGAAATTTTGAAACAAAACCAAGCCCTACAAACTGAACTTAACAAAGAAAAGGCTGTCATCCAAGGCTGGACCAAAAAGAACCCCAAGGTCTTTGATACTGTGGGTTTAATCCCTAAGAAAACAATAGAAATTGACCATCTCATGGTTAACCCCTATGTGAGTCCTAGTGAATTGACCTTTGTTCCAGCTGGCATATCATTTGAACAAGAAATGCTTCCCATGTCAAATGACTGGATTGTCAGGGACAACCCAGTCAGTAAGTTACCAAATTTTGAGACTGGAAAGATCTTGCTTCCTGAAAGTCAGGCCTTGAAAAATATGCTTGGACTCTCTGACCAACTCAGTAGTACTGAGTTAGTAAGTGAGACTGAATCAGATTCATATCCACCACTCCCTCCACTGAATACCCTTCAGGGTGCTGCACCAAACTCAGGCCTCCCACCAATGGTCTACTCCCAACACTCTCCAAAGGAGAGGTCAGGAATGGGAAAAACAATCCTGAAAAGACCAACCCTTGAAGTCTCAGTAAATATTGATGACTCATCAACTTCAGTCCCTTCTGAAGTAATAACCAAAAGCCCTGACTCAAAATTTGATCAGTTGGCTGAAATGGTCAGGAAGCTGGGTGAGAAGATTGCATCTTCTGAGAAACCTTCTCAATCCAAGAAGAAGGAACAAAAACCAGCTTCCTCAAGCACCAAACCCAAACTCTCAAAACCCCTGAAAAGATGTGAGCTTTGTAACTATACCAATCATTTCACCGATGATTGCTATAGAATCCTTTACTGCACGATTTGCAAAAAGGATGATTACAAGACCTCTGATCACAAAACACACTCAGTCACATCAAAGATGTCAGGCCTTAAAGCTCAGTCTTTAAACTACCCTTTTGATTCTAAACAGAAACAGAAACAAAAGGCTAAGCCTTTTGCACCTTGCCCCTACTGTGGGTTCAATGACCATCATCCTAAGGATTGTCAAATTGACAATTGCTGTGAAAATAGTGGAGGTCCCACTCATAACACCTCAGGACGTGATAAGGTCATTCAGGCCAGAAGAGGTATGACTAAGTCAGCCTCTCAGTCTACTGAGTCTACATCTGTAATCAAATGCATAATTTGTGGTAGCTCAGTCCACTCCTCCACTGACCATAAATCAATTGTAAATGTTAAAAAGACCCCCAAAGCTAAGCCCTCCAAGAAGTGGAGTCCTAGAAAGAACTAACCTAGTTTACTATTTGTGCAGAAACATGCCAGGGATCCTGTTTGGCATCTAGATAGTGGATGTTCAAGGAGCATGACTGGTGTGAAGGAGTATCTGCACAAGTATGTTGATGAATCAGGACCCAAAGTGATATTTGCTGATAACTCATCATGTCTCACTGAAGGTTATGGTTCAGTAAACTGCAATGGTATAGTCTTTACTAGGATAGCTTATGCAAATGGCCTTAAATACAATTTGATTAGTGTCAGTCAACTATGTGATGCTAAATACATAGTTCAGTTTGATAATAAACAAGGAATCATATTCAATGCTAATAAGGAAGTTGTCCTTATTGCACTAATAAGACATGATGTTTATGTGTTGGACATGTCCAGTCTGACTCAGAATGGAACTTGTCTCTTTACCAAGGCCACTGATACACTCAACTGGCTTTGGCATAAGAGACTCTCCCACGTGAACTTCAAAAACATAAACAAACTTGTGAAACAAAACAAGGTCCTTGGCTTACCATGTCTTGTGTTTTCAAAGGATAAACCATGCTCAGCTTGTGAAAAAGGTAAACATCACAAAGCATCCTTTAAAACCAAAACCAATTTTTCCATCAGGAACTGCCTACATCTTCTCCATATGGATCTATTTGGATCAATCAGTCCTAGATCCATTAACCATGAGAAGTATACTCTGGTCATTGTGGAAGAGTACTCAAGATACACTTGGGTATACTTCCTGATCAAAAAGAGTCAGGCAGCTGAAACAATTATGTCCTTTGTCAGGAATATTGAAAATCAAAATGACATCAAAGTCAACCAGATTAGAACTGACAATGGAACAGAGTTCAAAAATAATGAACTTGAATGTTTCTGTGATGAGAAAGGAATTTCCCAAAAATTTTCCTCACCTCACACACCTGAACAAAATGGTGTGGCTGAAAGGAAGAATAGAACCCTCATTGAAGCAGCCAGGACAATGCTAAATGGATCAGTCCTTTCCAAACACTTCTGGACTGAAGCAGTAAAGACTGCCTGTTACACACAAAACAGATCCATCATTGTTAAGAGACATAGCAAAACTCCTTATGAGTTATTCAAGGGAATGATCCCTGACATCAGCTACTTTCATGTCTTTGGGTGTCCTGTGTTTATTCATAATCACAAGGATCACTTAGGAAAATTTGATGCCAAAGCTGATGATGGATACTTCCTTGGATACTCCCTTGTCTCAAAGGCCTTCAGGGTGTTCAACACTAGGAGACAGCATACTGAGGAAACATTTCATGTTACCTTTGATGAGAGCACTGATGCAATCAGTATCTCTAACAACTCAGTGGAAGAGATAGGTATTGATGAATCATCAGGATACCCTCCTGATGAACATCATCTTGAAAATGGTCCTTCCACTAAGTACTAAGCAAATGCTGACATCTCCTATTACATTATTCCCCACAACCTTCCTTACCCAACCATCACTGAGTTTGTTGAAACACAAAGAAGTACTGATGAAATCATTCAGTCTGAACAAAGTACTCAGGAACCAAACAATCACAGTGATGAGTTAACCCACTTAGACACTCAAGATGCTGAAGATCATCATGTGTCTGATCCTGATCCTACCCATCAGGCCTCAAGTTCTAATCAGTATCCTAGACCTCAAGACAGTTGGACTAGGTCTCAGGATATAGAACTTGTCAATATAATTGGCGAGCCTACTGAAGGCATGCTCACAAGAAGCATGGCTGCATAACTGAGAGCAGCCTCAGACAATGAATGCCTATTTGTGGACTTCATCTCCACAATTGAACCCAAAAGTGTCAAGGAAGCACTTAATCACCCAAGTTGGGTTCAGGCCATGCATGATGAACTAGAACAATTTGACAGAAACAAGGTAATGACCTTGGTCAAGTGTCCTGAAGATGTTTCAGTCATTGGCATGAAATGGGTATTCAAAAACAAATCTGATGAAAATGGCATAGTCATTAAAAACAAAGCCAGACTTGTAGCCAAAGGCTATAATCAACAAGAAAGCATTGACTATGAAGAAACATTTGCACCAGTAGCAAGGATGGAAGCCATCAGGATCTTCCTTGCTTTTGCTACATACATGAACTTCAAGGTGTACCAAATGGATGTTAAAAGTGCATTCTTAAATGGTTCACTGAAAGAAGAAGTTTATGTTCAGCAACCTCCTGGATTTGAAAGCCATGAGTTTCCTGACTATGTCTGCAAGCTTAACAAAGCCCTTTATGGACTGAAACAAGCTCCCAGGGCATGGTATGAAACTCTTTCAGCCTTCCTGATCCAAAATAAATTTGTCAGAGGCAAGATAGACAACACACTATTTATCTATAAGACAAATAATGATGTCATACTTGTACAAGTGTATGTTGATGACATCATCTTTGGCTCAACAAGTTTTAAACTTTGCAAACAGTTTGAAAAACTTATGGCAAAGAAATTTGAAATGAGCATGATGGGAGAACTGACCTACTTCCTTGGTCTGCAAATCAAGCAGACTGATAAAGGAACCTCTATCAGTCAAGAGAAGTATGTCAGAAGCCTACTGAAGAAGTATGAGCTCAGTGACTGTGCCTCAGTCAAGACTCCCATGGTACACCCAAACAATCTTGGTCCTGATCTCACTAGAAAACCAGTGAATCAAACTCTTTTTAGAGGAATGATAGGATCACTGATGTATCTACTTGCATCAAGGCCTGATATCCAATTCTCAGTCTGTTTGTGTGCCAGATATCAATCTGACCCAAGAGAATCTCATATCACTACTGTGAAAAGGATATTCAGGTACTTGAAAGGTACTCCAAACCTTGGATTATACTATCCAAAATGTTCAGGCCTTGATCTTAAAGGATACTCAGACTCTGACTATGTTGGATGCAACATGGACAGAAAAAGCACCTCAGGCTCCTGCCAAATTCTTGGTGGAAAACTAGTGTGTTGGAGTGCTAAGAAGCAACAGTCAGTTGCCATGTCCTCAGCCGAAGCTGAATATGTTGCAGCAGCAAGTTGTTGTGCAAATGTACTCTGGATGAAAAGTCAACTCAGTGACTATGGAATTCAGTACAAGATGGTTCCCATCTTTTGTGATAACACAAGTGCAATTGCCATCTCAAACAACCCTGTTCTTCATCAGAGAACAAAACACATTGATATTAGATATCATTTCATCAGGGACCATGTCATGAATGGTGACATAGAATTACACTTCATTCCTACTGAATATCAGCTAGCTGATATATTCACCAAGCCATTGGATGAACCAACTTTCACAAGACTGAAAGCTGAACTAGGAATGTTGGATATTGAGAATCAGTCCACTGATTGATTCCATCCAAATAAGTGTAAATTCTGAAAACCAAGGTCCCTGACTCAATGTGCTCTTCAGTGAAATGAATCACTGAACCTCTGGAACTAAACCCAAGTTCCTGAACCTTAAGTCCTCAGGAATTAAACCCAAGTTCCTGAACCCATTGAACCATCAGGACTAAACCCAAGTCCTGAATAAACAGGTTCACTGAATGAAAAGTCATTCAGGGCCCTCAGATGACATTCAATGCTAACTTAAATGCTCTAAGTATCTAGTTAGTAAATGTCCGAGGTTGGTAACTGAATTCTTATTTAATATAAGAATATTTGTTCTTTTGCCTTTCTGGCATGCACCTCATGGGCCACCACATTCCCACTTGGCATTTAATGCCTCTTCAATCACATAACAGATATGTGATGACTCAGCTCTGCAAACAACACTTTTTGCAGACGGCTAAACTATTTGCCTAGACAGTTGCGCCAAACAGGGATAGTGGGGTGGTTAGGCATTAAATGCGGATCTCAAACGTTTTATTCAAAACGTTTTTTCAAAATAATATCTTTTGAGAAAATAACCGCTTAAATGCCTAAAATACCCTCCACTTCACTTCCCTATAAATACCCCACATACAAGAAACACACACACGTTTTTTAGAAATCTTAAGCAAAATTTTTCCCTTTTCTTTCAAAACTAAAAAATCTTTTGTGTGTGTTCTTAGCTATTAGAAACCCAGACCATTTGTTGATTACCCAGACTTTCCCAACACAAATGGCTTCTTCTATGGCTATTACATACGCCCCAAATGTGGAATTAACAATGGAGGGCGTAGACCTAACCAAGAGCAATGTGGTAGGCAATTTTGCCTATCCCCAAAAGTTTTGGGCGTACAAGAATGTAGTTAAGTATCTACAAAACTGCTTTCTTGCTACGACATTTACAAAGACCCCCTCAGTAATATATCATGACTACTTGAGGGAATTTTGGTGTACGGCAGTGGCAACAAGCCCTGATGACACCAGGGACTCAATCATAACATTCACAGTGATGAATGGGAGAAGGACCCTCTCCCTTGATTACAAAACCTTTATCAAAGCCACTGGCCTTGATTTCGCTGTGAATTTTGAGCCCAACCCCACTGACCAAGAAGTTAAAGCAGAGTTGCTTTTTCTAGGGCTACAAGACCCCAGATAACCTGAGGTGGCCCCAGGTTCATTATTGGCTAAGGCACCAATAATTAAAACTTGGTTTCCCCCAGCCTGGAGGATCCTGATGACTTTTATCATTCAGGTCCTGGGAGGCAACAAATCCTCCACGGAACAGTTGAACTCATCACAACAATTGATGGTGTTCAGTCTCCTGGAGGGTAGAAAAATAGACATCGGAGGAATAATCTTCCGAGACCTCGTGTCCAAGCTCTCAGGAAAGTCTAGGCAAAGACACATGTCCTATCCTAGATTCATTTCCTGCGTGCTTCAGGACCTACTTCGCACTGAATATATGAGGCCTGACGCTCAAGGTTCTAAACCTGACGTCCTACACAAGGCCAATTATACTAGTGGCGTTACTGAGGTACAACCAATCGTCCTGACCAACTTCATGCTGGTAGTCATTCAGGGTGACAATGCTGTCTCACCCATTCATTCTCCTGAAAAGCAGAAGAAGAAGAAGAAGAAGAAGAAGAAGAAGAAGAAGAAGAAGAAGAAGAAGAAGAAGAAGAAGAAAAAGAAGGAAGGGACCAAGAAGGTGGTTCAACCCAAATCACTCGCCCTTAGATCTTCTGCCTCAGAACCCTCAGAAGGGAAAACAATGGCCAAGACCTCAGAGACACCCATCATTGAGACCCTCTTGACCCTAAAACAAAAGCCAACGGAGGTCACTGATAAATCATCTTCAGTGTCCTCAGGCAAACCTTAGTTTCCTCATGGCTCTATTGACATACACAAGTTGGTAGGGTCAGAAACCTTCAACCTCTCACATCCCGATGAAGGCACTGACAAATCACAATCAGCACCTGAGGGAGAAAAGGGTCCTGAATCCTTGGTTGGGCAGTACTACTCAACTGAGAAGGGGACCCACACCCAATCACATCCCGATGAAGGAACTGATAAATCACAATCAGTGCCTGAGGGAGTCAAGGATCCTGAATCCCCAAAAGGGCAGTACAACCCTGATGGGAAGGGGGTCCATCAACAATCACAAACTGTGCCTCATGATAGTGCTGGAAAACACCCGTCAGTATTTGAAGGCGCAAAGGGGGATAAAGACTCAGAGGGATTTGCACCACCCGCTGATATGGAACCCACCAACCAATTGAGTCTCTCGGGAACTGACCCCAAACACCAGGCTGAGCAAACCCACTCAGTTATTATGGAAGGGTCAGGACCTGGCCAAACCCCGGTGCAGATTCAGTCGATGGCGGATCTTCAGGCTATTCTTATGTCTGATGAAGAGCTCAGTATTGAGAGTGAGGAAGAAGTGTATGAGGCAGGTGATGATATGGAGACTGATGCTCAACCCACTGAACAATCGCATCAGTCCTCTCCACATGGTGAAGAAACAGAGTCTCGGGCTGATCATTATTCAGACTCTGAATCATCCTGCCCTCCAGAACTCAGGAAGTATGACAACATTCTTCCTCTCACTGAAAGACAATTGGTCAAGTTTCTACAAAAGGCCAACAATGCTCTCTTTACTGGGCTAACTGAAGAAATTTTTGACCAACATTGTGAAGCTGCTGTTCATTATGTCAACCTGAAGGAATCAGTGGAATCCTATCATGATGATGTTAATGAGCACAAGTCATCTATCTCCTTCTCCCGGACAAATCTTGATAAGAATCTTAAACTGTTCAACCAAGCTCTCACCAACATACACAAGAGCGTTGCAACTATTCAAGAGTCAGTGAAAGATGACCCTGAGCTTAACAAGAAAATTCTTCAGGCTTCTGAGGACTACCATCAACAGTCTACTCAGTTGACAGAGCTGATAAACATGCTGAAATCCTCCAATCTTCAGGGACTCAGCTCTATAGTGGACTCCATCAAGTCTTCCCTGGGTCTTATGGAGTCACACTTGGCATCTTGGGCTACATCTTCTTCTTCCTTGGCTTGGAATCTTGGGCCAAGGATGACAGCAATAGAGGCTTCTCAGGCTTCTCTTGAGGCTAAGGTCTCCACTCTTCAGCAGGACACCTCAGACATCAAATCGATGATGACTGAGATTTATCAAGCCTTCAAAGGTCAGGCTGCTCCCTCAACTTCAGTGAGCGCTCCAACTCTTGCTCTCACCATGACTCAAGCAACAATTGAGGGGGAGAAGGTCACTGAAGAACCATCTCCTTCTCACACTAAGGGGGAGATTCCTGAGACAACCTCATCTTCATCTCACTAAGACAAAGGAAAAGGCATTCTCACAACCACTGAGCTTGAGCCTACAATCTTGGTGCCTGCTTCCTTTGAAAGAAGGCCAGAACCTGATGAGCCAGTCAGGGTCCCTTACGAAATAAATGAAGTCATGTATTACCTCACTGAGGCCCAAATTACGGCTCATTTAGAAAAGGAAGAAGGGTTGAAGAAAACTGCTGAAGATGAAAGGCAAAACAAGTCTGCCATCATTCAAATTGTTAGAGAAGAGGCTGAGAAGATTGGTCTAGAGCCAAAAGAACTTGCTGGAAGAAAGGGTGGTGAGAGCTTTGTGAAAGCTCAGGATGCTGAAATGTCGACTCTCAGGAAGAAAAGAGAAGAAAGGCTGAAAAAGACTGAGGAGATAAGAAAAAAGAGAATTGAGAAGTACCAATGGGTCATGACAAGCAGACTAAGACCTGAACCCATTACTGATGTAAAGATTCATCAGAACACCAAGCCTGCTGTCATCACTGTTTTCAGAGGTCCTGATAAGAGGAACTTTGAAATTCATGAGCCCTTTAGGTTCGCTAACTTTGGGATCACTGAATTGGATGAACTGGATCCAATCATATTCAAGAAGTCAAATGTTGCTGTCAGGGAACTAATGAAGTCCCTGAAAGTTAGATATGAAAAGCTGACTGCAACACCTGAGGAACTTGGTATTCCCTCACTTCTCCCTGCTCCAGCCAGTCAGCCTGCCCCCTCTCAGACCTCTAGAAGAAAGAGGAAGATAATCGGATCTGAGCCTGAGATCAGAGTCCCTGGGCTTGAATGCATTAGAGCCCTCCCTGAAGGAGTTACATTCATGAACAACAAGGTCATAGAACAACCTGAGAGAGGGATATTCTTCACCGATGAGTTTGGAGATTCAGCCTTCCAAAGATGAAGTGATATTGATCTGGCAGGAATTAAAGCCATGCTAGGTTTTCTCATGATGGCCTCACCAATCCAGAGTCCTGAAAATGTGAGGTTCTGCCAAGACCTGAGAACCAAGATTCAACTTCATCCTGATCAACATGAGCTGGAATCCAAGAGACCCAACCTTGAAGCCCTTGGATACAAACATGACTGAGAATCTGCAACACCTCTATCATGTAGATTTAGTAGTTAGGACTATTGTAATGAAATTAATAAAATGATGTTCCTTTGTTTTGTTATTTCAGTGTCCTTATTTACTTTCTAGTATATTCAGTATGAGCAGAAGTCATTAGCTCACTCATAACTGATCAAAAACACTTAAGCATAATTTATATCAAAATAGAGGGAGATTGTTGGGTCCTTCAATACCCAAGAGTCGTTAAAACAGGATTTGAATATAAATTAAGCTAAGTGTTAATTAAACCGAAAACATTCTATGTCACTGAGTGAACAGTCACTCAGTGAGTTACCTTCAAGATGCTCAGGACGAGTCTAAGAAGAAAAACTCACCAATTCAGGAAGGCGGTTCTCCCTGAAGTGTTACTTGAGACGAAGAAGAAGGTAATGGGATCAGTGAGCGTTATACAAGAGCTCACTGAACCCCAGTCTCCTCAACAACAATAACTGAAGACTGAAGACTGAAGGCGAATGACTGAAGAACCATGAAGCCTGAAAGAAAGGCTGGATTGAGCGGGAAGGTTTGAAGAAGATAAGAACAAGTCTTATCGGGGTCAGAACAAACCATCCCTCAAGTGGCTAAAAGTCGAAGAAGTGTCAGGTCTGACACTCGAAGACTTTTTGGCTCAATCCTATTGGTTCTTGGAAATGACAACTACTGTTGTAGTTGTCAGACACGCCTTCCCATTGTTTATGTATTTTTAGTCTTTCAGCACTCTTAACATGTTTGCCTATAAATTGCAACCAGATGGAGAAAAGTGGGTTAGGTATTTTGTGCAATTAAAGCTTAGACTTTCACAATACCCCTTTTCTCCTACAAAGAGTAACGTATCCCTGAGATAGCTCAGTGGGTCGAATTGTTACCACTTAAAGCATTGCTTAAGTTTAGATAGGAGACACCATACCTTGTCTATTCAATACCAAGTGTTTGTTCGGCAAAACACTTGGATAATAGATTCTTTGATTCATTTCTAATAATAATTTAAACGTTGAAAATACTTTGTGTTTTTATATTAACGTTTCATTAACTGTTAGAATTAATCAATACATTGTATTAGTCATAAACACAAATAGATTAACTTTATAGTTAACTCTAAGCGTGTTAAGGGAACAACAAGTGGTATCAGAGCCTCTGGTTAATAAAATCTTTAAAAAATAACCAAGAGTGCTCAAGGTTTTTAAGACCAAGATCCTACTATGGCTGATATTAATGTGCCCCAGCTAGTCGACAAAAAGGGTGGAAACTTTTCAGTTGTTGCACCCAGACTTGAAGCTGGAAAATTTAGCAAGTGAAAAAAGCGAATGCTTTGCTACTTGACTGGTATGGAACCATACTACATCACTTGTGTCAAAGATGGTCCCTATGTCCCAAAGACTGTTGAAGGGCTAAACAAGCCTGAGGCTCAATGGACCATAGATGAGAGGAGGGTGGTCAATCAAGACCAACACCTGAAAAGCATCATTATATCTTGTCTTCCTGACGATATAATGGAATCAGTCATCAACTGTTCAACAGCCAAGCAAACTTGGGATGACTTGGTCAATAGCTTTGAGGGTCTCTCAGATACCAAGGAAAACAGGGTCATGGACCTGAAACTTGAATAAAATACTTTCAGGGCAAAAGACTCTGAAAGTCTCTCTCAGACTTATATCAGATACAATACTTTGATAAACGAACTATCAAATTATGGTGTAGTGTTGTCTAAGTATGAGACAAATGTTGGCTTTGTCAACAGTCTCCCTGAGAAGTGGCTAAACTTCTCACAAAGCTTGAGGAATGCTAATCACATTCAGACTCTTGAGCTCCCTGAGATCTATGGGAAGTTTGTCTATGAAGACAACTTAATCTCAAGGAGGTCCGAATGAGCCGTGGCTCCCATGCCAAGCAGCTTCCAGACCCTCTGAGCAGCCTCCGCATCACCTAAACTTTCCAAATATGACTCCTCCCGGGGAGTAGGCAGATTTAACATTAAGTCCCGACAGACTTTCCAATGGGTTAAACGGTCATCCTTCCTAACCGACCACCCCGGCACAAACAACGCCTCCGGATCATCGTCACCCGAAACCTTTTCCTTGCCGCGACCGGAAGAGGCACTAAAAGAACTCCCTGGAAAATGAATGGACAACACGACAGTTACAGCCATAATAATATTAAAAAAAAAATAAAAAAAGAAAAGGAAAGGAAAATATACAGGTAAACACGTTCGAATGGCTTACCGGTGTCAGCAGCCCTAGACGTGAAGCCCGCGCCAATACCCTCATCACCCTCCGGCTGCTTCCTCGTCTCCTCTGGACGTAATGATAGGATGGGGGCAGGAGCAAGAATAGGCTGCTCTGAAGAATCTAGATCCACCACGTCAATATCCTCATTCGGCCCGCTTTGCTTGGCCGGGCGGATTATACCGCTCCCTCCCTCACCGCGTTGGACTCGTAGCCTGGTCTTACTAACTCCAGTTCCTTGCGGGGTTTTCAGCGCCTGTCGAGTGGCTGCCTGCTCCTGCTTCCTATGCTTCGCCTCCAGTACTCGTTCGTCAGGCACCTCAACCCTCCTCAGTTCATCGGTTTTATCTGGAATGTCAGCATTTGAAGGAGCCGAAGTAGTCACATGCATCTCGTGAGTCTGACTCTCACGGTACTTATCTCCTTTCACCATGGAGGCTCCCTTTCGGACCTTGGGCTTGATCAAATATTCCGACATAGTTAAAGCTGCAAGAAATCAAAGACATAAGTTAGTCGGAAATAAGCATGCATATACACAATAATATATAGGAGACAAAAAAAAAAGCAATGGCTATACCCCGTCCCTCGGCATCCCTTAGCGCCGCCTGGTAACCGGGGTACTCCCAGTTAGAAGAAAGTCCCACAGCATAAAGAAAGCCCGGAGGAATCTGAATCAACTCAATCACATTCGCAGCTAGCCGATTGGCATCCTCCACATTAAATTCTCCTTTCGGAAAAGGATCTGAAATATCAGAGTCATGATGCCTCCAAGGCATCGCGAAGGGAATGGCTCGTCTATCTATTAAACAGAAATTATGTTTCCAATCCTTCAAACCAGTTAGGATCTCTTTGAAACAAACCCTCATATCCTTTCCACCCCTCTTCTCAAAAGAGAACCAATGACCTTGTTTGCTGAGCTTGTAGAAGGCTCAGAAAAGAGAAGTAGTAGGGTTGATGTGCAGGCTTCGGCTATATACCTCAAAAAGGGTCGCACGGTGCAGACCCAACGGAACCAGCTGTGAGATATGAACCTTGTAATATCTAATGACCTCTAACAAAAAAGTGGAAAAAGGGACGCTGAGACCACCTTCATAAAAATATTCCAGATACAGACCTATCGCGTCGTCCGGAAGTTCGTCCATAGTCATACCTTCCGGAGGCGGTCTCGCGTGTAGGTCCACCGGTATGCCAAATTCCAGGGCCGTTAAAGTCACCGCCGTTTCATCCATCTTCGAAGAATATTTCTGAATATCAAACTTGGGAAGGAATTCCCCAACCTCTTGAATACCCTCTTCATGAATTGTAGAGGAAGAATTCGACATAGCCTAACCGAGGGAAAACGGGATATAGCCGGACAGCAAAGAAAATACAAAGTATGGAAGGTTCGGAACGTACCTTTAAAGTCGAATGACTAATGTGGAAACCGATCGGATTGAGTTACAAAGTTCGTTCGGAAAATATTACCGGAAGGCGTCTCAGAGAAAAGTGTAGAATTACGGTAGTAAAAAATGACACAAATGATCCTATTTATAGGTGAAAAGAAAGGGCATGAAACGTCGCACCTAATCAGATGCTGACGTAGCAACATTTCACTCACGCGATGGACACGCGCACACGTGTCAACATCCTACGACTACAATAAAAAAGGCGGCGCTCCTAAAAACGAAACCATAATGACTTTTGGCGGGTTGTGCATGGCACCCAACATACTCAAACCTAACGGATTAGGTCCCCCGAAAAAGATAAAACGGAAATCTACAATTTACAAAAGTATCATACCATCGGCACAGCCGATACTATGATACTGGGGGGACATGTTGGCGTATGTGTCCGGACGACCTATATTGTTCGGCCGTCCGAACGACATGACGCCCTCCGGATGAAAACCGAAAAGTACCTAACTCGCCCGGCTAAAGTGACCTAAAGCAATAGGACAAGTGGCATCACCTTTTGGACAGATGGCAGCAGCAGACACCGCCGCCGCCGCCCAGGATTTACGGGATTGTGTCTGTGACACATTCCCAGAAAACTCGGCGCCGCCATTTCAGGTACCAAGGTTGGGTAGTATAAATACCCAGCTCATTTACTACTCTCAACCAACTCTTAACCACCTACATTTACTCTCAGTTACTGTTTAAAGTCTTTCGAATTACCCGATACTTACTTTCACGCCGGAGCTTGGTCCTGGGATAACACTCGGGGCGAGCCTAACGCGTGCTTTTCTGTGTGCAGCTATCCAAAGGACCCTCAGCAGCCGAGGAGATTGATTCACCCGTTTTTCGGAAGAACCTTCGTCTAGTTCGTCCGAAAGACCTCATTTGTTTGTCTGAAGTGTTTACGGAAAATTAATTCAACCTATACTATGACATTTTTGTGAAAAAACATTAATTTTTGTGAAACAAAAAGTATCCTTATACGAGTAATAAACATGATGTAGGATAATTTATCTGATGATATACGTTTTTCCACAAATGAAACGATCGCATTATTACCCCATTACCCTATAGCTTGGTTGTTATTATTATTATCTTTTATGTTTGAACAAGTTGTTATTCAAATAGGCAAAATGGCAAATAGCTACTTGATATATGTATTTGGAAATGAGTATCAAAATCCTTTTAAGTATCTTCTTTGTAAGAGTTTATACAATAAATGCTACTGTAATACATTATTTCTAATAGTAATTATCAAGTTAGCATCATATTATAAAACAACTAACAAATCTTTTGTGATATGCATATTATTCTATCTACATATCAGGATTTCCTTTATTAACTTGTTCAAAAAAAAAAAAAAAAGAAAAAGAAAAAGAGATTTCCTTTATCTTTAAACTATCAAATCGTGTTTTTTTTTTTTTCCCCTTAGCTTACTAGAGATTTTATTATAAGTGATAAAGCATGAGAAATTCCTTTAAACAATTCGTATTCTATTATTGATGCCCAAGTTAATAGTAACAAATAATTGAAATCTACATAAACTTGTTACAAGTAATTAAGTAAGTTAACTTGTATGTTCAATAAAAAATCATTGGTTTGCATGCAAAATAAAATAAAATAACTTATTGAACTAACTAAGTAAGGCATCATAATTCATAACATTGATTACTAAATAATTAAATATAAACAAATATTGATACTAGTTTAAAGATCCGGAAGTTTGCATTCGCATAAATATTCTCCTAAAGTCAATCCTCCATGTGAGCCTCATTCATGTTTGTAAACCATGCAAATTAAACAACTCAAACATATAAAGTTTGTCAATGAGTAAACAAAAATAAAAAGAAGTCACGAGAGTACGAGATGAATTACCACTTCTTTTCATTTAAAGTGTTAAATAATATGTAGAGTAGGGTATAAATGAGCCAAGCCCGATCATAGTTTGGGGTTCATTTAATAAACGAGCATGAGAACAAGCTTCACACCAAAATTCGATCAGGTTCACAAGCCTAAACCACATCTACAAATATATTGGTACGTGTAACACTATATGAATGAGCTCAAACAATAAAGCAAGCTTCAACGTATATCCTTGTGTTATGTTTTTTATCGTGACTATTTGTCATTCTTTTTATCATCTACACCAACAGTACATTGATACAAAGGATGACCAATAATCATAATTAAAACTTAACAAAGAAATATATGTTGAACGATAGTTGAAAAAAAAATGTCTTTGACACTATATGTAAGGTAACTTAATTATAAATATAATCAATGATCATTCGTATACCCCGTGTTTTTCGCTTTATAAACCGAGTGTGATAACACTATTCAAGGATGGACCATATAGGGTTCTTGAATGTGTGTGTTAACCGGTGGTGGCGAAGAGGGTGTGTAAGCGGGGCCGTCGTACAGGGCCCCACAATCTAAGAGGCTTCACTTTGTGTACTTATGCTATATATCCGAATGGCTCTTCTTTGTAAATCCTATTAGTTAAATACAACCCATCTTGCCACAATAAATAAAATGTCATTAAGGGGCCTTTTTATAAGAACTTGATGTAAATGAACATCTTTTATGCACACCTTTAAGTTTTTTTAGTTTTGATGGCGCCTATTTTTAATTTTCGCCCGGGGCCTCCAAATTCATTTGCCGACCCTGGTGTTAACCACAAGAACTTATCTTGTGTGGTGTGTAAATCTGTCAAAAACATTGATTTTTTTATAAATGCACGTTATCACAAAAGAGTTTGTTACAAGTTTTCTTTAATTTTAGAAAATGAGTGTTATAATTTTTGGTTTTGTGTCCGCTACTAATTGAATATCAGCCATAAGTAACAATGCGAGTTTATACGTACCCTTCCATATGGGGTTTCGTGGGCCCTGTCCATTACGGATTTATACGGTGTGCATTGCGGTTTGTACATTTTGATCAAAACCCTCTATTGTCACATCATATGGGGTGTTAATAACATAACCCAAGTAACAATTTACTTGTACTAACTTGTGTGCCATGATGAATTTGAATTTGTTGTGAGATTAGGGTGTTGGCAACGTATGCAGTATGCACATGGTATGGAATCCATACCGTGAGGGAACACCTCCGCCACCAAAACGGTATGGGGCACGGTATGGATTTCACGGGATCAAACAACGCACGAGATGGAGAGAAAAATTAGACCGTTGGGTGTTTAATGGTTTTATATATATATATAATGAGGTATATATATATATATATATATATATATATATATAATGGTTATATATATATATATAATGAGGTATGTGATGTAGTGTGGTATGGTGATGCCAACAAAATTTGAGAGTGTGGTATGAAAAAGTAAAGGAATGAGATGGCATAAGAGGATTAGTTGGGAGTGTGGTATGAGATACAGTGTGAGTGATGGGTGGTCAACCCCCTTAATATATTTGACAAAACCCTTGTACTAGGAGAATCTAAATAAAGTATAACTTTGGATGAAAAATGGGATCATGTGTATGGTTACGCATGAGATTCTGAAGATGATTAAGGGTGGTGGCGATGTCACTTTTATTGTTTGGGTGGCTAGCTAGTAGCTACTCTTTACTTCTAACAGTCGCAGCCACAAACAATAGTTGTATTAGCTGGACTATAAAGTGGTCTGGTGTCCAACGCTATCACATGCATGCTACGTGCCATTCCCTTCTTTCCACTTAAAGTTTGTAAAAAAAAAAAAAATACTTTGCACAATATCGAAATGGTAATCGGATTAAGGAAATTCTTTAGTACATTAAAATTACCAAAAAGGTAGAAAAATACAAGCTTGATCCACTATGTAGACACTTTTAGCATCCTTTTCCAATTTTGATCATGCTCGACTGCTCAACTGCTCGACTCCACCCAATTTTTGATACGTGTCATTCCTTTGTACATTTTTTCCAGAAAAAGTACAAAAGAATGACACGTGTCAAAAATTAGGTGGAGTCGAGCAGTTGAGCAGTCAAAGTCGAGCAGTTGAGCATCCTAAGAAATGACACGTGTCAAAATTTGAATGAAGTCTAGCAGTTGAGCAGTCGAGCATGACCATTTTGGAAATTTTGGAAAAAAAGTGTTGAAAATGACTATATAGTGGATTAAGCTTGGATTTTTCTACATTTTTTGTAATTTTCTCTTTTTTTTTTTCATCGAAGGACCTCTTCTAATTTTGATCATGTGCGATCATGTGACTGAGCAACTTCATCCAATGCTCGACACGTGTCTCATCAAGTACAGTCGCACGGTCATGTTCGATCATGCGACTCCAGCCAATACATGACATATGTTAAGTATTGGCTGGAGTCGCGCAGTCGCACGGTTGCACATGACCAAAATTGAAAGAGGGTCTTGGAGATGACCACGTTGTGAACCACAAAAAGGATTTTGTACCTTTTCAATAATTTTCTCGACAGATTATGTCTAGTCTTGGGACGGAACCTGGGTAGTCATAAGAATTTACGGAACACTCGTAGTTATTGCGGCACCGTGTTATTTTTTTAATTTTCCGTATATATTTTCTATATGCCTCTAGTCCAAAAAATTGTATCTATAGTGTTGTTTAGTTTTTTCTTGTCCTGATTCCGTCACTAATTCAGATTATATAAAGAAATGGAGTCTTTTGAAATCTGATGTGCACGGTCTAACGGGTACTGCTATAGCGGTTTTTGAACACCTTACAACTTACTTTACTACTAGACAAACCACGAGGGTTAAACCATAATCTTAATTGAGACATTTCGGACATTGAGGACCTGACATTGAGGACACCGGACACTTTACTACGTACTAGATCACCAAAAGACAAACGAATTGACATTTTACCTTTTAATGAACGACTTGTATTTTTTTGCTGTGTACACAAGCTTAGTTCTTATACTATGTGACTTACGTACATTATTTTTATTGTGTACAAAAGCCTGTTTTAGTGATGTATTATTTGACATAACTTACATAAGGGCTTTATAAATCATGCTTTTTATGATGGACTTATTTGTTTAGTGTTCAACCAATCGACCATGCTTGTGTGGTAAGTGGTAACATTATGATTTACTAAAAACATATGTACAGTATGTCACTAGACACTAGTTAAGTGTATAAATTTCACTATTTCAGTCTACCAAATACATGTATAATGTATTCATGCATTCATAGTTTTATTGTTTTAGGCTATAATCGTAAATACATCTCTTAACATAAAATCAGAGTACTATACTACACACTGGCCCCTTTCCTTTACACATTTCTGCCAATATTCTTTCTTTTTCCTGCGGACCTGCTCCTACTTCTTTTTTCTTACTTTTTACTTTATATTTTTATCACATTATCAATGTCAGTATCATCTAGGATATATCAACATTTTTATACCATCTCTTGTTAGAGGGCTAGGAAACGTTTGGTGCCGTATGTGGTGTCATGGGAAAAAGTGATGGCAACCCAGCACTTTATTTTTATGCACCATTTTTGGCTATGGCACCAAAACTCACCTCCCTAGCATAACACCAGTTTTCTGGTGCATAATTTTTTTTTTTTTTCATTTTTTTTTAATAAAACAATATATTTAACTAAAATTTAATTTCATTAATAAAAAACACATTACATTAAATAAAAAAAAGACATCAAATTAAAAAAGTACATTAACTAAAAAAAAGGGTTGCACAAGATTCCTAATTTCCAATCTAATACATGATTGTTGCACTTAAAAGTTTTAGCTCTTTAAAAGAGAGATTAATAATTGTCACAAGTGCTCAAAGACACACTAGCTTATACTATTGGGTGTAAAATGAAAAGTTAAAGCAAACAAAAAGGGGTAAAATGCAATAGTAAAAAAAATATAGATCTCACCTTCTTCTCCTATTCTCCATCGCATACCTGCAAAAAAAAAAAAAAAAAAAAAAAAAAAAAAAAAAAAAAAAAAAAAAAAAACGCAAGCACAAACACATCACAAACACAATAGAAACAAACCAACCAAAAAAAAAAAACAAGAAAATTGCTTCGGCGTGAGCTGGTGGCCACGGCGCCAAAACCCACCAGCCCAGTCTCGGTGTGGTATCTCGCGCCATAGGGTGGCGCCGAGGGTGATGGCTCATGCCAACAGCCCTGTACCCGGTGCTCTTATAAGATTTGATTTGCATACATCAAGGGACATGCATGATAAAAATAAGCATGATACTAGTATAACATAGAGTATTTATTATTGTTTAAGGCATGAGATAGTGTGCGTGGCAATCAAAAATAAATGTGTGTAATCTGCAAATCTCTTGTTACATCTGTTTCCTTCTTACAAAAGTGACATCTAAAATTCATTTTAAAGCGAGTATGCTTGGGGTGTGTTTGGTACTTTGGAATGACAAACAGGGAATATTTTGATTGTGAATAACATCGTTTGTTTAATGCCTATGACTATAATAATTGATTATTATAGCAAGATATTAGTCCTACTACATTCCTCATCATATAGGTTATTTTGATAGTATATCGTTGGTTGTTTTTTTTTTTTTTTTTTTTTTTTTATATATATCTTTAAATAATCAAAGAATTCATGAAATTATTTATTTGTTTGATCATTCACTTAATATGTCAGGGCCCATTTTATGATAACCAAATCTAATTGGCTATACCAAACAATGATATGGGAATTGATTCCATAACCAATACACATACCCATTCTACTCTCTTATCAAAGTTATACTGATTGTGATTTATAGCAACAAAGCAAAGGACACCTTATATTCATACCCCATACGGCCATACCCCACATTTTACAAATAACATTAAGAGTGCATTTGGTATCCCGCTATGGGAATGAGACTATGACTATGAAAGTGGTTAAATGTGTTTGTTTAAGATGAGGGGGGCCACCACTATGGTAATGAATGATAGATATAATCCATACTCCATATACATCAAGAAAGCTAGGTATGAATCTTTCATAGGTGAAGGACCCACCACTACTATCAAACTCATACACATTATCATTCATGGCAGTATACCAAACACACCCTTACTAATTTTAATTCAATGTAAATGAAGAGTAATTGAGTTGGTAAAATGTCATAAACACGCCCTACGTTTATAGAGTAAATACAAAACAACACTTAAAGTTACTAAGTTTTATAGTTTAACATCTCTATTCTCATAACTTTAGAAATATACAGTAGCATTTAACACATACACCTATTAAACTCTATACTTTTATACTATTTGCATTGTGTTTTAACATTCCTTTTAACTTTAGTCATATAAGAATTTAGCCCTCTAAACTCATTAAATTGTACATTTTTACTCATTTATATCAATTTTTCTTTGGTTGTTAACACTTTTAATCGGAAAAGTATATTGATATTACTACGTAATATTTTATTTTCTACCTACAAAATAATTTAACATCTTTTTTTTTTTTTTTTTTTTTTTGAATAAGAATAATTTAACATCTCTATCCCCATAACTTTAGTAATACACAATATCATTTAACACATACACCTATTAAACTCTATACTTTTACTATTTGCATTATGTTTTAACATTCCTTTAACTTTTGTAATATAAGCAATTATCCCTCTAAACTCATTAAACTCTATATGGGTGTGGTGGCCATATGGTGATGATGGTGGGGCGGCAATGGGTGGTGGTGGCACTGTGATGGTATAGGTAGTCGGTATGGATGGTGATGGTGGCACGGGTGGTGGTTGATGGTGGTTGGTAGTGATTAAATGTGATGTGTGTATGTGTGTGTGTAGGGGGGGGGGGTTGAATAAGAAAGTGAGTGATGTGTTGGTATTGTTAGTTTTGTGGACATAAATTAGTAGTTGTGTGTTAAGATCGAACTCGAGATCACGAGATTGCACATTTTACGTATGAAGAGTTGGTATGTGTTAAATTACATATACTTTTTACCTAATAAAACGGACCTAAAAGACCAAAAACTAACCAAAATGTCAAATATATGTTGTTTTTGTGTTTGTGATTATGCAGGTACGGATATCTAGAAAAATGGACAAAAATCAAGAGAAAACGACAAAACGAGCACGAGATTGGAAAGAGCACGAAATTGCGAGTCTATCGTTAATTTTATTTGGAGCATCGAGGCAATAGAAGAGAAATTTAGAGATTATTTATTTCAAGCCAATGCCGAGCCGCCACGTGGCCTGTTTAGCAAAGACAATGTCCAGATTCATTGAATGGGAGCCTATCATTTGGCTATAAAATAGATGTCCAGATTCATTGAATGGGAGCCTATCTTTTGGTTATAAAAATGCTCCTGATCGGAGGCATTGGGGAGATTAGATTTTTTTACACACATCAATTCACACACACTTTTTATTTGTAGCAGTACTTTCTTTTAGAGTAGTAGAGTATTTAGTTTTTAGCTTATTGTCAAGAGGTATTGTAATATTTTATTTTTCAACTATCTTTTTTAAGTGCTTATTTTGTAACCAACTTTTTATTAATCAAAAAAGTTTATGTTGTCTATTTAGCTTATTCCTTTTAGCTTATTCTACTTCTTTAATCATCTTCTTTTATTTACACTCTAGCTCGATTCAAACACCAAAAGAGATGCATGAGCTTATTAAGCTCGGCTTATATTCCAAATAAACCTTGACATCTCTTAAGTTTGAGAGCACTTTTCTTTATTCAGTAGTTTTTATTACTTAGATCTAGTTAGTTTCATTAATATTTTTTTATATAAAGTTTGCAACTTTTTTTTTTATTATTTCTTGAACAATAAGCTATTTAATAGCTTGTTCATTTAGATATAGTCCTTAAACATACTTGATTCGCTTCTATTCTTCGTAATAGGCAACTTAGCTTCGGGTGGACTTAGATCTAATAATTTTTAGTTATAAAGTTTAAATCTTTTTAATTTTTAGATCACTTTTAGCTTATTTACATTTAGTAGTAGTGCTTGTTATTGTTCACTAACCTTTGATAAAGTTTGTATTTTTTTTGTTTCTCATCAACTCTACCGCTAAGGCACGGAGCTTAAGGGTCTTTAAGCATTTTTTATACATAAAGTTTGAAACTTTAGTAATTTTTAAGCTTTTTAGTAAATAAAGTTTTAAACTTTACTTACTAATTAGTGGATGAGATTAACAAAGTTTTAGACTTTTGTGTTAATTAGTGCTTATTAGATCGGGTGGTTTTATTCCTCTCGTTTCTTCATTCGGGTTCTACTTTCTTTGCTATTTAAATCTTTAGTAGTTATTAATTTTAGTATAATAATCATGTTTATGGAAATATTTGCTATGTGTTTGTTTGCTTTGCTTACAAGTATATATTTTTGTCATATATTTCTTATTTGCTTGCTTAGTATAATCTAGTTTATTATTTTTAACTGTTATCGTTAACTTTAGATTATTTACCTGCTACTAGTTTTATTATTATTTTTGCTTAGCGTAATTTAGTTGTTATCATATATTTCTAGGATTAGTTTTTTCGTTTTGACTTTTTAGGCTCGGGATTTCCCGGTTTAAGCGCATTTTTAGCTTCCCTTTACGTTTTTAAGATAGTTGATCTTTGCCTATTTGTTCTAATTGCTTTATTACTTGTCTTTATTTTATATTTTCATATTTGTAGTTTAAAAATCCAAAATCTCACTTTATTTACTATTCACATCACAAATCTCGACTCGAAATCACTAAATTCCATTCAATCCTTTGTTGGGGAAAACAACTCGGGTTACACATATTTCCTTTGTGTTTCCTTTGAAGAAATATATACTATAATTGTTGAATCAATTTTTGGCACCGCTGCCGGGGAAGGTTTGAAGTGAATTTTTGATTCTCGTTCGACGATTCGTGTTTCGAAGACCCTTCCTTGTGAAGTTTTCATTCTTTTTGTGAATATTTTTCTAAAAACCAAAAATCATAAAAAAAAATAAGAAAAATCACCACCAACACTTTTCCTAAAGTGTTTAAAAGACCAAAAAAAAAAAGAAAAAAAAAGGAAAAAAAAAAGTAATATCCAACAAAAGAAATCGTGAAGTTAATTGCTTTCGGATTATCTTTAGATTACAACCTATACAAGTGGTTTAAGGAGGTCTTGACATTAAATTGCAGACCGAAAAGAGATCTATTCTTCTCTTCCGCCACTCTGCGAGTAGTCTCGAGAGAAACGAATGTCGATTGACGAATCAATTGCAAGAATATCGTTTTTCAAGTTTTTCCTAAATATAAAGACTGATGTGTGCGTGGTATTGCTCTAATTTTATATCCACGATATGTCGTTGTGGTTTTAGCAGTATTCAAGTTTTAAATTTATATTTAGCCGACTTATCAATAACACACACTTTAACGAGCAGTGTACCCGGTCAGTATGAATATAATGGTAAGTAGAGTGTCGATCACTAAGAGTGGAACGTATTATCTAGTTATCCTAATCAGTATTTTAATATCTTAAGTTAGCTATACAACCTAATCTAACGCAAGGGGGTTCAGCCTGAGAGACTGGCACGGTTTGGTTGTGATTAAATATAAACTAAACTAATAAGCACGAATTAGCGAGTAGCACACACGTACACAGATAAATACTTGAGACAATAAGAAGACCTGTCCTGATAGTTAAGTAGCTTGTCACTTGTTTTATTGCTAGTTTTATATGAAGTGTATAGTTCGATGCAACGCACCAAGATTAAGTCCTTTCTCGTTGGTTCTAATCTTATCGGCGAGTAAACCCTTAATGATTACTTATGACTATCCTATTTATCTTTCTTCCTACTTTTCTACAGACGATAGAATGCATAGGCGATCTAATAAATAGGCGAGGAAGGGGCATGGCGACCCAAGCAATGCTCAGCTAGACACAGAGGTTATCAATGCACTAATAAAAGTCACCAAAGACATCAACATATAAACTTTAATTAATGGGAAAGCAATTTTAAGGGGAGTTGAAGTGAATGATAACATAACACAAGCCCATCAATCCTGACCAATTAAAGTGTACTAATACAATAAAACAAAACTACTTAATGAATTGAATACATGCAGGACCTTCTTACAGCTCTCGTATCTTTGTTCAAGGTGTGTCTTGTGCTGCTACTTCGACTGAATTCGGCCTAGGGCTTCTGTCCTTCGTATATCGTACGTACCAAAAGTCTCTCAAATTCGTCTAACTTTGGGGTATTTATAGTTTCTGTCTGAGGGCTAGATGCGGCGCATTGACTTAACTTCGCGTGGGGTCCAAGATTAATATATTCAGGAATATTCGTACACCGCCAGAAGATGCGGCGTAACTCCATTCTTAGATGCGGCGCATGTCCTTGCTGTCTTGGATAATATCTTGTGAAATCTTGATAGTGATGCGCCGTATTTAATAAGCAAGATGCGGCGTATCTGGAGCAGAATGTCTTGATCTTGTACATTTCAGTAGACTCTTAACTTCTTGCTTGTTTTGCTCCATAATTAGTCCAAAATCGCCAAGTTTCACATAATACTTGTTTTTACCTGAGAATTACAAAAGTAAACATTAACGTATCAATTCTCACAGATAATATGATAAAACAAGTCAAATAAATAGGATAAATGATGATAATAAAATGTACTTATTTGAGTTCATCAAATATCCCCCCACTTGAACTTAACTTGTCCCCAAGTAAACCTTAGAATTAATCTTATGAAAATGTATCCTAAAAGATGCTAGGATTTATTTTTATATTTAAGCATGTATTCATTTTGTCATAATCACACAACCAAACACTTAACGAATTAGAAATAAAATAAAATAATTCGATAAAAGCAAATCTAATCGTTTAACTGTCCAGTCGTGACAAATATTCTATCATAAGCTTGGCAAGTATACACATCTCCTCCACTAAAGCCAAGGAATAACAAGTCTAAAGCGGTAAAAAGGGTTTGTAGGTTAAGGGTTAATCATTCTTCTCAATCTCTATCGATCTCAAATTCCAGAAAAGGCGACAAAATCACAAATACATGATCAAATCCACGAACACGATACTTGCAATTGCTCAAATCCTTAACTCGAATAGGCTAAAGATAGGACCAAGTAATCTTCACCAATAATATTATATCAAAAAGGGCGACAAAATCATAAATACATAGCCGAATCCACGACTACGATACTTAAGATTGCTCAAATCCCTAATCTCAATAAATCAACGGTTTGGATAAAGAATAATATAGGGTATGGATAATATTTGGGATACAAATTGGTGTAAAATGAAAAATAAACAAAACAGATAAATTAAAATCCTAAGTGTGGTTAATTACTATCCCAACCATCCCATGAATAAGACTCATATCATAGAATAACTCACGCTTTAACACTTGAAACACACGCTTTAGGTAGACACGAATTATACTCAACAAGATCTCAATCAAAGAATAACCTTTAGTTGGCGTTCCCATAACGTTCAACTCTCATTCAATCCATAAATATAATATATAACAAATAGTGGTGATATCAACCACTTAATACAAAACTTTACATAAGTTGGTTAAAACAAGCTTCCAACTTTTTCTTTTTCTTTTCTCATTTTTTCGAATTTTTTTTTTTTTTTTTTTTTTTTTTTTTTTTTTTTTTTTTTTGATTATAAACATTGATGTGTAAAATTTCACAACTTTTCTATCACTTTCTTTCCGAATAATTTTTTCCATACTTTTCATACTTTCAGAAATAACGGTAATAGTGAAAGTAGTAAACACACGAAAAATAAACTCAAAGATATACAATATTTACTTTCACTCCAATTGCATTGTGCAATTTCCCGACCTAACCATAGATAATGAATTACGCACGCGAACACAGGTAATATAAGGAAACACACTTTGCCAAAAGCAATCAACCAACCACGGATTTTAATCTACAGGGTAGGCTAAGGTGTAAGGGTGTAACGAAACATTATAACAAAGGTGTAAGAAACGAAAGAAATGGCTCTGAGTGTTTTTCTAGGGGTATCTTACTCTCAAAGTGAGAGTAACAAAGGGTTTATACGGGGGTTAACTAACCAGTGTAGTTAGTTAATATCACATAACATATAAAGGCTATTTGGGTGTAATCCTAGAAATTTACCAATTTAGACAAGTCATTCCAATTATGTAGATAATACTTATTA
Source organism: Artemisia tridentata subsp. tridentata (assembly GCA_021014915.2). Taxonomy (NCBI): domain Eukaryota; kingdom Viridiplantae; phylum Streptophyta; class Magnoliopsida; order Asterales; family Asteraceae; genus Artemisia; species Artemisia tridentata. The sequence continues at coordinate 355,874,939 of CP139505.1, forward strand.
TGGTGGTCTCGAATAGTATACAAGCCAAGTTCTAAAGTTTACAAGTCACCGGCACACTTATAGATTTGTGAATTTTGAAAAGTTCACAATTTTTGAAAATAATGTTATGTGTGCAGCTATGCAACTTAGATTAAACAAAAACATGCTAAAAAAATTAAATTTTGATAATTAAGCATAGATTAAAGCATATTTTTGAAAATTTAGGACAAGTAACGTTCTAATTCTCCATCCCCCCACTTAAGTTAAACAACGTCCTCGTTGTTTGTATTTAAAATTAAAAACAAGAGATAGAAAGAATTAGAACGGAGAACTCCCCTGAGATTTGCTCGGTATGATCTTCCAATGTAAACGTGAGAGCGTATATAATGCGGGAGTCCATCAACCTCTTTAATTGTCCAGACCTGTAAAAATATAGAGACCACCGAAAAAGAATCTCGAGAGCATCTCGTTAATCATTGGTTAGGAAACTAAAAATACGAAAAAATTACAGGTCAGAGTGTCGATGCGCCGTATCCATGGAATATTGGATACGCCACATCAACTTCCTGTAACTAATACACCGCATCCACTAAAAGTGCATGCGCCATATTGACCAACTGACAGAAATACGAAAATAAAAATAAACTAAAAACAAAATAAAAGACAAGCATGGGTTGCCTCCCAAGAAGCGCTTGTTTTTGTTAGAGTCACGAGCCTGACTCCACCCTTATTTACAAGGCAATAGGGTGTTTTTCCCCCCACTTGCGGTCAAGTGCGGGTAATAGTAGCAATAAGCACCATAACGGTGTAAATTTGCTACTAGAGATAGATAGAATATGTAAAGATAATACCTTGGCAATATGTGTACTTCGTTCATTACCTTACCCGGTTTGGTTGTTAAATTGGATGACATGAACATTACATGTGAGAGAGTAGTATGTTGAGGATCAATGAATCTCCCTTCTTCTTCGTTTGTTCTATTGGTAGTAAGGCGTCCCTTGACTTCCATAAAAGATGAGAAAGGGTCTTTAGCGAGTAAAAGTTCGGGTTCCTCTATATCCTTCATAGGATTGAAATCATCCTCTTCAATCATGGTCGTGTCCATCAGCTCATCCTTGAATTCTTTTTCTATTTCAACCAAAAATGGGTTGATAACAGGTGCTTTATATTCATCATTAGTTGGTGTAGTAAATTCCACCTCATCATTCTTTCGTTTTGCAACCTGTTTAGGAAAACTAGCAAGATTATTAGTAACGGGATTAATAATATTAAATAAATTAGTACCACTTTTTGTTGTAAGTGACTCCAATTCATCTTGTGAGTCTCCATCTTCAACTAGTGGTCTTGTAATTTCATCCTTTTCCCGAATAGCCGCCTCAAATAAGTCATCCCACATTTCTTCAAAATCCTTTGTGGGGTCATAATCTGTCTCATTTGTTCCACGCATGAATATTTCACTTTGTTGTGGCAATTGCGGTATGGCATCGTACACAATACAATCAAAACTTTCAATATTGGAATACTCATTATCTTCATCCGATGGAATACCATCATGGTGTTTTTGATATGATGAGAATATATTTTCCAACTCGGGTGAAAAATCACAAGTAATAGCACCATACACCATTGTTCCACATTCATCTTCATTTTCATCATAAGCACTTTCGGATGAATAAGCTTCTTTGTAAACAATTGCCGGATTTTCATTCAAATCAAACACTTGTGACTCTTCTTCATCTTGGGCAACTTCCGGAGAAATAACATCATCAATAACTATTTCCGGAAACCTAATTGCACCAAAATCGTATGATTCTTCTACATCATCATCATTGGATAATGTCCAAGTGTGTCTAAATGACAATGTCTTTCTTTCATTCCCTGACTCTTCCTGCTTTGATAATAAGTACTCTTCCATCGTGGGTTCTTTATCATTGATGACTTGTGCACCATATCTTGCTCTTTCCCAATCGTAAACCTTTTTATTGCTCAAGGATCTTTCATTGTTAAGCCTAAGATATTCTTCCATAGTTATGTCCGGATTGTCCATCATTATTATTACCTGAAAGATAAACAACCAAGAACAGCAGTAACCTAAACAAAAATAAAAACTAAACTAATAAAAATTTAATAAACACAAAAAATAAAAAAAATAAAAAAAAATTTTTTTTTGGTGTCACAGAAAATCGATGTGTCGTATCCAACAGACAATGGATACACCGTATCGACACAAGATAATACGCCGTATCCAACAGACAATGGATACGCCGTATTAGCTTTCTGTAACAGATTTTTCAAATTATATAATACTAAAAAAAATCACACAAACTAAAAAATTTTGTCGCAGAACGTCAATGCGCCGTATTCACAGACAAGAATACGCCGTATTGAAATCAGACAGATGCGCCGTATTCACAGACAAGAATACGCCATATTGCCTTTCTGAGACAGAAACACAGAATGACAAAAACACACAGAAACTAACGAAAACAAATAAAAACTAAAATACCAATAAATCAAAGTAAACAAACACTCCCCGGCAACGGCGCCAAAAACTTGATGTGTGCGTGGTATTGCTCTAATTTTATATCCACGATATGTCGTTGTGGTTTTAGCAGTATTCAAGTTTTAAATTTATATTTAGCCGACTTATCAATAACACACACTTTAACGAGCAGTGTACCCGGTCAGTATGAATATAATGGTAAGTAGAGTGTCGATCACTAAGAGTGGAACGTATTATCTAGTTATCCTAATCAGTATTTTAATATCTTAAGTTAGCTATACAACCTAATCTAACGCAAGGGGGTTCAGCCTGAGAGACTGGCACGGTTTGGTTGTGATTAAATATAAACTAAACTAATAAGCACGAATTAGCGAGTAGCACACACGTACACAGATAAATACTTGAGACAATAAGAAGACCTGTCCTGATAGTTAAGTAGCTTGTCACTTGTTTTATTGCTAGTTTTATATGAAGTGTATAGTTCGATGCAACGCACCGAGATTAAGTCCTTTCTCATTGGTTCTAATCTTATCGGCGAGTAAACCCTTAATGATTACTTATGACTATCCTATTTATCTTTCTTCCTACTTTTCTACAGACGATAGAATGCATAGGCGATCTAATAAATAGGCGAGGAAGGGGCATGGCGACCCAAGCAATGCTCAGCTAGACACAGAGGTTATCAATGCACTAATAAAAGTCACCAAAGACATCAACATATAAACTTTAATTAATGGGAAAGCAATTTTAAGGGGAGTTGAAGTGAATGATAACATAACACAAGCCCATCAATCCTGACCAATTAAAGTGTACTAATACAATAAAACAAAACTACTTAATGAATTGAATACATGCAGGACCTTCTTACAGCTCTTGTATCTTTGTTCAAGGTGTGTCTTGTGCTGCTACTTCGACTGAATTCGGCCTAGGGCTTCTGTCCTTCGTATATCGTACGTACCAAAAGTCTCTCAAATTCGTCTAACTTTGGGGTATTTATAGTTTCTGTCTGAGGGCTAGATGCGGCGCATCTAATAAGTAGATGCGGCGCATTGACTTAACTTCGCGTGGGGTCCAAGATTAATATATTCAGGAATATTCGTACACCGCCAGAAGATGCGGCGTAACTCCATTCTTAGATGCGGCGCATGTCCTTGCTGTCTTGGATAATATCTTGTGAAATCTTGATAGTGATGCGCCGTATGTAATAAGCAAGATGCGGCGTATCTGGAGCAGAATGTCTTGATCTTGTACATTTCAGTAGACTCTTAACTTCTTGCTTGTTTTGCTCCATAATTAGTCCAAAATCGCCAACTTTCACATAATACATGTTTTTACCTGAGAATTACAAAAGTAAACATTAACGTATCAATTCTCACAGATAATATGATAAAACAAGTCAAATAAATAGGATAAATGATGATAATAAAATGTACTTATTTGAGTTCATCAAAGACCCAAGAACATTTTCTTTTTCAAAATTTATTTTAAATTTGTTTTTCTTCTATTTGTTTTCCATATTTTCATTCTATTTCTTTCTTTTATAAAAACCATAAAAAATATTCGCTATCCTCTTAAATGTTAATTCTTTATCTCTTACCCTCTATCCGTTTAATTCTTCTTTATGTCTTCATCTTACCATTATGGTTGTGAATACTGTGCAGGTCCTCCAAATGGTGGAAACTGCCCCGGTTGTAACATTATGGATTCGGGAAACGGGTTTGTCGATGACCATAATCCCTATTTACACTGTAAAACCCAAAAATTTATGAACATGTAAAATACCCAGAATACCCTTTGCTCTCAAATTCATAAAAGATGTTTAAAGAATTTTAATTCCGTATATAACCCAAGTATTTAACCGCTAATAATTGAACGAATAAAAATAAAGATTTATGATAAACGAAAAATACATATTTAAATATCATCACACGCTTATTAGTACCAAAACCGAATTTCCTTTATTTTATGAACAAATTGTATAGTATGGATTTTAAATATAATACATTAATATTTGTCCCCAAATAAAATCCCGTAAATCAAGCAATTACCCATTTTGAATATATATTTCACACGTTTAACCTCACACGCTATTTTTTTTCTATCAATCACATCCCATGATTTCAGTGAGTTACTTAATTTAAAGAAGCAATCACACGTCTCTTTTTGTTTATATACCCACACATGCAAATTGACAATATTCTCTAATCATAAACCCTCTAAACACAAAATTTAAAAACCCTACATTATAAGTGGCGGCATACTTTATTCCTCCTCATTCGATCTCAAGAAAACTGTTTCGAAGGCTCAAAAGGACGTGTACAAGGCTGATGGAAGGTGGCGATGATCGTGGGTCACGGGTTCGAAAAGGGGTCTGGGTGGTGTTTTGATTCGGTATTGGCTTGGTGTGGGTCGTGGTCACTTGTTTCCTCCTCCATTCGATCCGCAACAAGGGTAACATATCACTTGTTCTTGTTCTTTTCGTTTTGACCTCATCACACACGTATATCATGTTAAATAACAAACAAGGGAATCGGATCCTAGGCATGTTTTACGAAATGGAAGTTCACAAGAAATGATAAAACTAATTTGTGAGCTGAGTTAATGTGACTGAAAATGGAGTGTAAATGGATGACATAAAATGATGGATCACATACACATTGATGTTGTTTTTATTTTGTCACGACCAGCCCATAGGTGAGCATCTAAAACTGGTTTTGAAATGTGTAATTAATAGCCAATCTACCAACTAAAGAACTAGGAGTATGGCGCATGGAATGACATAATATAATACATGAAATACTGAAATGATTGTCTGTCTATATAAGGTCTTAACTAGACTTGTAAAACCAAATTTTCTGCATGACTTGGGATGCATGGATGGGTCGAATAGAGTGAAACTACGGCTGTTTGATTTCGTGTGTGTATGGCTGTGATTTTATGTAATGAATATGGTGGAGTTGGTATATGTCATGTGTGTCGAGTGTGTTTGGCCTCGTCATTTCTTTGTGCGGGTAACGGGCTATGTCGACTAGTGTGAATAATCCCAGATTCATGCTGTCTAGGCGCTTGTTGAATGGTATTTTTCGAGTTCGATATCGGGTCTCGGTGTCATACTATGTTGATCGATCTATATGTAGAAGAAAATACTAAGACAAAGCTTGGTTCTTTTAATTTACGTGAACACAGAGGATAAAAAAACTTACATGAAATGATAAAGAACTATGGGAATGACTATTTGCATGTTACTAGTTGTTCGACTTTGAAAGATTAGAAGCGTGTATTATTATAAAGCTATAAACTAACTTGTCACATCTAACCGTAAAAATAATGATAAATTACATTTTAGACCTTAGACTTTGCTATATTAACACTTTAAGCCCTAAACTATGATAATTGTTATATTGATCTTTAAGTTAATCTATTATCATTTAAGTATGACTAATTAATGGATTATACTTGAAAATTTCTAGAATGAAAACTTACTAAAAATAGAAAGTTACTCAAAATGATTAAACTACTTAAAGAGGGAACTTATGGAAAGTTACTATTTTTGAAAAACTGCTATAAAAGGGAAGTTATTAAAAATGGAAGGCCGACCAAAATAAGTAATCTGATTTAAAATAAGTTATTAATAAGACGATCATGAATTCGTGTAGATTCGTTGAAGATGGAGATTGCTTCCGACCTTTATATTTTCTGTTGTGTTTGCACGTGCGGTATAAGGTACAGATATTCTGCCTTTTTATAAGGAGCCTTCGTTCTCTTATTATGATTTGACTTTGACCTTTGCTATGAACCTTGGGATTTGAACCTTTGGCATATGAACCCTTTGATATGAACCTTCTGATATGAACTTTGATATTTGGACCATGACCATGTGAACCTTTGCTTTGATATTGACCTTTGACCCCAGTTTGATACCCGAGCCAAGTTCGTTTCCTAGCCATGAAGGTAACATGGCCGTGTCATTGATGCACCAATGGCATGACTAGCGTGTAGCCCTAGTGATTTGGTTACACCGTCCCCATTTTGATTTGATATGAGCTCACTATGATATGATTTGATATGGCCAATATGATTTGTTCGGGGGGCGAATGGATGCATCCTAGGTTCGTGTCCGTGTTCGTGGACAGTTCGTTTTGATATGATATGGTGACTGGGGATGGGTGCAATCCACTCCTTTCACAAAGTTCGGGAGCTAGCTACTCCATTTGAAGAATGAGGACACCCCTCGTATTATCTGGTTACTAAGAGGTATCCCCTCTAGATTATGCAGGCTTATGTGATGTGATATATGTGGGCTCGTGGTGGATGACTGTCCTAACCTTTACTCTTGTACCTTATTACTTCTTATTCTTTTGTCTTATATATTCGTTTGTTCATTACCGTTTATATTATATCTGTTCACTGGGCTTTTAAGCTCAGCCGCGTTTCTTTTCCCGCGGCAGGTTTTAGTTGGAAGCTGGGTTAAGAGTGGAGTGCTTTGGGCTTAGATTGCTACCCTGGACTTAGTGATGACTAGAAGAGATATGCATTTTGGACTTAGTATTTTATTTTGTTCTCATTGTAACCTTGTAGTTTTAGTATTTCATTTGTAACCTTTGAAATTCTATTGTATTATGTAAGTCGTATGTTTATGCTTGCTTTGATATGTCACCATTTACGTGACACCTCTACCCTTCCAGGTTGGGGTGTTACAAAGCGGTATCAGAGCCAGGTTTGCGACTTGTAGTACATCTACCCTTGGCCTGTGTAAGTTAGGACCACTAAGTTTCCCTGTAGGCGCTCGTAGGACAACCTTTGAAAATTTGTTTTAAGATTTCCCTATAGGAACGTAAGTTTTGACCAGTGAGGAATGGGTAGACTATAAGGCATTTGTTTAAGTATCATTGCTTCCGCATCACTCTGATTCGTGCCTTGCTTTTGGTTAGATCCTGTTGATGTCACTTTTGGAAAGTGGAAGCTTATGCTTTGCACCACCTAAGATTTGAACCTGATTAAATCTTGAAGGCATTGAGAATTTCATAACAATTGCCTGACACTATTTGATCCTTATCTTCAAACTTTGACTTTGATCTCTGATCCTTTCGTTAATCATTTTGACGCCTCTTCGATCATTCTGAGAATCTCCATGGCGATGACGTACTTGATGTATTCTCTTATTGTCTTTTGCTCTTGAGAAGTATTTATGAATCTTCCGACACTATTTGATTTTGTTTCACCCATCTCTGTCCCTATGAGAAGTCTTATGGTGGTTACCATGAATATGAAAATGTTCCCTCTCTTTGTTGAACAAAAAGATTTGATTTGTGAACCGTCTTTCTTTGGATAATTAACTTCGATTTTAATTCTGACAAGGAATTGGTTGATTGAGCATTCAAGTATTGACAATTCCCCTTCTGTGTCTCACCTTTAACGTTTGCAGCAATGTTGAACTCCCTACTATGACTACCGATTGTTAAACCCTTTGCTATCACTATTACTCTGGAGACTCGTGCGTTACGTTCGCGGTTATGAAGTTTTCCTAGGACCCATTTCGTACACCAATGAATGAATCGTATCTTGGCACCCTGAGTTTTCTGAATCTGATTTGTGGCGGAACCACATATTTTTCCATCGGAGCGTGAAGTAGGATTTGACATGATACCGAGAGATTGTCTAGTCACCAAGCGAAGGTGTCTTTCAGATGTGTCCGATACCATACCAGTTGATCTGAGCAACCGGGAAGAGCAGCAACCGAAGACCAAGAAGTGAGTTTACTTAAGTGTATCTCCTGGGCGTGTTTTAGTTTCGTTCGCGATAAAGAAGGATGGCGACCGGAGATAGCTGAAGCGTAATACTGTTAGGAGCCAATGTTCCTCCACCCTGAAACGACTATGTAGTTGTTTAATTTCAAAGCGCGAAGTTTCCTTCTGATGAATTGAATTCTATTCTTGGAATCGTCTTCCATATTCGTAAACGACTGCTATGACGATTTGTGATGCCAATAGTATTGGCTAAAGCTCTGATTGTTTTGCGAATTTGATAAATGAAGTTTACTCGAGAGTACTTGGACAAATGGTCATTGTATGACTTAATAGTACGTTCAGAGACGAGGAAGAACATAAAAATCATCTTTGCACTTCGATAGAAATTCGACGGTCATCGGTACATTCTGAGAGATTGACATTATTACGACAGCGATGTTCTTAATCGAGGGTATCTCTTTCAGCCACGCGAGTTTTGAAAACTATCATCATGGAGTCAAGACCGATAACAGAATGGAGAACTGAAACCTTTTGAACCTTGCAGAGGAATTCTGGAAGATGTTTGCAACTTAAGATACCATTTGGAAATTTCGTGAACCAAGAGAAACAGCTTAGTTGATCGGAGAATGGAGTTTTGAGAAAAGCTGAAATAGAAGTTAGTTTCCTTACCCTCGGCGAAACAAGTTTGGAATAAATCAGGAAGAGACTCAGAGATACCCCTGGCAGCAGAGAAAAATTTTGTATGCAGCGGGACAACTAGAAACATGTCAGAAGAGTTGCGGCACTACTTGAATTGGAGTTGACAATAACGGCGGCTACCCTGAAGAGTGAAGACGTCCTCTTCAATACAGAAGGTTGGAGATGCAGAGGAAGACAATCCAGTCAAGACGGCGAACCCGGAGCTAATGGAGAAGTACAGTCTCACTTCCCTATTCATTTTGGTTGTACTAAGATGAATTGAGAGCGGAAGTAGACTGAATTATGAAGAGCATGCTAGGAATTCGCATTCCTCTATCACATTCCAGGAGAACTACAGGAGACTTGAAAAACCAGACACAAGTTTCCGAGTTTGGATTTCACTTCCGGGTTGATGGGCATACGAAGACAGATTAACCGGACTTGAAGAGATTGAGTGTTTTGAACGAACGGATTTTTGAAACAGACCTTTTATGCTTGGAAGACTTGATTTTACTGAAGTTATTGACGACTAAGTTCCACTTCCGTTGACTCACTTAAGCTTTGTTATATAGTAATAAGATCCTCTGATGATTTAAGTTCCCTAGAAGCATTTTAGTTCCGTGTTTATTCGTGCGATCGATGATGGCTTTGTTTTAGGAGATTTTGACGAATTGTAGAAGATATGATGCTCGTGACGGCGTACCTCACTTCTGCTAAGCAATCTGGGATTTTGATACTCTCACGGAAAATTTTGCTTCCTCTCTTGTCTATGACATCCGATTTTGTTGGTCTTGAGACCGTAGAAGTACTAGGTGGATTAAGATAGGCGGTTTGATTTCGACTTGAGATAAAGTATGACCATCATGAGGGCATAATTATATGATGCCAGTATTATGACGTCTGGCCAACGTGATAATACTTACATCATATAACGTGCACTTGTTGTGGGCATAGGATATCTTGGGGAGTACCTAAGAAGTTTAGAATTTGAACTCAATTGGATTATCCGCGAATAGTGAGACTTCAGGTTCATCCTATCTATCCGTATACTCTGCTTTCGTTCATTAGATATCCGGATGAGTTTGGACTCTCGTTTTGCATGCTGTTGACCTCAGTCAATTTAAGTTGAAATCTTGTTCGTATTCTATATGAGCTTTCCGGAAGATTCACTTATCCTCCATTTTTGTTGCATGGTCTTTTAACCGGAATCAACCTAATTTGTCTTCTTCTGAGAAATTTGAACCCACCTCATTTTGATTTGAGTCATGAGAAACTATTTGGTCTGAAGATCTTTTTGGAAGAACCTCCCCGGGCGTGAGAATGTTTGTGACGACCTTTCGCGGTTTGCTACGACTTCGTCTAACCTTGCGACTTCAATTTTCGAGGACGAAAATTTTTTTTGAGAGGGGAAGAGTTGTAAAACCCGAAAATTTATGAACATGTAAAATACCCAGAATACCCTTTGCTCTCAAATTCATAAAAGATGTTTAAAGAATTTTAATTCCGTATATAACCCAAGTATTTAACCGCTAATAATTGAACGAATAAAAAATAAAGACTTATGATAAACGAAAAATACATATTTAAATATCATCACACGCTTATTAGTACCAAAACCGAATTTCCTTTATTTTATGAACAAATTGTATAGTATGGATTTTAAATATAATACATTAATATTTGTCCCCAAATAAAATCCCATAAATCAAGCAATTACCCATTTTGAATATATATTTCACACGTTTAACCTCACACGCTATTTTTTTTTCTATCAATCGCATCCCATGATTTCAGTGAGTTACTTAATTTAAAGAAGCAATCACACGTCTCTTTTTGTTTATATACCCACACATGCAAATTGACAATATTCTCTAATCATAAACCCTCTAAACATAAAATTTAAAAACCCTACATTATAAGTGGCGGCATACTTTATTCCTCCTCATTCGATCTCAAGAAAACTGTTTCGAAGGCTCAAAAGGACGTGTACAAGGCTGATGGAAGGTGGCAATGATCGTGGGTCACGGGTTCGAAAAGGGGTCTGGGTGGTGTTTTGATTCGGTATTGGCTTGGTGTGGGTCGTGGTCACTTGTTTCCTCCTCCATTCGATCCGCAACAAGGGTAACATATCACTTGTTCTTGTTCTTTTCGTTTTGACCTCATCACACACGTATATCATGTTAAATAACAAACAAGGGAATCGGATCCTAGGCATGTTTTACGAAATGGAAGTTCACAAGAAATGATAAAACTAATTTGTGAGCTGAGTTAATGTGACTGAAAATGGAGTGTAAATGGATGACATAAAATGATGGATCACATACACATTGATGTTGTTTTTATTTTGTCACGACCAGCCCATAGGTGAGCATCTAAAACTGGTTTTGAAATGTGTAATTAATAGCCAATCTACCAACTAAAGAACTAGGAGTATGGCGCATGGAATGACATAATATAATACATGAAATACTGAAATGATTGTCTGTCTATATAAGGTCTTAACTAGACTTGTAAAACCAGATTTTCTGCATGACTTGGGATGCATGGATGGGTCGAATAGAGTGAAACTAGGGCTGTTTGATTTCGTGTGTGTATGGCTGTGATTTTATGTAATGAATATGGTGGAGTTGGTATATGTCATGTGTGTCGAATGTGTTTGGCCTCGTCATTTCTTTGTGCGGGTAACGGGCTATGTCGACTAGTGTGAATAATCCCAGATTCATGCTGTCTAGGCGCTTGTTGAATGGTATTTTTCGAGTTCGATATCGGGTCTCGGTGTCATACTATGTTGATCGATCTATATGTAGAAGAAAATACTAAGACAAAGCTTGGTTCTTTTAATTTACGTGAACACAGAGGATAAAAAAACTTACATGAAATGATAAAGAACTATGGGAATGACTATTTGCATGTTACTAGCTGTTCGACTTTGAAAGATTAGAAGCGTGTATTATTATAAAGCTATAAACTAACTTGTCACATCTAACCGTAAAAATAATGATAAATTACATTTTAGACCTTAGACTTTGCTATATTAACACTTTAAGCCCTAAACTATGATAATTGTTATATTGATCTTTAAGTTAATCTATTATCATTTAAGTATGACTAATTAATGGATTATACTTGAAAATTTCTAGAATGAAAACTTACTAAAAATAGAAAGTTACTCAAAATGATTAAACTACTTAAAGAGGGAACTTATGGAAAGTTACTATTTTTGAAAAACTGCTATAAAAGGGAAGTTATTAAAAATGGAAGGCCGACCAAAATAAGTAATCTGATTTAAAATAAGTTATTAATAAGACGATCATGAATTCGTGTAGATTCGTTGAAGATGGAGATTGCTTCCGACCTTTATATTTTCTGTTGTGTTTGCACGTGCGGTATAAGGTACAGATATTCTGCCCTTTTTATAAGGAGCCTTCGTTCTCTTATTATGATTTGAGTTTGACCTTTGCTATGAACCTTGGGATTTGAACCTTTGGCATATGAACCCTTTGATATGAACCTTCTGATATGAACTTTGATATTTGGACCATGACCATGTGAACCTTTGCTTTGATATTGACCTTTGACCCCAGTTTGATACCCGAGCCAAGTTCGTTTCCTAGCCATGAAGGTAACATGGCCGTGTCATTGATGCACCAATGGCATGACTAGCGTGTAGCCCTAGTGATTTGGTTACACCGTCCCCATTTTGATTTGATATGAGCTCACTATGATATGATTTGATATGGCCAATATGATTTGTTCGGGGGGCGAATGGATGCATCCTAGGTTCGTGTCCGTGTTCGTGGACAGTTCGTTTTGATATGATATGGTGACTGGGGATGGGTGCAATCCACTCCTTTCACAAAGTTCGGAAGCTAGCTACTCCATTTGAAGAATGAGGACACCCCTCATATTATCTGGTTACTAAGAGGTATCCCCTCTAGATTATGCAGGCTTATGTGATGTGATATATGTGGGCTCGTGGTGGATGACTGTCCTAACCTTTACTCTTATACCTTATTACTTCTTATTCTTTTGTCTTATATATTCGTTTGTTCATTACCGTTTATATTATATCTGTTCACTGGGCTTTTAAGCTCAGCCGCGTTTCTTTTCCCGCGGCAGGTTTTTGTTGGAAGCTGGGTTAAGAGTGGAGTGCTTTGGGCTTAGATTGCTACCCTGGACTTAGTGATGACTAGAAGAGATATGCATTTTGGACTCAGTATTTTATTTTGTTCTCATTGTAACCTTGTAGTTTTAGTATTTTATTTGTAACCTTTGAAATTCTATTGTATTATGTAAGTCGTATGTTTATGCTTGCTTTGATATGTCACCATTTACGTGACACTTCTACCCTTGCCGGGTTGGGGTGTTAATGGAACACCCGACTTTTTCAACCAACCCCCACAACATCATATGGAGACATACTTGTGTGAATTTTGTGGAGGTTGTCCTCACCCGGAATTTGATTGTCGAACAGGAGACATGCTTGTCTATGAGCAGGACCCTTATAACAATTAGACATCATCCGGATTTGACCAACCTTCACATTACACAACCCCTCATCACCTTCTTCAAAGCGAGTTAACTAGATCTGAATTGATTACTAAAATGATTGTTGCTCAAAATCAACTCAACATGAACTTTCAAACTGAAATAAACGGTCTTAAGGAGATGATTCATAGAAAAAAAAAATCCTCCTATTGACTTATATTACTCAGAAGAGAGTGATGAGGAGGAAGAAGAGAACTCAGAGATCAATCTACTTATTGAAAACCCTTCAGATACCTTTTTAATGGGGGACAAGGAAGTCGAAATCAATCCTCTTAAGAAAATTGATGACCTTGTTCCAATCCCAATGGTATCCGAGGAACCTTTCGATCTTCCTGATTCTACTTCCCAAACATTCGATATGACTATCACAAATCCTTTGTTTGATTTTGATTCTGAATTTACTCTAATTTCAGACAATCAAATTTTTGATATTCATAACAAGGAAAGTGATGAGTCAGATATGGAGACATTAATGGACGAGGTGCAAACTTTTAGCATACAAAGTACAGCACATGTCCCACCTCCGTATAACCTTCCAGAGCTCAAGCTCAAAGACGTACTTCATAAAAGTGATTCTCTTCTTGAGGAGTTCGCCGATGAACTCGCTCACATTGATCCCATTCCACCTGGGGATGATGATAAAAACTTCGATTATGAATCAGGTCTGAGAGAATTGGAATTTTTGCTAAGTCATGATCCGTCAACTAATTGTGCCTCTAGTCTGGGGGAGTTCGCGGATGAACTCTCTCACATCATTTCTCCACCGGAGTATGATCACTCTAAGGACTCGGAGGGAAACGTGATCTATAGTGAGCAGTTGCTTAGTAAAGACACAATCACGAATCTCCATCCTGAGGTGCTTTTAGATCATGGCCTTAAAAGCTTAAATGACAAATCTGATAATGATGAATATTATATCATAATTGTTATAGGGATCTTTCTACCTTTCTTCACCTATAAGGTAGCTTGTCCTTTCCTTCACTTGTTTGGGAGTGAAGACACCATTTTTAACCCCCGCATCTCAATTTATCATTCTTTTGAGCTGGGTGTATCTCATCGGAGTGGAACTTTCAAGAACTTCAATGTTTACCCAAACATATTGAATGAAAGTCCGATGGAGATTTCTCTTTTCCACTTGCTTCCCCAAGAACAATTAAATTCGGGGCGAGTCAAGCTATACGACTCGATAAAAAAACAAGCGCTTCGTGGGAGGCACCCCATGCTTATTCTTTCTATTTTCTAATAAAGTGACGTGAGGAGGTTCACCTCTTCCATTTGTCGTGTTTCGTGGTTGTTTGTGATGTGTCCAGGATTTTCCCGAATAATGAAGACTCTCGTGCTCGTGGTTTTGTCTTTCTCCGCTCGAGTTTCATCATTCGTTGCTCATCCGATATCCTAATTCTTATCGTCTAACATTTATCTTTTGGCATAATTAGTAAACGGCCTTAGATTTATGTAGGAAAACCCTTACCTTTAAGACATTGGGGACAATGTCTCGTTTTAGTCTGGGGGGGGGGGGGGGTAATCTTTCGATTTGATTTTTGCCTTGCATTTCTTGCCGTGACTCATGCTACTCCGTTTTTCCTCCAAAATGAATGAAAAAATTAAAAAAAATGAGAAAATTTAAAAATTTTAGCAAACATATCATAAGTGTTTTGACATATTTTGTTGACTTTCCGCTGGTTAGAGTAGGAATAAAATTTTGACTTGACCGGGCGTATTGAGCTCTAGCTTGTCCCCTTAACCTTTATAATCTATAAATTGTGCTAGTCTTTTATACCAGAAGCTATAAAACGCGAATTCTTTTAAGAATTTGCAAGTTTCCATAATTGACTTTAAATATGCGCATCTTGATTATTGACTAAGCATTCGCGGATCTTGTTACTTAAGATTTTAAATTTGCGAAGAACGAGAAATGATAGAGTTAATTTATAAGTTAGATGCTAAGCGTGGAGTAGTTGGATCTCTTTAGAGCTCATCGAAGTTATTTGTGGCATTTTGCTCCCTCAAAATTGTTTCACCAAAAAAAAATAGTACTCTAGGAATAATTAAAGGTGCACGGTTTTGACGAAACTTAGTTTTTAGTTCTTGTCAAAAGGATCCTTGCTTATGAAAGTTTGGTACACATCAAGGTACTGCCAGTGTCGTGTGACATAAGCGGCGGTTCATAAAGCGGCCCTTGGATCTCTAGTTCAGAAATGTGTGAGGTCTTGGTCTAACACCCTTGGAACCTCATTTCAGGAATGTCTAGAGTCATGGAATTCTCCGTAAAGTTCCGTTTAGTTTATGGTACACGGGATTTGGAGTGGTGGCAACATAAATAAATAAAGTAAGTATAAATAAATAAATCATCGCCTTAATTTTTGTGCTATAAGCTGCGGTTCGAGAACGGCCCTTGGATCCTTATTTCCAGAAGGCGTTTAGGTCTTGGCTACCCTCTTACACCGGCCCTTGGACCCTTAATTCTGAAAGGCGTTAAGGTCTTGGAACTCTCCGTTGTAACGGCCCTTGGATCCTTTATTCCGAAAGGTGTAAGGTCTTGGAATTTCCCCGTAAAGCTCCGTTAGTTTATGGTGCACAACTTTAATAAAAGGAAATAAAAAAATAATAATAAAAAATAAATAAATAAGACAAAAATATAAAAATAGAATAAAAAGTTTGCAATAACGAATAAGCCCCATTTTAAATATGGGATGTAAAAGTCTCAAAATCGAGTTAAATCAGAGACCTTGATGTGGACCTCATTTTTGTGGGCAACGATTCTCTAGAGAAGGATTAGAAACTACTTAGCATCTAAACTTTGTGCCTTTATCGGACTAAAAATTATCGAAATGAGAAAATATGAAAAAATTCATTTCTCACCAAAAATAAAATAAATAGAGGAAAATAGGAAAATGGAGCAAGAGGTAATTACACAATTAACTTCTATGGGTAGTGTTGGCATCTAACTTGTAAATAGCTGTGATTTCGTTTTTAAGCTTAGTTTGGGGACTTGTGAAAAATCAAGGACGACGGATTTTATCCGTATGGTCACTTCTTTATGAGTTGTTTTTGTTACTTCGTGATCCTAAAAGTTATTGTGAAATAATGAAAGTCAACATACCGTCACATGAAAAAGAGAAAAATACAAAAATAGAATAAATGTGAATAAATTTAAAAAATGGGGCGTTTTTAGAACTTTTGATTTCTTAATCTCTTTTGAATATTTTGCTACTTTTCAAAGTTAGTAAAAAGAGGTTTGAAATTTTTGGTTTCAAAAGCGTGAGTTGATGACATTGCGTGAGGACACGGCAATACCTTAGTCTGGGGGATTTTGGTATGTGTTAAATTACACATACTTTTTACCTAATAAAACGGACCTAATAGACAAAAAACTAACCAAAATGCCAAATATATGTTGTTTTTGTGTTTGTGATTATGCAGGTACGGATATCTAGAAAATTGGACAAAAATAAAGAGAAAAAAACGAGAGATTGGAAAGAGCACGAAATTGCGAGTCTATCGTTAATTTTATTTGGAGCATCGAGGCAATAGAAGAGAAATTTAGAGATTATTTATTTCAAGCCAATGCCGAGCCGCCACGTGGCCTGTTTAGCAAAGACAATGTCCAGATTCATTGAATGGGAGCCTATCATTTGGCTATAAAATAGATGTCCAGATTCATTAAATGGGAGCTATAAAATAGATGTCCAGATTCATTGAATGAGAGCCTATCATTTGGCTATAAAATAGATGTTCAGATTCATTGAATGGGAGCCTATTTTTTGGTTATAAAAATGCTCCTGATCAGAGGCATTGGGGAGATTAGATTTTTTTACACACATCAATTCACACACACTTTTTATTTGTAGCAGTAATTTCTTTTAGAGTAGTAGAGTATTTAGTTTTTAGTTTATTGTCAAGAGGTATTGTAATATTTTATTTTTCAACTATCTTTTTTAAGTGCTTATTTTGTAACAAACTTTTTATTAATAAAAAAAGTTTATGTTGTCTATTTAGCTTATTCTACTTCTTTAATCATCTTCTTTTATTTACACTCTAGCTCGATTCAAACACCAAAAGAGATGCATGAGCTTATTAAGCTCGGCTTATATTCGAAATAAACCTTGACATCTCTTAAGTTTGAGAGCACTTTTCTTTATTCAGTAGCTTTTATTAATTAGATCTAGTTAGTTTCATTAATATTTTTTTTATATAAAGTTTGCAACTTTTTTTTTTTTTTTTTTTTTTTTTTTTTTTTTTTTTTTTTTTTTTAATTATTTCGTGAACAATAAGCTATTTAATAGCTTGTTCATTTAGACTAAAGGGAGTGGGGCTACCCAACTAAGGGGCGACTCGCGCCACGTGGCGCTGAGTCAGCAAGTTGGGTAGCCTGGAAAAAAAAGGGGAGTGGGGCTACTCAGGAGGGTAGGGCGACTCCTGACACGTGACACTTCTAATGATTGTTTTTTTTTTTTTTTTTTTTTTTTTTTTTTTTTCAATTTTTACTTATTAATAATAACTAAAAATACATTTTATATAAATAATAACTAAAAATACATATTAAAAATTATTCTTAAACTAAAAATACATATTAAATACTAATAAAACATAAAAATTATTCTTCGTCACTAACAAATTCGCCGGCTTCTGGAGGCGCGTTTTCGTCTTCATTCGGGCCACGATTATCCCATACATGATCCACCAAATCCGCCTTAAGAATATTGTGTGTTTCGTGGCTTCTAACGAGATTTGAATTCTCAATCCGTTGCTCCATTGGAGTTTCTTGAGTCCAATACTCGGGGTTCAATGTCTGGTCGTGCTCGTTGAAATCTTGACAAAATGCCTTGTCCTCATCCTCCAAAATCATGTTATGGAGAATAATACAAGTATACATGACGGCATGCATTTTCTCCTTGCTCCAAAATCTTGACGGAAAACTAACAACTTTCCACCTTTTTTTCAAAACCCCGAACGCTCTCTCAATGTCCTTCCGTGTCGACTCTTGTTTCTTCTTAAAGTATTTTCTTTTTTCATCAATTGGGTCGGTGAAAGTCTTCACAAAGGTAGTGTATTCCGGGTATATGCCATCACTCAAATAATACCCGGCTCTGTAATAATTACCGTTTGCATAAAAAGCAGCTACAAATTGAAAATGAAAACGTGTTAGTAAAACATAAAAAGTTATAAAATACATAATTCTAACTATTAAAAAAATATAATAACCTGTTGGCGCCAACCCAGATATAATTTCTTCAAGTATAGGTGAAGACTCAAACACGTTGATGTCGTTGTTTGATCCTTGCTGACCAAAATAAGCGTTCCAAATCCATAAATCGGTAGACGCAACCGCCTGAAGTATCAACGACGGTTTCCCAAAATCCCCTCGTGTGTGTGTGCCCCGCCATGCGGTCAGACAATTCTCCCAGGGCCAGTGCATGCAATCGATACTACCAATCATGCCCGGGAAACCATGAACCTGCTCATGCACCTCGTAAATACGTTGTAGATCCGTCCAAGTCGGTCTACGTAAATATGTCGGCCCATACATCTCAATAATACCTATTAATAGTTAAAAAGTTTATCAAAATAATACTAACTAATAATCCTAAAAATACTAACTAATTTAAATACTAACTAATAATTCTAAAAATACTAACTAATAATAATACTAACTAATAATTCTAAAAATACTAACTAATAATAATACCGGTTGATCAACAAAGTAAAAACGCATCAACCTCTCGTTTGCCTCCTCTCGACGACGATTCACATACGCCCTTCGTCTAAAAACGGGGCTATCATCTGCTACCCGCTCTTCTTTCACGGCTTCAATAAATGTATTAACGGTGTTATAAATGGCACCTTCGATTGCATCATCTAGTTCTGAAGAATCGGAACTTGAAGATGAGGAGGACGAATCTTCGAAATCTTCCATGATTTTTTTTTTCTTCTGGATTGGTCGGTTTTTTTTTTTTAGAAATAAGAGTGTTGTGTGTGTGTTTTGTTTTTGAAAAATATGTGTTTGAGTGTGTTTTTGTTTTGGAAAATAAAAGGTTTTAAAGAAAAAAAAAAAAGGATTTAAGCCGTTTGTAACGGCTAGTATTTGTTGGAATACGTAAATGAAGAGGCGACTTATTTGGGTAGCCTCAGCCCTTAATCGCCATATGGGGGCAGTGTTGGGGGCGGTTAAGGGGCGATCCAGGGCCTTATTGCCCCCAAGTCGCTGCATACCCTTTAGTCTTAGATCTAGTCCTTAAACATACCCGATTCGCGTCTATTCTTCGTAGTAGGCAACTTAGCTTCAGGTGGGCTTAGATCTAATAGTTTTTAGTTATAAAGTTTAAATCTTTTTAATTTTTAGATCACTTTTAGCTTATTTATATTTAGTAGCAGTGCTTGTTATTGTTCACTAACCTTTGATAAAGTTTGTATTTTTTTGTTTCTCATCAACTCTACCGCTAAGGCACGGAGCTTAAGGGTCTTTAAGCATTTTTTATACATAAAGTTTGAAACTTTAGTAATTTTTAAGCTTTTTAGTAAATAAAGTTTTAAACTTTACTTACTAATTAGTGGATGAGATTAACAAAGTTGTAGACTTTTGTGTTAATTAGTGCTTATTAGATCGGGTGGTTTTATTCCTCTCGTTTCTTCATTCGGGTTCTACTTTCTTTGCTATTTAAATCTTTAGTAGTTATTAATTTTAGTATAATAATCATGTTTATGGAAATATTTGCTATGTGTTTGTTTGCTTTGCTTACAAGTATATATTTTTGTCATATATTTCTTATTTGCTTGCTTAGTATAATCTAGTTTATTATTTTTAGCTGTTATCGTTAACTTTAGATTATTTACCTGCTACTAGTTTTATTATTATTTTTGCTTAGCGTAATTTAGTTGTTATCATATATTTCTAGGATTAGTTTTTTCGTTTTGACTTTTTAGACTCGGGATTTCCCGGTTTAAGCGCATTTTTAGCTTCCCTTTACGTTTTTAAGATAGTTGATCTTTGCCTATTTGTTCTAATTGCTTTATTACTTGTCTTTATTTTATATTTTCATATTTGTAGTTTAAAAATCCAAAATCTCACTTTATTCACTATTCACAACACAAATCTCGACTCGAAATCACTAAATTCCATTCAATCCTTCGTTGGGGAAAACGACTCGGGTTATACATATTTCCTTTGAAGAAATATTTACTATAATTGTTGAATCAATAGTAAATGATTAATAATTATTTATAAAAAGTGATATTTAATTATCAAATACACCAAACATATAACGAACGTTAGTAATTAACAGAAATTGACTAACGACCGTTAAATAACAAAAGGAATGACTATAGGTGAAAATAGAGAAAAAAGCTTCCGGAATCCCTTTGGGATTAAGGGTGCCAATCGGTTGGGCTAGGGAGAGTCCCAAACCCATTCCAACTTGTTATCCAAGTTTTGCAACCTATATAAAAAAACTCAAGGGTCACTGTTTTCAAGCTTTTATGCACACACAATACCCTTAAGTTTTTCCCTTTCTTTTTCTTGTTAAAATCCGATCGACCAAACCCTTACAAGGTTGGATCGATTTTTGTTAAGCAGAAATAATGTGTTTTGTGTTCTTACTTGCATAAACGTTTACTTGGTATTAGTACGTGTGTACAAGAACGTGATTCAAACACACTATTGTTTGAATCTTGGATTGAATTGCAAAACGATAAGGGGTAATTCGTTAATCCACTTATAACCCCTAATTAGGTCCACTTATAAACCCTAATTAGGGTTCTTGTTGATTAATTGAAGAATTGATTCTTGTTTTGCTAGAATCAAAATGTACGCATATTTTTATGTTTGGTTAATTTATTTACATGTTATATGTTCTATACGCTTCCGCATGTGTACTTGATGTTTATTGTTTATATTTAATTTTAGTCATGTTATATAATTAAACAGTGGGATTACGAGCCTTGTATAATGTGTAATTAATTACCAAAACACATAAAAATCGAATCTTTGATTAGGATTTACATGTTAGTCGATTTTTAGGGTTTAGTAAAATCGAACCCTAATTTTTATTAAGGGCCGATTGCTTTTAATATTTTTTAGGGTTTAGTTTTGTAATTAATTTGATTAGAAACCCTAGGATTAACATGTTATGTGTTAATTGTATGCGATCTTGTGACAACTTGTAATAATTGTTATGTAGAATCCTTGAAAACGTGCATGTTTGGCATGGATTATTGTCTTATTTTTTAATTGTTAAGATGTATATATGAATTAATTGTTAAGTTTACACATGTTTATTTATTTATAAATCTTGAATTGGGGAAGACCTCAATATAATTAATGAATCAATTTTGTGCTATGTGGTATATATTTAATTATGGCTTACGCAATCGATTCATTGATGCATTTGGTTCACTTCCTTTTGTAAGTGAGGGCCTTAGTTAAATATATGCATTATAAACCTACAATTGATTATTAATAAATTTTATGGAATAAAGTATGCATGTGGCTACATGTTTTCACATATTAATTGTTATGTTATGTGTGTTATTTAGTTGTTTATTTTTTATTATTATTTGTTTTGTTTATTTGTTTGACATGTTTTAAACAAAAGGGTAATTTTGAATAGAAAATTAATATTGACTAAATAATTGTGAAATTTGATTTGTTTTTAAGTGTTAAATTTTCAATAGTTTAATTGAGTGATGAGTTTTGTACCAATAGTAAGAATGGCTCACACAATTATGACAAACTATAAGAGGGGTATAAGGAGGGTACGTATTAAATTTTGACCTTAAAGGAACGAGTTTTTAATTGGTATTATGCTAACCTTAGTTTCTCCGCTCCTTTGTGCGTCAAATTGGAGCTACCTAGTACGACTATTTTATGTACAAAATCATCTTAAGGGTGAATTAGCTTTAATTACATGCGCCATTTTATGGTAATTATCCGAAACACTAAGTCTTTGGACTTATGCAGAAGTGCGATATAATGGACGATAATTAAAGGTAAATTCTTTGATTAGTGAACCCAATACCTCAATCAAAACTTTGTTAATTTAATCTTAGTGAATTGGTTAATAATTTTTTTTTATTAAACATATGCTATGAAGTTGTATGCATGCTTCTTCATACATAATTTTGATTTTACACATCAAAAACTAGTACCCTTTAAAATAAGTTAATACCATTTAGTTAAAAGAACACTTGAAGTTGTAATTTACGTCATGTGAGAGCTTGGCTATATTTCAATGGAAAGGTAAATCTTCATGTTGTGTGAGAGCTCAACTGGACACATTTGCAGTTCTTTAAATTAGACAACTTAATTGAGTAATTAGTGAGAGCTAGAACTCAAGGCATTAGATGGGGATGAAACATGCTTACATTGCAACTTGGTTTGGCAATTGTAAATCCCATAATGATCTAGGAATTGGAAAATGTTTGCCAATTATTGTTCGACAATTACCTTGTTGAATACTTTCATTATTAGCAGATCAACTGATATAATTGAACTATGTCAATTTGGGTCCTAGCTTTAAGAAAATTCTATGGTTTATATGAATATTAACCAATGGGTATTTAATTTTCTTAGAGATTTAATTATCGATAATACTAAAATTGAATTTTGTTAATTCGTTTAAATGTATTAATACAACGTTAAACCGTAAACGTAGTTTGGGCTTTGGTAAATTAATCTAGTTCTGTTTTCAAACAAATGTTTGATTAAGAAAAATTTACTGAAAAGACAAACATAGTCTCTTTTCCATGAAAGAAGGGTGAGACTTAATCCTATTCATTTTCATGATTGAGAAAGGTAATGATAGGAACATTAGATTTGTCTAAATTATAATATATAACTCATAGCAAACTTTAATAGTTAAGAGTATTGCACATTTTATGAGTTATTAAATTAGAAGCTAGACTAATTACCGCAAAATTGGTAAAAGGCAAACTAGTATATTGTATCTAGTTGTTTTGTTTTGACAATTTAAAGGTACTACATACCATTGTGGGGATGGTAGACCTTTTAAGGAAGAAATTGCATGCCCAATTTTTCAAGTTAATAGCATTAATGGATAGTCCATCATTTACGTAGTAGAATACACTCTTTTAATGCATAAGTAATTGTTACGTATGGACATTCAAAGGTGTAGGAAAGTTAAAAGCACAATATTTTCTATCACTGGCTAATGAAACACTTACAATGTTGTCAAATCCAGTGGAAGCATTGTGTTCTTATTACTGAATAAGGAATTATTGTAATGACCTCTAATTCAGTGGGAGCTACAAGCTTTGTCATCTTGGTAGTAATCTACATTATCTCTTGAATGTCTCAAGATAATCATTTTCCGAATGTAGACACTCATACTTTTAAGGATAGTCTTGTATGTTTCCTTACTAGATATTGTTGTCCTACATCTACTTGTTATGCTAATATCTATGACTCAATCATATTGATCACATAAGCAAACACGTGTCGTGTTATTTATCTACTATATGAAGTTATTCCATGCACAAGTGGGAGAAATATTTAATTGTGTGCAAGAAACAACTCATAAAGATATGATTTAAAGGATTCTCTTGACTGCAAGGTAAGAGACTACCGTTCTAATATGGCTTATACACATATAATTCAAGAAACACTTGGTGTTGCAATTTATGTTATGTGAGAGTTTAGCTAGATTGCAACAACAAGGTAAATCTCTATGATTACGTGAGAACGTACATGGATAATTTGTAGTTTCTAAATTAGACACCTATTAGAACATGTGTCAATATGATAAAAAGACTACTTCAATTTGAATATTTATGAATTCTTGGAATGACATAAATGAATGAAATAATCTAATGCTATTTCAATATGAATATTTATGTGCTATTGGAATGACATAAATAAATAAAGAAATAATGTAGTCCTACATTATTGTGAAGGAATAAATTTACTTGAAATTACAAATGAAACCAAATTGGTGGTGTTCATGAATACTTTAGTGAAATATGTTTATGTTTTATTGTAAAGTCACAAACATGAAGTCTTTTAACTGTTACAAGATTTATAATAAAGTATGACGTTAACTTGTTATGTTTTTAATTAAGACATATACAAGAAGTCATTGAGTTGATCAATGATTTAAAACTTACAGTGGGATTATAACAGTTTATTTCTTCTTGTTGAGACATGGACATGAAGTGACTTAGTCAAAAGGACTTATGTTATAAGGCATGCAGTTGGCTTGGAAATTTTATTATATCATTAAGATGACTTAGTTGGTAAATAGATAAGCCAAAAGGAATATGGTTATCTTAAATATTGTTAGATTGTCTTACAATATTAATCCTAATAAAATACCAGATGTTTATGGTATGTTCAGTTAGGAAAATCAAACTTTTGTTATATTGTTTGATTAAAGATAACTATGACTTCTTTTCTTCCAAAAGTTATCAAGGTTAGAAAATTGAGTATGGATTGGATATACTCAATAAGACTCCAATCTAGAAGATTAATAAGACGTCATTTTGTTATGGAATGTAATGAATCACATTAAGTCTTAAAACGAAGTTCTAAATTTGTTAAACTGCTTATGAGTTGGTTATTAACAAACTTAGAGTCAGGAACCGTCATTATGTTTTGTAATGTCCCAAAAGAGAACATTGTATTATTGTTCTATTTGCTAAGTATTTATAGATAGTCTTTTAATTACTAAAAGAAAGTGGGAGTTTTGATCTTGAAAAGATAAAATTACAAGATACATAATCTTCTGAAATACACTAGTAAATATCATTATGAGACTAGACATGTAAATGTTAAACCTCAAGATGATGGAATTTTCATTCATAGATCTGCAAGGATATCTCAGATATTTGATTAATATGCTGAGGGTTATGAGTTACAGGATTATGGTAAACCTGATAATCATTATGATACATTACCAAATATTGAATTGGGTAAAGTACTCATGCTGTGAATGTTAAAGATGTTGTCCAAAAGATAATCGATTTTTAGAAACTTGATTTATCTTAATAGTTAGACTAGAAAATGAAGATGAGTTTCTTTAAAGATAAGATAACCCTAGTGGTTTAAATCTTTGTGCAGAAATCATATGGACAATATTGTACACATATTTAAAGATAAGATAACCCTAGTGGTTTAACTGTGATTGAATATTCTTTCCTAAACACATTAAATATATAAATATTATAATTGTCATATTTAATGAAATTGACAATGGAATATAAAAACTCTTTCTTGAAGAGATTACTTGTGCGAGGACGGTAAGTAATCAAAAGGAGTTTATGAATTCAAATAATCTTTGGTAGTGTACAAAGTGCAATAATCCATGAATGGATAAATGCATGCATCTAGGAGATTATTCTTATGTTTAATTATTAAATCTAATTTTTTATTTAAAATTGAAATAAGATAATTTCTAAGTATTCCTGAAAGCTAGTGGGAGTATTTTGTTTAATTTCCTAAATCATATACGTTGTATAACATATAGGAAGTAACGTTCCATATAAGTAAAATGTTAAGTCTTAGTTTGGAATGAAACTTCACTTGAAAGATTTAGAAAATAAGACATACAACCTTGAAACAAATGTTTAAACATGTGCGGTAAATGAATCTAATAGAACATGATATATCATTTAGAAAGTCTAAATGGATATGTAGAACATGAACAAAACCTTAAGTCTGACTAAAGAATTTTTCATAAACATCATGTTATTGTTGGATCATGCTAGATTGCAAGATGATTTGACAACATTGATATCTAATTGAAAGTTATTAGATAACTAGTGTAATGAATATTATAATCAAATATGTTTGGATATAGAATTACATCCTCATCCTGGAGTTGCTCCTAGATTCTATGGATGAACAATATGTCATTTGTTGTGCAAATTGTCATCGCTTACAAACTTGAAAGTTTGGAAGGCATCAAATATTACACAATAGATATTAAAGTTTACGGAGTTTTAATGAGCATAGTGTTGTTTGTATACAGTGATGCTGGTTTAATTGATATGATACTCAATACTAGTCATGGTAGAATTTCATCCTTGGCTATGTAAACTAGTTGTGCTCAGTAAGAGCATAGTTGCATTAAACATTAAAGAATTAGAATACTTTAAACTATATTTGAAAGTTTGGTTCTCATAAATTGGTGGTTGAGGTTGTCACACACTTTATGAAATATTATGTGGCAATTATTTGAATGCACACATACAAGAACTTCACTAGTTGAATTCTTGAAATAAGTATTCTCAAAATTATGATAGATCAAAGTTTGTTGATTTATGACTTGTCAACAAGTATGATTATCATGACTTGAGGCATAATTCATCAACTAGAATTATCATGCATTGATCTATTTAATATTTGGATAAAGGATGTTAAGTATTTATTATTTGTAATGAATTTAAGTACTTGGTAGGGTTTTTTTTTTTTTTTTTTTTTTTTTTTTTGGTAGGGGTTTTTTTTTTTTTTTTTTTTTTTTTAAATAATAATTATGTCCTAAATTTGCATGTTTAATCCGTGAATAATTTAGTTATTCTAATCCGTAAATAATTTAGTTATTCTAAATCGTCCGTTGTCAATTAATTATATGGGAATATCATTAAACTAAGAAAAATATGAGTTTTGGTATGATATACTTGAAAGTATATTGATGCGTTGACATACCAAATTCACATGATATTTAATGAATTGAATATAGGACTTATCCCAAACTATATGATTTTACTTTATGGATATTGTAATTAAGCAAATAATGAATAGTTATCCTCAGACTTGAGATACCAGATAACTATCATGAATGTAATGCATTTCTGTGGAACAATTTAACGCTATACGTAACTGGTAGTCATAAGGATTGTTTTCAGAAATGTTACAAAGTTCGTGGGTTTTGCTTGTAGTCAAGATAGAATTTGTTCATTCAAATTTATTTTGGAGTTTAATACTACTGGGCCCCTCTTAGGGTTGACAAGATGTTTGCGTAGCCACGTCCAAGATCTCCTCTGAATATGTTCTGAAGATTTGGTAATCTTGCTCAATCACAAACAACGAGAAACAGAATAGTTGAATAAAGAATGAATTAGATCCATATCTTTATTTAACATGGTATTAGTAACAAAAGGATAATAATAATGATGAATCATTAAAAGGTTTTTTCAGGAGACCTTACTTGAGTTGTACTAGAGGCATCGGCGTGTTGCAAGACGCTAACCGATGTGATCACACTATTAAAATATGTCTAAGTGGGAGCTGTTAGTTTTGTGGACATAAATTAGTAGTTTTGTGTTAGGATCGAACTCGAGATCACGGGATTGCACACTTTACGTATGAAGAGTAAATGATTAATAATTATTTATAAAAAGTTATATTTAATTATTAAATACACAAAACGTATAACGACCGTTAGT
This sequence comes from Artemisia tridentata subsp. tridentata, assembly GCA_021014915.2. Taxonomy (NCBI): domain Eukaryota; kingdom Viridiplantae; phylum Streptophyta; class Magnoliopsida; order Asterales; family Asteraceae; genus Artemisia; species Artemisia tridentata. Next base: position 355,902,791 of record CP139505.1, read on the forward strand.
AATTAACAGAAATCGACTAACGACCGTTAAATAACAAAAGGAATGACTATAGGTGAAAATAGAGAAAGAATCTTCCGGGATCCCTTTGGGATTAAGGTTGCCGATTGATTGGGCTAGGGAGAGTCCCAAACCCATTCCAACTTGTTCTCCTAGTTTTGCAACCTATATAAACAAACTCAAGGGTCATTGTTTTCAAGCTTTTGTGAACACACACAATACCAATAAGTTTTTCCCTTTCTTTTTCTTGTTAAAATCCGATCGACCAAACCCTTACAAGGTTGGATCGATTTTTGGTTAAGCAAAAATAAAGTGTTTTGTGCTCTTACTTGCATAAACGTTTACTTGGTATTAGTACGTGTGTATAAGAAACAAGGGGCAAATTATTTGGACCCCTCATAGGGAGGTTTTCCAATCATTGTACGCATCGCCGGGTTGTACGGTGTACATCGCGGGTTGTACGGTTTGACCAACCCCCCCCCCCCCGATGTGACAACATAGGGAGGGTTTGTATAACACAACCCAAGAAACAATTATTGAGGGTCCAATCATTGTACGTATCGCCGGGTTGTACGGTGTACACTCATTGTCGAAATGTATGTTCATCAGTTCATGCAATGTGTGACATGAGGTGATATTTTCTACCAAGGTTATTTGCAACCTTTATTTCCTAGTCATTAGGGCTAACGCCTAATTAATGGTTTACTTGTAAGTTAATCTAATTCGTGAAGTGTAATGACATAATTCATCAGTGATCTGTGTAAGGCTCTCCGTAATGGGGCGCTAAGGCCCCAAAATCTGCCCCAAAAACTCCCAATTCGTGCCCCCCATTGTTACATATGGGCGCCAATATGCAAAAAAAACGAATAGGCGTGAATTAAATGGCGCCTTACCCCTTGTTGCTTTCAAGAAAAATTGTACCGTTGTATCCCAAACGGATAGTTTTCAAAACAAAAAAAAAAACGCTCCCTTTTTTTATTTTTTATATACCAACGTTTTTTTTTTCATTTTTCACAACTCAAACACACCTTTAAACAACTCAAACACGTACAACTCAAACACACTTTTATAAAAATTATGGATTCTCCAAGCTCTTCATTCCTTCTTGAGTCTAGTTCCGGCAACGAGATCTCGGACTTAGAACAAGAAGCGGTTTCTATTGCGTCGATTGCGTTGACTAAATTGAGAGCTAAAAGAAGTGACACACTGATCCAACGAAGAGCTAGAGTTGAACGTGACCGTTTCGAAGCCAACAAACGGTTGATGAGAGATTACTTTGACCCGAACCCAAGGTATCCAGAGGAAACATTTAGGCGACGTTTTAGAATGAGCAAACGGTTATTTTTGCGTATTGCGCATGATTTGGAAGAGCGGTTTCCATATTTCCGACAAAGAAACGACGCCGCGAGAAATTTGGGGTTCACGTCAATTCAAAAGTGTACTTCGGCTTTGCGTGTGCTTGCTTACGGGTTCACCACCGACTTCAATGACGATTATTTAAAAATGGGAGAAAAAACTTCTCGGGACACACTCGAAAATTTCACAATAGGTAAAACATTTTTCTAATCGTATATAATTTTTTTTTTATAAAAGTATTTTTTTTTTAATAATCGTATATATATATATATATTTTTTTTATAATCGGATTTTTTTTTTTTTTTTTTTTAGGAATAAAAGATTTGTACGAGGAAAGATATTTAAGGAAACCGACGAGTAGTGACTTGATGCGTTTGTATGGTGTTCATCAAGAAGTTCATGGACTACCGGGTATGTTGGGTAGCATCGATTGCATGCATTGGGAGTGGGAGAACTGTCCAACCGCGTGGCGAGTTCAACACCATCGGGGTGACCATAAAAATCCAACCTTAATTCTTCAAGCCGTTGCATCCTACGACCTTTGGATATGGAATGCTTATTTTGGTGTACCCGAGTCCAACAACGATATCAACGTTTTAGAACAGTCACCCGTTATTGAAGACTTCATCGCTGCAAACGTCTTAACTAGAAAATGCCCCACCCACTATTTCCCACCATTACACACTTAAACCCATCAAGCCCCTTTGCTGACTGGGTTGACACGTGTCAGAAAATGCCCCATAGTCTTATTTTACCATTACACATAGCCTAGGAACTTTGAATTCAAGGTATAAGAACTCATAAATATATCCTTGCATACCTAATTTTCATCGCTAGCATCTACTTAGTGCTTATGCTAGCATTGCCTCTTTACTTCTTGACATGCTTTCTACGCTTTAATATAGATGCAATAATGGTCGCAATAGCTCTACCGAAAAATCATATCATTATTTAGTTTGTTGCATGGGGTAGTGGGCTTGTTTTTGTATTGTTTTGTTTTGTTGTGGCATAAAAAGTTGTCACAAAGCGTATCAAAAATTAAGTCCACAAACTATGTATTTCAAAAAGATTGTAAGTAGTTGCATCGTAGTGCATAAATTGTGTGGTCGGAATCGTTTGATTTGAGATTTTGGCAGTTTGCTTTAAGCTGTTAGGGTTATGGTCGGGTTTTTTCACCCGTTTTCATACTTTCTACAGGGTGATCGCCCTTACTATTCATGCGTTATACATGTGTGTGGTTGGTAAAGTTTGTACTTTCAATTGGTAGATTCTAAGTTGCAGATATTAAGGTCCTTTGTAGTTTTATGTTTTAGTTGTGGTTTTAGAACAGTTTGGGTGAGTGTAATTTTGGAGTCGTTCATTGTCTTACTTTTTGAGTCGTTGGGTCGAGAGATTTGTGTCATCGTTGCACTTAACATCTAGCTAGTTTTAAGTAAATTATATAATTTGTTATCTTTCAAAAGAAAAATGAAAAAGTTTCATGTTATGTTACTATCTAACAATAAAAAATTTAATATTGAAGAGTAAAAGAATTTATGAAGCCCAACCAAAAAGAAACCCATACCAAACCGTCACAAACATTTTGTAATGTTTCATACGAGTAACGGAGCAAGAACGCAAGGTACAATTTTCCAACTGTTTTCAAGCACCAAACAGTTCTCTATACTTTAAGAGTGAGGTTATTTTACAAACCATAAAAAACTCACGTATCAAAGGACAACTTACAACAATTGATTTAAATTTGATCAATGGTTGAGATCAAACCACCTACTACTAAAAAAAATACACGGAGGGGCATTTTGGTAAACTTCCAACACAAACAAAAATCCACTAATCCGATCATTTCCTCTCATAACTCATCTCACCAAACACACACTAAAAACATACACTACTCACAGTCAAAAACCGATAAAAAAACGAGCCCTAGAAACACGCCAGATCTACAATCTCACCAGAAAAAATGAAAGAAAGTGACGGAGAAGATGCTATACTAAAACAATACACTCCAAGCAAACCTTCAAACGAATCTCCGACAAACAAGAAGGTTAAAAAATCGGTTTCAGGTATACTGATAAACTTTAAACAACTATTTAACTATCTATTACTATCATTTATGTTTAAATAATGATGCGTACTGTTTATAAAGATTATATTGAAGATGTTATGATTTTACACTGATTAATGGATGTTTATAGAAGTTATTGAGATTTTGTGAAGAAAAACGTGACTAGAAATTAGGTTTTCAAAGTTTATAGAGTATTTGTTGTGATGAAAAGTAAGATTTTGAGATATAGATAGATTCAGTTGAAGATATTGAGATAAAAAGAGAGATTAGAAGCCTTGACGCCTTCGGCTTCGCCGAAGACGTCGGCTTCGTCGAAGACGTCGGCTGCGGCTTAGACGTAGAAGATTCGTTCTGCTTAGGCGTAGACTACGGCTTATACGTAGTAGACGCCTTTGGCATACACGATGGTGTAGGATGCGGCTTAGCCGCATCCTACACCTTTAGAATAGATGAAGGCGTAGGATGCTGCCTAGCCGAAGGTGTAACCACCCGTAATTTTCCAGACTTAATTTTTAATAATAAATTATGTTTATTATTCCAAAGTTTCACTTTTGGGACTTTTTCGAACTTATTTGAATCGAATACGAGAAGTTATCTTGCGAAACGTGAAAAATGCCCACAACGCGTACCGGCACAACCGTAACTCGACAAATATTTTAATGTGATTTTTACACTATTTACAAGAAAATAGTCGTATGAATATCGTTTTTTGCGAAAAAATTATTCTGAGCGCGATGGCGTAATTCCCGTATCATGAATAGACCGTTCACTAGGCTGAACGAGTTTCGAACCTCATTTTTGAGAAAGATAACGAAATTTCAATAATGGTCCTTGAACCTAATTTTCACCGCCACCCCTTGAAATTCTTAAGGTTACACAACCAGTCCCTAGGGTTTACAAGTATAATCCTTGGCTTTGACTATATAAGGGGGTGCTTGGTTGGGGGGATAGTGGGGGTGGGTAATGGGTATATAATCATTAATGATGGTTGGTTTAAGGGAATGCAATGGCCCATTACCCACTAGTGGGTAATGGGGCATTACCCAACAATTTGGGGAGAAAGGGAATGCATTACATTGCATTCCCTTTGCATTCCTCACCCTTTGAACCAAGCGGCCCCTAAACCCTCTTATAACTAAACTAGGGTTCATTTTTTTCCCTCTCTTGCTCCACAGCCGGCCCCACCTCTCTCTCCCAAAATCCGGCCACCATTTTCGGCCACCACAGCAACACCACACCGCCACCTCTAACGTTACACCGCCACCCACAAAACTCACCCTCTTGCTCCCTTCTATACGATTATCTACCACACGCGCTCCAAGCACCCATTCCACCACCACAACGCGCCACCACCATCACTTATTGGCCAAGATTTGTATAGATCTGTTTTAGATCGAGTGTTATTAGCTCGGTTTTATAGTAAAGGTCACGACTAGAGTTGTTGTGAGGGTTTATTTTGTTGGCTTGTTGCTGGCACTACAACCGCGCTACCTCTTTCTCCCTCTCTCGTTTTCTTGTAGGTATGTCGACAGAAAACTCCTTGGTCATATTTTCTTTGGTTTTATAGATTGTCAGGTTTTCGTGGATAAAATATTAATTAAAAACGATTTTTGTAATTGATTTGTGTGGTGACCGGTTAATAAGAACGTTTGTTGGTAATGTTTGTGTCTGAAACGGGTCCGGTTAGGACCCGTACGAATCGGGTCAGCCCGTATTGGTCTCAATTGGTATTAGGTTTTGATTATTTATTTGGTCTGAGTGTCGGTTTGGATTTGGATAACTAACAGGTGTTAGTTTAGTTTGCTCGTCCTCGTTATTGTGATATATTGGGAACCAGTAATCATTTTTTTAAGCGTTTGGTTTTATTGCCTATCGGCTATTATAAGCTGCAAATAGGGTGTTTGTTACGATTTCAGCAACCCAGGAGGGTGGTATTGTTGGTCTCAATCACGATAGGGTGCGTTTAGTTTTGGATTTATGTTGGGCCGAAGGCCATTAGTGTATGCTTGGTTTGGTCTAGGGCCGTGGCCACTGTGTTTTGAGTTAGTATGGAATTGCTTATTCTTTGTGTGATTTGGCTTATTTTTAAGGTAATAAGTTATATTGATGTTTAATAAACTCGATTGAGCTTATTTGGTTTAAAACAGTTTACGAATAATTATTGTGGCTTATTAAATCGCTAACTAACGTATTGGGTTATTTTGATTTCGTGGTCATTGGTACGTTTCGGCATAATAATTGGGACAACGGATTTGATTCGGGTTATATTTGGACAAAATAAATACTTAACGGATTGGATAAAATAGAGTGGCACCTGACATACTTGGATGTATATTGGTTTATATCATTAGATAATTTAAAACATATTGGACAATGGACATTTTGGACTTATTGTACTGGTGACGGATTTTATATATTAGACTCGTAACGAAACTAAATATTCAATTAATACTTATTGAACTACTAATGAGTTGTAAAACCCAATAACTAATAAATAATTTGGTAATCTATTATTGTATCGTGTTTGGATTAACAAACACGAATAAGTGTGTTAAACTATAAATTGTCGGGAAATATTGTTTTGAGAAAATTGATTTCATTAAAGTCACGATGACTTGGGAAAGTTGTATAAACGGACGCATCATGCCGAAATTTATGAAACTCTCTAGACTTATACTTTGATTTCAAAAAGCCTTTTAATTGTACAAAACCCGACAATGATCGAAACTCATAGTGTTATTAACTTGTAAACTTTTTACTAATTGATATTCTAATTTAAGTTTCTTATAAAACTTAAATTACATTTCCAAACTTAATTGACATTTCTAAACTATTTGGGATTATGGGGTAAATACCGTAACGTACAAATTGACTGATTTTAATGACGTATTTCCTTGTCGTCTTATTTTTGACTCCTCCTAACCAATCCTTTCTAGACTCAAGTTTCCGTCAGTGCTTTTCTCGACTATGTCGTTATCTATTCCTCTTTGACGTGTGTATACTTGAGTCCTCGTCAGTATTTCTTGACTGTTCTTTTATTACTTCCTTGATAATATATTGGGATATATATTATACCTTGGCGTGAGTTACATTTTGAGTCTATATTTTCTTACCACCACACGAAACGTTGATACTAAACTTTTTACAAACTTTGATACGAGTAATCTATGAAAACTAAGACGATTGTCTTTTGAAAACTCTTTTACTTTACGAGACATATTCTAAGATAACCATATATGTATTAGGTTGTGCCGATCTGGTACCGTTGTGCCTGTACTCTCGACACCGTTGTGTTTTGCTCTTGATGCCAGTTGTGACCGTTGTGATATTTTGTGTTGCTGCATGCTAAGATGAGTTCATGGCCCCTACCTTTACTTGTTTTATAAATGTCTTGGGGGAGAATACATGCTCGTTTTTAATTTAACTTAATTCTTGTTTATACTTAAACTCGTTACTTGTTCTTACTTGAAAACATGATTTATTTACTTATTGCACACTGGTTTACCTCATTCTGAACATAAGTGTTTAAATATTATATGTGAGTTTATAGCCTCACTTTACCTATACTTGTTTTACAAACCTTGGGGTGGGAAACATGCAAAACATTTTCTGGACCATAACCAATACTTTATTTTCTCAAAACTATTGCATAGTAAGCCTAAGCCCCTGAACCCACTGTTATGCCCACCTCATGAACTGTTAATTCCTGCTGGGAAGCGCGATTGATATAAATAGATCTATTGGGGTGACTCCCCCGTTCGGTTGGCCAGACGGATCAATAAGGGCGTATACCAAGTCGGATTACGAGTGTATTGGGTTAAACACTCGCTATGGGCCCTTATTATTATTATTTATGTGCTATATTGTAGCGCACTGAACTGTCGAGCTTCAGTTGCATGAACTTAGTGCTAGCGTAATAGACAATTTTATTTTGTGTGACATCATATTCGTTGTAATGGTCACATACCCTACTCATGGTCCACATCTCTAATTTTACTTTAAGGTAAACTTTATTGTCATGACATTGTGAGCGACACAATGGTCACAAAACTTTATTGAACTCACAGTATCTTTACTGCTTTATCATAAACCTATGAACTCACCAACCTCGTGTTGACACTTTTAGCATGTATTTTTATGTTTAAGGCGATAGCCTAGTTTTGGAGGCTTTTGGCATGGCATGGCAAGGTCATAGAAGACTCTGATGTAATTGGGACCGCTTTACTTCTTTTATGGGCTTATATTTCCTCACTGTTTTTGGAAATGTTGTAAACAAATAAATTTTTGAATATGAAGATTCTTTTAAACGGTTGAGGTAAAACCGTTCTTTGTACTTTGTGTTGTGATACCAATTTAGTAGCACCCAAACATGTATGCTTCGGCTAACCATATTTTGGGGGTGTTACAGAAGGCTTAGCCGAATCCTACGCCTTCGGCTTGTACAGAGATGTAGGATGCAGCTTAGACACAGAGAACACCTTCCGCTTGGAAGAAGGTGTAGGTTGCGGCTAAGCCTTTGGCTTAGCTGCAGAAGACGACATCAGCTTGGCCACAGACTTCTAATTAATGGCGTAGACACAGCGTTTCTAATTTTGTTTGGCTTGTAATCTATTTCACATATGATATAGCAAAATATTCACTTATAGATAGATTCAGTTGATATTGTTTTTATTCTTTATCACATATGATATAGTAAAGGTTTATCAAAACAAAAAGCCTGCAACAAAAGATTTGGATTAGCCACAGGCATAGCCTTCAGCAAAACTTTGGCAGAATAAGCTTTTTTAATCAATTTTAATTGTATATCACATATGAAAATAATAATCAATTTTAACTATAATCAAACCCTTGACTTAGCCGAAGGCTATCGCTGCGGCTTAGCCTTCGACAAAAGAAATTGATGATGTATGATAGTTGGTTGCTTGTACATGATTACTAAAAATATGTGTTTTAAAAATGTAGATCATAAAGATAAAGCAAAGGAAACTGATGATGTGGAAAAAGTTATATCTTCATTGCCATTCTTAAATACATCCACTAGATAAAAAACAAGAGAAGCTGATGAAGGTACACTTTTTGTTTTTATATATCAGAACTAATAGAATGCATAAGAAAATGTTGTGTACTGAATACATAAAGCATTAAATCACATGTGATGTAATTTAAAAAAATTATGCAGGAAATAAGAAAACAATTGCTGAGAGGATAATAGAAAAGAAGAAGGAAGATAAGAAGAAAAAGATGGATGACGCAAAAAAGAGTAAGGCAGAGGAGCTTGAAAAGAAATTACCTAAAAAAGAAGCAGAACCTGTTGTGAAAGAGAAGAAGAGATATGTCAAGACAAAATGCACTTCTAGAGTGAAAGCAAATGCGCAGAAAAAAAGAAAAGAAGCTGTAATACCTGGCACACCTACTAAGAGATTTACAAGAGGTGACGCTAAAAAACAAAGGAATTTGGCAATAGTGATCAGGAAAGTGAAGAGGTGGATGACGATGAGGTGATATATGCAGGAAGTGAAACAGAAGAGTCAATAGATGAAAAAAAAGTAAAAGGGAAAAAAGAAACAAAGAAAAGAAAGATGGAAGCTGTTGAAGAAGAAGATTTAGTGGAGGGGGAAGAGCTTGTTAAGGTTAAACTTGAAAAACCGGAAAAACAAAAAGGAAAAGAAGCAGAAAAACAAATCAAAAAGGTGATGTATCCAACCTGCAAAACTAGATCATCACCCAAACCTCTATATGATGCATTGATTGGTTTAGCAGACGAAAGAAAGAAGTGTTTGAAAGAAATTGGTTTTGAGAGATTCATAAACTTTCCCATAGTTGAACTTCCTGGTGCTTTGGTATACCATGTGATTGACAAATTCCATCCACCAAGCATGGAATTACGCTTACAGAAAGGTTCAATAAAGGTAACAAGACAAAAAATTCATGATATGCTAGGTCTGCCAATGGGTAAAAGGAAGTTGCAAGATCTAGAAGAACGACCTTTTGGCGATCCTTTCATACAACAATGTGAAAACCAATATTCTCATCTAGGAAAAATAACACCACCTGCAATATCTATGGAGATATCCAGCACATCTAAAGCTTATTTCATGTTTAAGATAAACTTCTTGACTCTCATTGCAAGTACCATGGGAACACTAGATAATGGTGGAAAGGTACTACCAACAGTCATCAAACATGTGAAAGAGGAGGATGATATTTCGGATATTGACTGGTGCGGTTACTTACTGGAATGCTTACACACAAGTAAGAATAATTGGGAGAAGGTGAAGAAGGGCATTGACTTCTATTATGGGCCACTAACATTCTTATGTGTAAGTTATTTTACATGTTTCTATAAATTTATCAAATGTGATTCAATAACATACAAATATAATCTAACACCAATTTATTTTTTGTATAAAAAAGCTGCTATACTTAGACTCGACAAACTACCCAAGGTTTCCAGTTATGCGTCATCGTCCAACATTGAGAAGTTGGAACACTCCAACAATGAGAAAGAGGATAGGAATGGAAGTGAAAGACAAATGCTTGAGGAGGCTAGAACATCATGGAGAATATGATCTAGATGAAGAACAAACTGGTCTGAATTTGTACAAAGGAGCTGATATTTACTGCAACAAAACCTTCGGCTTAGCCGCAAGCATAGCCTTCGGCTTGCGGCTAAGCCTTCGGTTTTAGCCAGAGGCTATGCCTGCGGCTTAGCCACAGGCATAGCCTTTGGCTGCTAAAGCCAAAGGCAATACCTGCAGCTAAGCCTTATCACATATGATTTTAAATAAGATTTAAATTTGTTTGAATAATCATATATGATATCCATGAAAATCATATATGATACTTCAAATATTTTTGTAAGATAGAAAATATCACATATGATTTTGAATATATATTAAAAAACTAATCCAACTTACTCGTTTTACAGGAGTTTTATGGAAAGATTGAAGAGAAGTTTGAAATAATTTCAAATGAAAAAAGAGAGTTAGCTGAGACAATGAGAGAGGGTATGCTGAAGTTCAGGGGAGACAAAACGATGTTCAGGTTATGTAAAAGATACTAAAAAATGTTCAATGTCGTAGATTTCGATCTAGATGAAGGAGAAAAAAAAAACATTTATGAAGAAAACGATAGTGATGGAGACAGTGATGATGATGGCAGCGATGATGGCAGAGGAGGAGAATTAAATGAAGATGACTCTGTAGGAAATGACAAACGTCATGATGGCAGTGATGATAAAGAGGATAAGAAAAGTACAGATGAAGAAGAAAGTGGGAGTGAAGAAGAAAGTGGCAGTGAAAGTACAGATGATGAAGAAGAATGTGGAAAGAAATATACAGTTGAAAAAGATGAAGGTGGGAATAAGAAGAATGAAGTTGGAGATAAAGATGCTAATGAGACTGAGATAGAAACAAAAGATGAAATGGAACAAGAAGTCAAGCAGGAAAAAGAAAAGGTTACTGAGATGGAACAAGAAGTCGAGAAGGAAAAATAAATTCTGATTGAGAAGGAAAAAGAAAAGGAAGTTCAGAAGGAAAAAGATATTACAGTTAAAAAAGGGAACAAAATTGCGGTTGAGAAGGAAAAGGAAAATCCAGTTGAGAAGAAAATGGGAACTCCGATTCTTTCTTTTCAGACGCTAAAAGGACAAGAAAGCTCTATGGATGAATAGACTTTTGACTTGATTATCAATGAAGCAAAAGAAAATTTTGAACAGATTTCTCAATCACAACAGAAAACGACAAGAACCTCAATAAGAAATTCTAGGTCACCACAACAGCAAAAGACAAGAAGCAGAATGAAATCCATTTCACCACCATCATTGAGTCTTGGTATGGGTTTAAGCCCATTGGTCAGGAAACCTGCAGTTGAAACTGAAAAAGCGACAAAGGAAGAAACACCAAATATTGGAAAAAGGGTGAGAAAACATGTTACTGAAGAAGCAAATACATCAAAAAACGAAGAAGAGCCACTTGGAAAAAGAGCAAAAAAGCCTTCAAGATTTCTGGTTTCACCATACATGAACCGAAAAACTGTCATAAATATACCAACAGAGCCGGATGAAGCAATGGTAACAGATGCTTTATTGTCAATGCAAGGAGATCCATAGTAAGCATGCTTTATCTTATTAAACAATCATATGAAAAAATGTGAATTTGTGCTAACAATATATGTAAATCTGTTTTATCTTTTTGTGTAGCGAATTTGTGTTTCAAACAGAATGGGCATGAGGGGCAGCAACAATTAGAGACAACATGGAAACACTAGCACCACATTTAAAAGTGGAAGCTAGTGTCATTGACAGCTTTGCTGCGATTTTAAACTATGAAGAAACGATCAACAACTGTGGACCAAAGATGAAACAATTTTTTCACACTGTAATACTTGTAAGTACCTAAAAAATTAGAACTTAATTTGTTTCTTAAAGATATGTTGATTTATAAAAACAGACAAAACAAATAGTGGAAGCAAAAAAGGAAGATCAAGAGAAGCAGTATAAAGATTTTTGTGCAAACTTGACAAGCGTGTTTAAAAGCAATCCAGATGACAAGTCAATGCAACATGTATAATTGGTAACTTATTTCACTTATTATGAAAAACAAAAAAGTTTTATTTGCATTAAAATGAATCTAATTTTGTTTTTTTTTCTATTTATACAGGCATTCTTTCCAATAATCGCACATGAACACTTTTATCTGGTTGTTTTCAATCTATCGAAAGGCACTTCTGTCATCATTGACAACTCCAACTCAGGGCAGACGTATGATTCAAAATACAAGAAGGAATGTGATGTTCTGGTAAGTAATTAGAGATTATGATCAAATAATGTTGCGTACTGCTTAAATAATTAGAGATTAGAAGGCTATATTGAAGGGTCTTTTGCAGCTAAGCCTTCGGCTTAGCTGCAGCCGAAGGCATAGGATGTGGCTAAGCCTTTGGCTTAGCCACATCCTATGCCTTCGGCATATGAGATAATGAATTGTCTTTAATAAACTGAATTTTCTATTTTGTGTAGAAAAAACTCTTTTCAAGATATCTAGAATCCCACAAGCATACAAAGGCATCTGAGATAGTGACAAAAAGGACAACGGTCATGAAGCAAAAGTGGGGAACACAAAAGAATGTAATTGATTGTGGTGTTTTTATAATGATGCATATGGAGCAATATGATGGAGAATCTGTAACAAACTGGAAATTGTAATTTCCAAAAGAAGGAAGAGAACAGGAGATGGAAATAATAAGAATGAGAATTAAGTATGCAACCAAGATGTTAATGCATGAACTGAACATTCACTAAGGAAAGATCAGCGAGGAAACACATCAGTTTGCAATGACACACACAGACAAGTCATTGAAGCAGAAGCTTATAAAATAAGAGATAGAGAAGAGGAAGGAAGAGCAGGCTAGGGAACATGTTGCGACTGCAATATGATGGTAAAAGCTGGAAGTAGAAAGGGCACAATCACATTTTGGGGTACCGAAGTAGCGATGCAACAAATGCAGTTTATTTTGGGGGAGACTAATGTAGATTAGAAACTAATATCTGTAGACTCTATTATGTAATGACGTATGCCATCTCGAATGGTTTTAAAATGTTGGTACAATGTGGTAAGTCGTCTGTCATATGATACAATGTCGGAAGTCGGATTAAAAATCTAAGTAGTGTAATGGTTTAACTATCTAGGTGCTATGTTGCCATCTTTTGTTATGGCCAAACATCTGCGGATGTGATTTTGGACAATATGTCTTCTTGTTTAAGTTTTATAGCACCCATTGATAATCACTTGTGAGAGCCATTGTTAATCGCTAATCGCCTATGCATTCTATAACACATTGCATAAAAAAAACAAAAAATGGTTAAATGGCATGAACGTGATACATAATCACATGTGATTTACGGAAATGTAATAAAGATAGTGTAAAATCACATGTGATTTGCATGAAAATCACATGTGATATTTCTCATATCAGTAACCAAAACTAAACATGCATGAATCATTAAACACACAAAAGTGATACATAATCACATGTGATTTATGGAAATGTAATAAAGATAGTGTAAAATCACATGTGATTTGCATAAAAATCACATGTGATATTTCCCATATCAGTAACCAAAACTAAACATGAATCATTAAACACACAAAAAAACCTCAAAAACCATTTCATAAAAGAACTCAGTAACAATCAAAGAAGATGGTATAAGTATTTCATTTAGAATTCTTAAAAAACATACTAAAAAAGAAAATGAAAACTGTCAACAATTTATGTTGTAATTTCTGGTTGATCCAAGTCGTCCTCTTCTCTATACTTTTTTGGGCACGTCCTCTTGTTGTGACCATCTGTTTCTCCACATAGTGAACATGCATACTTGTTCTTCGAACTCTTATCAAGAGCTTGCTCTTTCCCACCTTTTATGCACATCTTTTTACAGCCTTTAGGGTTACAAAGAGATGGATTGTTAACGGTTTTTACAGCCGGCTTCGAGACTCCAACAAGTTCCTCCAAATTATCAAGCTTGTTCTTAGATAGAGGATTTGGGCAATCAGCCTCAACATCAATCTTTAGCAACTTCAACTTCTCAACAAAAGCATACAACCTTGGCTCGTCTTTACTCAACATATGGACACAGTGATCAACAATAGAACTTGCCTCATTTGCATAATTCTCGACAATCTCATTCTTCTCACCATATATGTTTCTTTTGTTCCTCAAAGCAGCAGGTATAAGGTTCTTTGTACAACGCCTCAATATATATTGATTTGGGATCACTTCAATGTTGGCGTTCTTAAAGACACAGAAAATGTGTTTGAATAATATTCCAACTCGAACAAAAAGCTGACAGGAACATACAACTGATCCATCTTCTTGGTTACGCAACACCTTCATGGTCAAAAAGTAATAAGATAGTTAAAAATGACATGTGATAATACAAAGAAAAAAACTAAAGAATATCACAGTTAAAAATCACATGTGATAATACAAAGAAAAAAACTGAACAATGTTTTTAAGAAACTAACATACCTTAAACAATCCATCTAATCTATAAAACAGGTTAATTGGCTCTTCTTCTTCATCTTTATCCTTATCCTTACCTTTATCGTTAACTTTCTTCTTAGCTTTCTCTTTCAACTTAGCTTTCTTCTTCTCCATAAATTCATCAACAAATTTCGTCTCTTTAATAATAGACACCTCAGATCCTTCAACCAAACTTTTGGTATCTATTTGGCAAAACCATGTGCCTACAAATATCTCTGCTTGAACCAACTCGAGAGGACGAGTATAAACCTTCGATGCATGACGTTCAATCTTAAGATAGGTTCTAAACTTCGGAACAGAATCAATAGTCTTATGATCTAACCTCTCTTGTATATGCCTCTGCTTTTCCATTGCCGTCTCAAAACAATTCATAAAATTCATAAGAGTAGAACCTGAATTTGTATAATGAGAGAAAAAGGAGTTCTCACTCTCAGACCTAGATGTGGTCCTCATCAAACCACACAAAGGGGAATCAATAAAATAAGCAGGAATTCGACATGAACGTATACGAAACATCTTTGTTAACCACTTATGATTCTGCAAACTAAACTCCTCCAATAACTTTGCCCATCTATCCTCAAACTCCTCCGGACTGATATACATATTCCATACAATTTGATTGAACTTCTTTTTAAAGTCAGTGTGATCATAGATTTTTGAACATATCTGAAAACAATATATCACATGTGATTTAACAAATGATTTGAAAAAAGATATGCATTATCATATGTGATAAATCAATAAGAACTACAAAGAGAATAAAGTATCACATATGGTATAACAAAAGAAAATACAAGAAGGCAGAAAAATACCTTTCGAGAAAGTTTTTGTGTAATATGCCACATGCATAGTCTGTGTTTCGAACCAACAAATTCGGCTTCAATAGCATTTCTCATCGCCCCATCCTGATCAGTAACAACAATATTTGGAGCCTTACCAAACGCCTTTATGAATGCTTTCAGCAACCATATATACGAAGCTGTAGTTTTGTTTTTCAGCAAGCCTGCAGCGACTGTAACACACCTCCGATGATTATCTATGGCTGTAAAGGGAACAAACACCATTTTGTACCTGAAAAAAAAACAAAAATAGTTAAAATAATAGATTAAACACTAAAACACAAATCATATCATCAAAATCTCATATTTAACATAGAAATACTTACTTGTTTGTTCTGAAAGTAGCATCAAATGAAACAACATCACAAAACTCTCTGTAATTGTACTTAGAAACTTCATCAGCCCAAAAAATTGCAGAAAGCTCAGCATTTTCAACCAAATAATCAAATGAAAAATCTGGTACATGCTTCTTCCTATTCTCCATCTTAGATATATGCATCTGTGCATCACTATCGCCTATATAGCAGTTCACACCCCTAAAAAAGTTCTTGAAATCAATAGTTATACCATGAAAAAGCAAATAAGAACCCTTCAAACCGGTTAAGATTTGATGAGCTCTCGTTGCACCTATATTTACACTAGCAGCTTTAACAATAAACAATTGCTCAGCATAGGTTAACTGCCTCTCAGTCTTTGACAAATGCTTATACTCTTCACGTTCAAGCTCATGATTATGAATACTATCAAAAACATTCAACTTGTACTTAGTAGTACCAAGAATCAAATAAAAAATAACACGTGCTTTGCAGCCTGTGATATGCAGGTTCGAACTTCTAATCTGCTTGTCACTATTCTCTAAGTCTAACGTGTCCACGTGTATTCCCTTGGGACAACCTTCCCTATTACACACTAAATACTTTTGTTTCACAATACCATTCCTCAATCTTTTCTGGCATAATTTCCTAACCACAAACCCTACTTTAGGAGCATATTTTATATAGGCGGTAATGCACTTATCAATCGACTTATAAACTTTGCCCTTAACTAGTAAAACGTCCACATGAACTTTAGGAATATAATAAACAGTTCCACCAGGAGTATCAAAATTAGAGTGAGTAGGAAACGATTGAGGAGTTTTCAAAGTATTCAAATCTGAAAAAATAAACACAAAAATAAAAATAGTAATTAACTAAAAATGAAATCACACACACATGTTCTTAATATCACATGTGATATATCACTGTGGTATATCACATGTGATACATCATTTTCTCATATATCATATGTGATATATCACATGTGATATATCAAAACTGCTTATTATTATCAGCTACTATCAGAGCTTAAATCTGCTTAATAAGATAGCTTATTCAAAGCTTAAAACTACTTATTCAGAGCTTAAAAACTGCTTGATTCAATCAAAACCTTACTAATAGCTTATTCAGAGCTTATAACAGCTTAATAACATAGCTTATTCACATTGAAACACGATTTATAGTAAAAATTAAAATAATCAAAAAGCTTACTCTTAATAGATTCGGATTCATCACCGTGTTCATAAGCAACAATCTCCTCAACATACTTAGCTGAAACATTATCACTAACAACAATCTCTTCAGAAGTAGTAGAAGAATCATTAACAACGATCCCTTCAGAAGCAGTAGAAACAAAACTTTGAAGCGAATCCATAAAACCCGAATATCAGATGAATCATTTAGCTTATAATTCAGCTTATTGAATAAGATAGCTTATAATTCAGCTTACATAATATGAAAACTTTAATAAAAACGATTGAGCACACACTTAATATAAGTTTTCTGAACCGTTTTTGGACTCTGGGTTGTTTAGACCTTGATCTAGGGTAAACTATGATAAGCACAATGATAATATTGGCGGAATATTCAAATGAAACAATCAATACTATCACAACAATGTTTTGTCAAACTTTCTCTTTGTTATAAAATCAGCCCCAATGTTATGTGATCAAGTATAGCACGATTACACTCTAATTAGGGATCAAAGATCCTTGAGGCTGATACAAACCTAACAACATCAGACCCCTTGTCTGATGTTCCCGCACACACTCAGTGTTTGATGTTTTACAATTGTAACACACTTTGTGTTTTGAGTTCTAAGCACAGTAAAACACTTTGGTGTTTTCACATATAACACATAGTGAAGCACAAAGACACACTTAACTTCTAAGCTAAGATCTCCCTTTTATACAACAAAGGAGATCATTACAAATGTTAGGAATATAAATATTCATCTGAAGACTTGGTCACCCCGAGTACTTAGTAGCATTTAATAGCTCGTAGGATTATTAGTAATATTAATAGTAGATTAGTTATTATAGAACTTGTGGAGTTGGTCGGGTCTTTACCCACTGTCAGCTCGCTCCACAGCCCACTCGGGGCACAACTAGTAAGTAGTATAAATACCCCTCTCCACCTAGGGAGAGGGTTGGAACTTCTTTCACTCTTAATCTAATATACTCTCATTTCTCTCTCAAGTTCCCAACTTTCTTTCTCTCTCTAAAATCTCTCTAAACTGCCGGCCATATCTACCTATATTGTGTGTTTTATTGTTATGAATATGTTACAATTGGTATCAAGAGCCATGGTTAGGTTCTAACTAGTCATATTCATGAATTCGTGGTGAGATTTTGGCACTTTTGTAGTTATTTTAGGTCGACTTTAAAGTTGAAGAAAATCATTGTTTAATCTTTGTTTGTGGTTAAATCGGTTGAAAACGTGTACTTTTGTGTTCATTGAACTATTTCACATCTTTCTTGACAACATACAACTTGGTTGGTGGCTGTTTGTGGAAGATTTGAAGAGTTTCTTGGCAGTGGCTTAAGTTTCGGAAGAAGTTTCATCGCAGCGGTTTGACTCTCGATACAAGTTAACTTGTAGCGGTTTTGTGTTTCATAGTAGCGGTTTGAACTGTTCGGGTAATCCTTAGTAGCGGTTTGGTAGTTAGCGGTTTGTAGTGTATTCATTTTGGGAAACACGAAAAAATGTACTGAAAAGGACGGATTGTCCATTTGCGGTAGCGGTTTGTCAGTATTTGTCGCTAGCGGTTTGTCGTTTTGTGATAGCGGTTTGACTGGTCTTAGCGGTTCTGGATTCAGCGGTTTAACTTTCAGCGGTTTAGATCATAGCGGTTCGGGATTCAGCGGTTTAGTCTTCAGCGGTTTGTGTCTTAGCGGTTTTGGTTTCAGAGGTTTAGCTCAGCGGTTTGATACTAGCGGTTTGGCCTTCTGATTCAGCGGTTTAACTTAGCGGTTTGTGGTGTATTAGCGGTTTGTGGTGTATTAGCGGTTTATATATAGCGGCTTGGTTTTCAGGTTTAGCGGTTTTATATTAGCGGTTTGCCTTGGGTTTTAGAGGTTTGTTTGAATTGCACTTCAGCGGTTTGGGAATTGCTTTTACCTTAACAACATGACGAGCACAGCTTCAGATGATATTCAAGCTGCTGGGTCTGACACCCGTCCTCCCATGTTGGATAGGACAGACTATGAGTCTTGGGCTCAACGAATACGTCTTTACTGTTTAGGCAAAGAAAATGGATTTAACATCCTTAAATCCATTGATGAAGGACCATTTCAGATGGGTACTACCAGAGACGTTGTTACTACTGGTGAAGATGGAACTGTAACCTTTGGAATAGACAGGCCTCGAACTTACAATGATCTGACTGAAGAGGAAAAGAAGAGGTATGATGCTGACGTTAGAGCTTCCAACATTGTCATTCAAGGTCTGCCTAAAGATGTCTACAAACTCATAAATTTTAACACTGAAGCAAAAGCAGTATGGGACAATGTCAAGATGCTTTTAGCTGGATCAGAACTCACAAAAGAAGATCGTGAGTCACAAATTTATGATGAGTTTGAGCATTTTAAAATGAACCCAGGAGAGAATATCACAAACTACTATGTAAGGTTCCACAAGCTGGTGAATGATATGAGAATCATAAGAATGACTATGCCGAATATCCAACTGAACTCAAAGTTTGTGAACCAACATGACACCAGAATGGGACGATTTGTTACCGCAGTTAAACTCAACAAGGGTTTTAAGGGACACAAACTATGAACAGTTGTATGCATACCTGCAACAACATGAGAAACATGCTGCGTATGATCGTCTGTTGAGAGAAAAACTCAATCCTACTGCACCAAGTGATCCGCTGGCCTTTGTTGCAAATGTTCAGCAATACAATCAACCACAACCTGATCAATCATATCAGAATTCCATCCCATCAAAGAATCAGTCATTATTTGCTCAATCATCCATGCATCCACAACCTACTATGAAATCTCAACTAGACTCTGGATATTCTCGCACTGATCAGATGATTGACGAGCTTTCCAATCAAGTGTCCCTACTTGTGCAACAATTCAAAGCTGCTCAAACAAACAATCAACTTAGAAACTCATCTAACCCAAGTAATCAGGCTACTGTGGAAGATGGAAGAATTATTGTTTAGACTGTGCAGGGAAGACAAAATGGGAATCCAAGGAATGTTGGGAATGTTGGTAGAGGGAATGCTCAGAACAGAGTTGGAAATGTCAACCAAGGACAAGGAAGGCAAGCAAAGTGCTACAATTGTGGTGGATTGGGACATATTGCTAGGAACTGCAATCAGCCTAAACGTCCTCAAAACTCTGACTACTTTAAGGACAAGATGTTGTTGATGCAAGCACAAGAAAGTGGTGATGTGTTGGATGAAAAGAATTGCTGTTTCTGGCTGGCGATGGGGGAAATAATTTTGATGCTGATGTGGACGAACAGCCAGTTCAGGACCTTGCACTTAATGATCCGAACATCTTCAAAGCCGATGATTGTGATGCGTTTGACTCTGATGTGGATGAAGAACCAACTGCTCAAACGATCTTCATGGCTAACTTATCCTCTGTTGTCTCATCACCTCAACAAGCTGGTTCCTCCAACTCATCTGTGATTTCTGAGGTACTAAAACTTTATGACACATATAACGTGGTTGATGTACAGAAGATTCCCAATGAAGTACAACAGACAGATGTGGTTGATTCAGATACTGTTGACATGGGAAATAGTAATATTATTCCATATGAACAATATGTGAATCACAACAACATGTCTGATGTACAAGATGGTGCATCTTCTGTTAAAAACATTGCTTGTGTTGTAAATAATGTGTGTGCCTTAGATAATGCTTGTGCTGTAGATAATACTTGTGAGTCGCATGAAAACACTGTGTTTGTCACTGATGATACCTTGACCACTAGATTAAACATATATAAAGAACAGGTGGCCCTTTATGAACGGCGTGCTAAGTTTGAACTAACTGAACGTGAGCAAAAAATGGAAAGTCAAATGCATAAACTTATAACTGAGCGTAATGTAAGAGAAGAAACATTGAAACAAGAGTTAAAGTCTTTGAAAAATCAACTGGATCTGTCTGTTAAACAAAAACAGGATGCCCAAAAGCACATAGCTACACTTAAACAAGATTTCAAAGAAAAGGAAACACAGCTCTTGAATGACTTCTCGAGGCTTAAAACCTTAAAAAATAAGCTTGAAAATAAGTTGTACACACAGGACCAATCCAGAATCACTGTCCAAATGCTTCAGAATCACAAAAAGCTGTGTGATAAGCATAGTGAAAGTACTTTAGGTGAACCTAAACTTGCTATTTCTAGGAAGGCCTTAGTTGCACAACCAGCCTTATATGATGACAATGTGATGTTTAGGCCTGGTCATGCCCCACCTAATGTTACATCTTTAGAAGAGAGTAATGAGTTAGAGGACAAAAGAAAGAGAAACTGAATGAGAAAATGAAGGATCCCATAAGCATAGCCAAACGATAATAGTCAAACCCCATGATTATTACAAGGAAAATCAATTGACTGTGTTTGTTCCTCAAAAGAAGTTAACACCTGAACAAATATTTTGGTCATTAGACATGGAAAAGAGAAAGGCCGATGAACTTGTTGCTAAAACACCATCCCTTAGGAATATTGCACCTGCAACGGTGTATCCCCCCAATACACCTAGGAATTTGGTCCCTTTGACTCTTCCCACTGAATGTAAAACCTTAATTAGCATATATGTACTTGGTCAACTATTTGCTGATTTTGATAAAACATGTAAGAAGAGAATAACACCAACCGGTATTACTGAGGGAGAAAAGGGTTGTTTTGAACAGACGAAAAGGTGTTGCTTGACTGAGGTCATGCCATTCTTTAAACTACTCAAATAACATTTTGAAGGGATGCAAAATACCCTTAAAACAGAAGTAAATGAAATGAAAGTAGTGTTTAAAGATATGGAAAATGAGGTACTCAAAATGCGATAGAACTTAAGAGCCGTGAGATTGAGAGAAAGAACCCTTCTCATCATAAATGAGAATTTGATTGCTAGATGTATTGCACAAGATGTATTTTATACTTTCTACTGATTCTGCATTATCTGCTTGTCAATTTCATGAGTATTCTATTGCTTTGAATGTTACCCAGAATCGTGTTGTTGAGCTTGAGGGGGAGAATTTGAAATTGCTTGATAAAATTCAAAAAATGATGACCATGATAACATGGTTAAACGTTTTTCAAAACTAGGGGTTGAGTATCTTAATTTACAATTAAAATATCAACACTTAGAAGAAAAATGTAAACTATCAAATGCCAAGACATCTTTGGATGCTCCTAGTTTGATACGTATTTTGATTAAGCAAAGGGATAGAAATTCAAGCTCACACGAACACGATTCGGCAATTAGGGCTCAAATTGCCCAATTAAAATCAAACAAGTGTGATGTGTATGGCACCAAATAAACCTTCGTCTTCAGATT
The DNA here is from genome assembly GCA_021014915.2 of Artemisia tridentata subsp. tridentata. Classification (NCBI taxonomy): domain Eukaryota; kingdom Viridiplantae; phylum Streptophyta; class Magnoliopsida; order Asterales; family Asteraceae; genus Artemisia; species Artemisia tridentata. Next base: position 355,924,921 of record CP139505.1, read on the forward strand.
CTCAGAATTTTCACTATCAAACGCCATCAATAAGCTACACAAGAAAATGAGTGTTTTCAAGCTGGAATTCTAAGATTAAACAGCTTTTACAAAGAGTTATATACCATTAAAGTTACACGAAACATTTCAAAACGAAAAGATAACTTCTTTTTAAATGAAAATTTGAGAACCCTTAAGACTCAGGTGAAAGGAAAAAAAGCCAAGTATCACCTTGATTGTGTTGCACCAAAGGTTTCGCTATTAAAAAGTATGATTTTTGATGTTGGGCCTATTCCATTTCCCTTAGAAACAATTAGACCGCCCACAAAATATCTCCATCACCTTAGGGACGGCCTTGACACACTTCGTGAGGTTTAGAAAAGGACATAATAGAAAACCCCCTTGATAAGGCAGTTGTGTATCTTGTGTTCTCACAAAAAGAATTCAGGAAGTGTTAGAATATGCCATTGGCACTGGCCCAAGACCGATAACAAAAGAGATAGATTTGTTGCTTCATCATCCACAATTAAAGAAAAAGCATGCAATTTTGATGAAACAAGGAAAGAAATCTGATCCTAGCACATCTAAACCAAAAACCAAATGGCACCACAACAAACTAATGTTCCCATTATTGCTTCACAGGAGTAAAACAAGTCACTAAGGTAGCAAGTAAAAGCTTAAAAGCAATACCAAGAATGAATAGGACTGCGCCGACTAAAAAATGATAGTGAAAGAAAGTAGAAGCCCATCCTGGAACAATAAGTTTGTTTTTATGAAAAAAATCTTTGTTGATTCTAAATTTGTCTTAAAAGTATGTAATTGATTCGAATTCTGGTTGCTATTTGTAAGAAAAATGGATGAATGTTTTAATTTTTTAGCAATAAATGATAGATGTATTATGTCTTTTGATGTCTCCCAAAACAACCCCATGTTAAGAATGTTAGGAGAACTGAAACAAGTAAGAAAGTTCGAAAAGCAACAGGAAAAACGTTGCTAATGTTGGATACAAATGGAACCCACTGGGAAGGAAGTTCACTTTAGGAAACCGTGTCCCCTTACCTAGAAAGAATAATCATAAGTTTGTGAAGTCTAAGGAATGGAGCCAATGTCGAATTTTGCCTCTAGAAAACACAATGCTTCCCAACTCGGGTCATCTGCTCATCTAGGGTAGTCTCCACTATAATGACAACAGCATCTGTGAACCCGTAACTCCCAATTTGTGTGTGCTAACCAAACGGAACCCCCAAATGCAAATGGGGATCCACATATTTCCCTTTTATCCATCGTTGTCTGTTTTCAATGCAAAGGTCGTACAAATCGTCCTTTGGTATTTGGACCAGGCTGCTCAAAACATAATGACGGGAGATCGCTCATGGCTCAAGAACTTTGTGAAAAAGTTTATCGGGAAAAAGTTAGATTTGGGAACGACCACTTTTGGGGCAATTATGGGTTATGGAGATTATGTGTTCGGGGACAGGTAATCTCCGGGTATTACAATGTGGAAAGGAATAGGGCTAACTTTTTTCGGTTTGGTCAATTCTGTGATTCCGATCTTAAGTCCTTCAGGAAACACACTTGTTTTCGTCAAAGTTGGAGGTGTAGATCTCCTCAAAGGCAGTCGTGGCACCAATTTATATACCATCTCCATTGAAGAAATGAAAAGAGTCCCTTCCTATTTTCTTGCTTTCAAAGGCCTCAAAACTAAGTCTTGGCTTTGGCACCGTCGTTTTTAAAACCCTTTAAAATTTGGTACCATAAATGTTTTTTTTTTTCGAAGGGCGTTGTCCCCGGGCATGCCCAAAACAAATTTTAGAAAGACCCCTTTTTGGAAAAAACCCCCATGAAAACTGCGCAAAAGATGGGAAAAAAACCCAAAAACCCCCCAAAACTGTAAACCCCCAACCTAAGTTCTTCCCCCTTAAAAGGGCCCCCTGTGCCCCCCAAAAAGAAAGTCCCAAGAAAAAAGGGGGGGAAGAAAAAAAATTCTTTTTGGAAATTCCGATGCCCAAAACCCGGGGGTTTCCGGGGGGGTAACGGTTTTTGAAAAAAGGGGAAAAACCCCCAAAAAGGGGTTTTCCCCCCCAATTTTTAAATCAAAACGGCTGAAAAAAAAGGGGCTCAAAAAAACTTCCAATCATCCGTACAATGGGGGAACTGAGTTTAAAAACCCCAAACAACTTAGTCATTTCTTTTAAAATTTTTGGGGCATAACACACCCAAAAATTTTTCCCAAGCACTCCCCCAGCAGAACGGTGGGGTTGAAAAAAGGAACCGTATTTTTGGTGGATTTTTGCAAAAAAATTTTGGAAAAAATATTTTCCAAACTCCGATTTTCTTTGGGCAGAAGCAATTGCAACTAAAGTTAAAAACCCAAAAAAAAAAATCCCCAAAATTTCATATTTTTTAAAAACCCCAAGAACCTTTGAGCTGTTTAAATAAAGAAGCCAGATTCCCCCCCTTTCTTCATGTGTTTTTTTGCATTTTTTACCCGGGAAAAAATGACAGTCAAGAGGGGGGAAAAAGGGTTAAAAGCTAAAGCAAAAAAGGGGTTTTCTTTTTTTTGGGGTTTACGCCCCCCAAATGGGGGTTAAAAAAAATCTATAACAAAAGAACCCGAAAAATCTTGGAAAACAATTCCTTACTTAAAAAATGGGGCGTTTTGAAAACCCCTTTTCTGGACAATCTAGTTCTGGCCCCCAGTTTTAATCCTTTTAAAAACCCCCCCCCCAAAATCATTTCCCGGGTCTTTTAATAATCCCCCTTGTGCAGTTCCTTATGTACCTCCCCCCAGTAAATTTTTAAAAGTTATTTTCCCCCGGGGTTTGTTTGCCCAAATTTTTTTTGGGGGCCCAAAAAAACAATTGTACTAATTTACTGTTTACTCCCAGCTGTAAACTTCCTGTTGTTTGATGAAAAAATTTTCCCCCTTGACTCAGGGGGCCCATAAATTTTTTTCTCAATCAGTCTCTTTTGAAAACCGTCTGCTGTCCATCATCCTCATCATAAAAAAATTCAATCTTCGGGGGTTGCCCCCCAAGGTCTGCAGAAACCCAATTTTGTTTTTAAAAATCCATTTGCTCCGTGGTTTTTTTTTCCATTTAAAAACATATTTGCCCCCCTGAATTTAAAAAGCAAAAAATCCACAAAAAAGAGATATCAACGGGGGAAAATCATTCAAAACCTTTTCAACCCCATACCATCCTCAGAAAGGGGGGACCAACGTTTTTTCCCCAAATTAAAAACATAATTAAAAACCCCCTTCACGCCCGATTTTTTACACGAAAGCAAATTTCCCACCGATGCCCTTGGTGTTTCAAAAAATTCGGGTTTTTCCCCCAAAAAAGTCCCCCCAAAAAATGATAAAAAAGGAAGGAAAAAGCCCAAAATTTTTGGGGGGGTTTAAAACCCGTAAGGCAAAAAAAAAATTAAAAAAATTTGATCAAATTTTTAAGTGGGGGAAAAGGGGGCCCCTTTGCCCCCGAATTTGATGATTATGCAAAAAAAAGGGAAAACCTTCAAAAAAAAACCCCCGGATAAAGCATGGTAAAGGGTTTAAAAAAAGAAAAAAGGAAAAGGGGGGGTTTGAAAAAAGGGTATCACAAGAAGAAGGAAAAATTTTTTGAAGAATCATTTGCCCAGTTGCAAAAATTTTGGGAAGCCATAAAAAATTTTTCCCCTTTTTCAAATGCCCCGGGGGCCAAAAATATGGGGGGTCTCCCCGGGGGTTTTGTTAAGAAAACCCTTCTTGGGGGGAAAAATTTAAAGGGGAAAATTTTTGGGGGAAAAACCTAAAGGATTTGTGGCGCTAAATGTCCCACTCATGTCTATCGCTTGAAAAACCCCCCCTTTATGGTTTAAAGCTGGCACCTGGGGGCATGGTTTTTACACATTGCCAAGTTCCTTCTTGCAAAGGGGAAATTTTCCCCAAAAGGGGGTAGTTGATCCCACACAAATTTCCCCAAAAAAAGGCCCGGGGAAACATCTACTTCATGTTCAATTATGTGGGAAAAAAAAAAAAATTTTTTTTTTCCTCTTCTAAAACCCCAGTAAAAATCCCCCGGTTTTTCAAAAGAGATGATTTCAAAAATTTTCCCGATGTCTTTTTTGGGGGAAAAAAGTAAATTTTTCCTAGGCCTGCAAATCTCTAAAAACCCCCCAGGAAAATTCTTTTTAAATAAAACCAAATTTTCAAACAAAATTATGAAGAAAATTTTGGGTTTTGATTCAAGTGTTTTGGGGTTTGACACTCCCATGGTTGAAAGATAAAACCCGGGGTAAGCCCCTTTTTGGAATCCCGGGGTTTATCAAACAAAGTTAGAAGCATATTATCCTTGATTATTTTAAAAGGCTAGCAGGCCAAAATTTTTTTTTTCCCCCAGAAAAGTATGTGCGCTCGATATCAGCCCCAAACCAAAAAAAAAAACATCGGGGAAACAAAAAAAAAGGGGTTTTTAGATATCTTCAAGGAAAATTTTTACAGGGGGTTTTTGGTTTTTCCAAAGGGGCACGAAAAGGGGAAATCACGGCTTTTTTCCCGATGCGGGGTCATGCGGGGGTTTTTCCCGAAAAATCGTCGAAGTACTTGGGGGGGGGGCTCATTTTTGGGGGAAAAATTGGTTAGCGGGGGTTTTAAGAAAAAAATTTACACTTCTTTATCTTCTACAAAGGCCGGGGAAAAAATTTTATGTCTGCCTGTTGTGTTTTTAAAATTTTCCCTTTTGGTTTTGATTACAACTTTCGGGGTAGGGGTTTTTTATACAACAAATTCCTCTATATTGTGACAAAAAAAGGGCCCCCCGCTCTTTTTTAAAAAAATTTCCCAAAACTCTGGGGCGAAGCACATCAAAAATTAGGTACCCCCTTTTTTTTAAGGGGGAAAAAGTTGAAAAAGGGATTGGGAACTATATTCGTGAGGAGGGAAAATTTAAGCTGGTTTTACATCTTTTTCCCCACCAAAGGCCCAAAACCAAAAAGGGAAGGGGTTTTATTTTTTTCCCCCCCTCTCTTGGAATGAAAATTTTTCCCCCTAATCACTAAAAAAACTTCAAAAAACCCCGGAGGAGAAAAGGGGGTTTACTTCACATATCCTTGTATATATTTGTATTTATTTTAAAAAAAAAAAAAAAATTTAAAAAAAAAAAAAACCCTTTAAAACCCAAAAAAAACAGAAAATCAAAAATACCAAAAATTTGCCCTTTTTTTGGCAGCCCCTTTTTTTTACCCTTTAAAATTTTGGGGCCTAGAAATTTTTTTAAAAAATGACACGGGTTTTAAAAAAGAATGAGCAGAAGTTATACTAAACCTTTTAAACATGTTAATGGCTTGCTATTTTCTTTAGATAGCAACCCGCTTTTCAAAAGGGGGAAAAAAAAACTCACCAAAAAGACATTTTTCCCCTTTCCAAAAATGGGGGGGTTTCCCCTGGGGAGGATTACTTTTATCCATGTTTCTTCGATCTGATTACTTTCCCCAAACATCATTTCTTGTATAAAAAAGGGGAAATTTTTTTTTGGGGCACCAAAAAATTTTTTCCCTTTTAAATGATTCTTAGGGAGTTTTGGTGTTTCACAAGGGGAAAATGGATTTTTAATTTTTTAAAAAAATTTTAAGTCTTATCTATCCTTCTTTGTGTGCAGTCTTAAATACACATTTCTTTTTAAAAAATTTTCAACAAATGAAAAAATTTAAAATTCCCCCTAATTTTATTTTTATACAAAAATTTTTTTAAAATCTTTCCCCATTAAGCATAGTATGATCATCGTTATCTTCCAGTAGAAGCTTCTTTGCACGGGGCAGACCAATGATTTCTTTGGGGACAAGCATACTAACTGAACGCAACCCCATTTTGAACCATCTACAAATTTTTAATTTTAGTACTGCTCGTTAAATTTGACAAATTAACCCCAATACACAAAAATAAATAAAATACCTAGCAGTAGAATCTTTTTCCTAAAATAAATCTATTTGGGTGTTTTTTTGCTTACTTTTCATAATTTAAAATTTTTCATTCTTTTGGGTTTTTTATCATCAAATCTAGAAATATAAAAACCCAAAAATTCCCTTTTTTTATGATTACAAAACAAAAATTCCCCTTGGGGACAATTTTCCCTCGAAAATAAAAATTGGAAAAATTAAATCTCCACCATGAATAAAAAAATAGTCTTCCCCTTAATCCATGCTATCCCCCAAAATCCCTTTTCCCCTTTTTGTTTTCAAAAAAAAGGAATATAAAAAATAAAAAAATTGGGGTTAAATTTTTAAAATTTTTTAAAACCCTCAAATTTAACCCCCCCCTAAAAATCTTGTTAACCTTTTAATCCCAAAATTTTGTGCTTTAAAAACTGTTTTTGAAAAAACCCCCTTTCTAATTTTTATGTGAAACGAAAAACCAAACCTTGTTCCCCTTTGTTTTACTAAATCTATTTTGAACTATACCCTTATAGGGGGGAACCTCAGTCTTTGACAATAAAATTTTTCCCAATGAAAACACTACAAAACAATGAAAACCCCTTTTAAGGGGTTTTTAAATTTTTGTTTTATTGAACGAACGAACAAGTTATCTTTTTAAAAATAATGGGGCTTTAAGATATGATAAAACAAAACCTTTAAAAAATTTTCTTCATCGCAAATAAGTAACAATAACCTTTTTCGCCAATAAAAAAAAAAAACAAACCTTTAATTTTTAAGAACTTTAACCCCCAAAACTTCCTTTTAAGTTGTGTTCTTCCCCTATTTTGTGTGTAAAAAAAGAACTCTTTGAAAGAAAACCAAAAAAAAAATTTTTCTTCTTTCTTCTTGACAAAAAACCTTGTAAATCCAGATCCAAGTCCCCCCGCTCTAACCAAATTTTAGAGGGTTTGAAAACAAAATTGAGGATTTTCCCCCTTGTACGAGTGTAAAATGTTTTTTTTAAATGAATTTGATTTTAATATTCGAAATCTACTTAAAAACCCCTTAAAAAGGGTTTTTTTTTGGGTTATGGAAAGGAACAGTTATGTTTGTTATTGAACAATAACAAAAGTTTATCACCAAAGATTCAATATTTTCAAAATAATACGAGTGATCTTCACTATCACGGGAAAAACCTTAATTTTTAATGTTTTTTACTTTGATATTTTTGGGGTTTTTTCTTTTCTCTAAACAGATTTTTTAAGTTCATTTTTGGCACAAATCTAATCATACAAAAATTTGCTAAGACCCCCTTTTTTTTAAAAAAAAGGGATCATTACAAATTTAAAATTTAATCTTTTCGAACACTTGTTTGAGTGTGTCACCCCCTTAAATACAAATGTATCGTGTTTCAATTTGCTCTTGTAAACCCAGGGGGAAAGGGGCATTTTCTAAAAAATATTATCTCCCTTATATTTAAAAATTTGACAAAAATCTTGTATACTTATCCAACCACAAAAAAATTTATCGACACTTATAAACTACGGCATATCGTTGCACCACAGAAAATGTTTCGGCCATAAACTTAACGTTGCAGTAAATGAAAAAAAACAGATAAAATGATTTTTAGGTATTTCCTGTAAACTGATCTTTTAAACCCCTTAATTCCTGTACTAATCTTCGAATTTTTAATTTTCCCAACAATAACATGAAAAACCCCAAAATCCCCAACATTAAATTTCCCCAAATTCCCCCCTCTAATCGAATCTATAAGTTTACAAAAAAAACCCTAAAACCTAAGTAATTTAAAATAAAGCCTTAAAGAAAAATTAAACTATACATTTTAATTAAAAAATTTAAACATTTAACTTTGAAAAACAATGCAAAAAACCAAAACACCTACATTTTATACTTTTTTTTTTTGGGGGCCAAAATTAAATTCAAAAAAAAGACTTGACACTTTTGGGCTTTTAAATTAAGAAGCAAAAACCCTTTGGGGCCCCTTAAACTTGAAGTTACATCAAACCTTGGCCTTAAAAAAAAAACCACAAGGCCCCCGGTTTTTCCCTCCTCCCTTTCCATTCCCCGGATCAAAAAAAAAAACCCTAAAAACCCCAAAAAAATTAAAACCCCACTTTTGTTTCCCTTTTTTCTTCCCGTTCGATTAAACACAAGCAAGGGATTCGGTTGGGTCAAACGGGTATATGATCGTGGGTTTCTGTGGTATATGATTGGGGTTCAAAAGGGGTTTAATTCGAGGGTTCTGTTCTTTTCCCCTTTTCTTCATAACAATCAACAAGGTATCAAATATCACTCTTGATTTTATTCATTAACCAAAATATTTTGTATTTTAAAAACGACCAAACCCCCTTTTTAAAATCGTTTTGTGAACTGATATTTATTTTTTTTTCTTTTTTGTTTATATGTAAAAGAGCACAAAATCATATAACATCACATGAAATAATAAATTGGGGTTTTGGGGGTTTTATAATTTCGTGGGTAATTTTTGGGTTTTTAAGAACATGTTAATATGAGTTAAATACAATCTTATAGTTTTGAGGTCTGGATGCGTTGGGTGCGTTAAACATGGTATAAGGTCGAATAAATTTCGAATTTTGGAAAAGCAGGTATATACCTGATATTGTGTGCGAGTTATGTCATTATATATAAGGTTTGATTCGGTTTTTTTCATAAACTTATTTTAAGTCTTAGTTAATTCTCCAATAGTTTTGGGGTGTTTTCGAATTGTTTTGGTCGTGTTTTTGATTTTTGTGGATTAATGTCAAAACTAAATTCGGGTGTCTGGAAATCAGTCGATGTTTATGTTTTTTTTCATTTTCAAACCATAGGAATTGGGTCATGAAACTTTCCAGTATTTAACTTTTATATGTCTAGTAATGCATGAATTTTTGGGGATTTTTCCTGGATGTATTGGTGGGGTCATTTTAAGGGGATAAAATTTTTGGGTACCCACTGCATATTACAAATTCTGGTTTGGGCTGATTGGAGTATTTTTTCGTGTGGGGTTAAACAACTAATAAAATTCTGGGAAAATTTTGTGTGGGTTTCTAAAGACATTTAAGTTCTGTAGAATTTTTGTAGAATTTTTTCTTTAAGTTCTGATTTGGTAGAAAAATCCATAGTGGTGACCTGTTTAAAGAGTAAAAGCTTTAACACAACAAAAAGGGTATATAATGTATAACTTAATCAAAAGGTTTAAAATTGATCAAAAGCTATAGTCCCTTTCATCATTTTGATATTTAAGAGGTAATTAAATACTTTTAAACACTTTTTCATAACCAATTAATATGAGACATGGCTAAATTAGTAATAAAACTAAAATTGTAAAACCCAAATTAGAATGAAAATAACCCTAAGATACTAAATGGGAAACTTACTAAATCGAGGAACTTACTAAATAGGAAACTTATTAATTCGGGAAACCGCTAAAAATAGAAAGTTACTTTAAAAAGGTTAAACTACTTAAAGAGGAAAATTACAATTTTGGAAATTATTATTTTTGAAAGCTCTAAAAAGGAAAGTTACTAATATTTCCCTACATCTCACTTTTGACAGTTATAACGATGTTCGTATTACCAATATACAACCCACCTACCCCGTCCCTTATGCTAAAAAAGCTAAACAAATTCCAACATCTTGAACTGTTTCTTTCTATCTCAACACTCTGGGTGAACCCGTACTTGACTCTGATATATGAACTATCCCCTCTGGTTTTAAACGACCGTTTCCGTTCTACGGGTCTGTTTACTCTTGATATAATTGACCCCTTTAGGTCTTTGGTTATGGATGGATGGCTCTTCGTAAAGCTACCAAGACTACCGGTATCTGAAATGTAACCTTTAAACAATCTGCTTCACCCTACTTTTGTTATGAGAACTCTCAACCCGCTTAAATCTGTTTTGGATAAATTTCTAGAAAACACATATCCCCCAACTCATTTATTGTCAAGTTTTTTTCCCCGACACCTATTAGTATCCACCCTAAAAAGCCTGGCATTGGAAGTTTTTGGTGTACAAAATTTTTTGGTGTTTTTAATGAACCTCTTGGGATTCCCCCTGCTTGGGGAGTAATTTTGGCATTGAAAACGGATCTCATTGACGAAACCATGATCCATAGAAGTTGAGAAGATTGAAGGAACTGAGGAAATGATTTTTGTTCCCTCAGGTCTCTCTTTGGATGCTCCTATTGGGTTATGAAAAGAAAGAGGGAAGTATGTGGCGGCGTATCGACTATCGTAAACTTAACCGTAACACACCGTAATCATTACCCATTTCCGCGTATCAATGATTGATTTGGTCTACTTTGAAACCCCTATCAGAGGGCCTCAATTAAGTTTGAAGGACTGAAGAAGCAACCACAAAACTTTTTAAAAAGGGGAGTTGACTAACTGAGAGTAACCTCCGCAAGCATTTTCAGTTTTTTTTCGTAAAAAGAGGAAGATAGGTGATGTGAATAGATATGAAGTTTCCCAAAGACGATTCCTGAAGCTGCTTTCGTACTCGTTGTGTCATTATAGTTTTTAATGATGCCAAATTGTATTGGGTTTAATAGAATCATGTTTTCGCGAGTAATTGGACAAATTGTCATAGTTTTGACGTTGGTTGTGTCCAGAGACAAAGAGGAACATGTAGATCATTTTTCGTATTAAGTAGAATGACCATTTGTTCTGGAAGAGTAGGTTTAAAGTGTTCAGAGATCGTAGCCTGACAGCACTACCAGGTATCCGTGATGACAAAGTTTCCCACATAAAGGACCAAGTTTTTACGATCTTTAAATCGTAGCTAGAAACCTTGTAGAAGAGTAGTGGGGAGATAAACGTGACAGTGTTACCGCGGAAGAAGCATAAAGAAGAAGAGAGAAACTGAGAAAGGACTAGATTATATTTCATGCACACGTGAGATTCATTCGGGCATCAAGACAAACCCAGACCGTAGGAGACGAACTATTCAACTCTCACCTGGAGGGGACAGCAGGGGTGTTCACCTTGAAGATTGGAAGACCTTCCTTGCAAGACAAGGGGGTGGCGACATAGAAGGAGAATGTAATCAGTTGGCGAATTTAGAGCTGGTAAAAAGACCATTGAAGAACGCAGACTACTTCTCTTTCTTTTTGGGTTGTACTAAGATGAATTATAGCAGAAGCAACTTGCGGATGGAAGAGGATTTGAGATCATGTATTTGAATGGATAAATTTTTTAACAAACGTTTGGGTTTGGAAAAAGTTGATTTTGGGTGAAGGATGAAGTTATTGATACGTAATTTTTCTTCCTCTCAACCTACTTAAGTTTTCCCTTACCTGATGATAAGATCCTTTGAATTATTCGGGTTCTCTATTAGTATTTCCGTTTTATGTTCTTCCTGGGGTATGTTGGATGACGGTTTTAAAAATGAAACTTTGATGAATGGTGGAAGAATTGATGCTTTTGAAAGACAAAACTCATTCGATGAATTCAACTAGTTCCGTCACGTTTTTCTATGCGATCTGTTTCTTTTTATTTCAAATCCGTATGATGATTTGATTCGGACCAACCCTAGGAGGTAGAAGGACTGTTAGGATTAAAAAAAGTTTCTTATTTCAAACCCTTTAGATAAATATGGTCTCATGAGGGCTTTTATTATATGGCTAGTAATTTTTGACGTCTTCCAATGTGATAATACTTACATCATATAACGTGCACTTATTTATCATAGGATATTTCGAGGAGTGCCTTAGAAACCTTAGAATTTCTGATAGCCCGTTTGAGATTATCTACGAATAGTAAACTTTAGGATCTTTCGACCTAATAAAAGTTTGATCTGCCCTAACGCCTAACGATTTGGTATGTTTGGATCCTCGAGATATGTTTTGACCTTGTATTTTGATAACGATCTTAGGGTTCTTGTAAGCTTTCTAACCGCCGATGTTATCGATTGAATTATCTTCCATAAGCATATTTATCACCCTCATAATTTTCGCGATTCGGTACGTTCTCATCTAGTTTGTTAATCCATTCCATGGATGATATATCCGGTCAAATCCTACTTATTCCCTGTATCTCTTCCGGAGAATCGATTATTTGTCTGTTACGTTTGGGGTATTATTCTTTTTTCTGGATTCATTATGGAATGTCTTTTTTTAAGGAACCGAAGCTATTTTTTATCAACAAGATAGAGTCTAGGAACAATCATTCCATTTCTGTTCCCCAGTTTCCATTGTGGGTTTCCGTTTCGTTTCACTTCAACTTTCGAGGACAAAAATTTTTCTTTTTAGAGGGGAAGAATGTAAAATCCTAAAATCCCAAACCCTCTAAATTCCCAAATTACCCCTCTAAAACTTGAATCTATAAGATGACTTTATAAACTAAAACCTAAGTAATTAAAACCTAAATCACTTAAAAGATAAATTTAAACTATACCTTATAACTTAAATATTTTAAACACTTAACTTTGAAACACAATGGACAACCTAAATACACCTACAAAGTTTCAAAACTTCTTCTTTTGGGCCAAAATTAAAAAACAAAACATAAGACTTGACACTTTTGGGCTTTAACTAGTTAAAGAAGCATAAACCTTGGCCTTAAAAACTTGAATTAGCAATCAAACCTTTCCCAATTCAAAAAAAACACAAGGACCTTTGTCCCCTCCTCCCTTTCCATTCGGCATCAAAAAAAAAAAAAAAAAAAAAAAAAAAAAAAAAAAAAAAAAAAAGAAAAAAAAAAGAAAACCCTAAAAACCTAAAAAAATTCAGCCGCCACCTTCTTGTTCCTTTTTCTTCTTGTTCAATTCAAAGCACAAGCAAGGAATTCGGTTGGGTCAAACGTGGTATATGATCGTGGGTTTGCTGGGGTTTAATATATTCGTGGTCTGGGGGTTTTAATTCGAGGGTTCTAGTTCCTTTTCTTTGCTTCATAACAATCAACAAGGTATCACTGATCACCTTGATTCTTATTCTATTCAACACACATACTTGTATAAACTGAATTGACCAAACACTTTAACCTAATCTTTTGTTTGAATCTGATATGTTATTATTTTTCCTATTCGATTTTTTATGTAAAAAGACACATAAAATCATAGAATCATCACATGAAATAATAAATTGGGTTAGGGTTTTTATAGAATTTCGTGGGTAATCTTTTTTGGGTTTTTTAAAGAACATGTAATATATGTTAAATACAGATCTTATGAGTTTTTGAGGGTCGTGAAATGCTTGGGTGCGTTAAACATGTTATAATTTCGAAATAATTTCTGAATCTGGGACAGCAAGTATACCTGATATTTGTTGCGAGTTATTTCATGATATATAAGGGGTTTGATTTGGTTTCTTTTCATGAAAACTTAGTTTTATGTCTTAGTTAAGTTCCCAAATTTGGGTTTTTGGAGTGATTTCGAATTGTTTTGGTCGTGTTTTGATTTTTGTTGTTTAAAAGGTCAAAACTGAATTCGGGTTTTCTGGGAAATCAGTCAAATTTTATGATTTTTTCATTTTCAAACCATGAGGAGTTGGTCATGAAACTTTCCATATTTAACTTCTATAAGTCTAGTAAGTCATGAATTTTTGGGGATTTTTTCCTGGATGTATTGGTGGGTCATTCAAGGGGATACTTTCTGGGTATATACATTTTACGTTTTCTGGGTGGTCTGATTGGAGTTTTTTTTTCGTGTGGGGTTAAACTAACAATAAATTCTGGGAAATTTCATGGGGTTCTAAAGACATTGAAGTATCTTGAGAATTTTTTTTTAAATTTATCTTTAGTTCTGATTTGGTAAAAAAAAATCGTATAGTGGTGACCTGTTTATATAAAAGCGTTAACACAACAAAAAGGCTATACAAGTTTATAACTTAATAAAAGAGGGTAAAGTTGTCATAAGCTATAGTCCATTCATTATTTTGATATTCAAGAGTAAAAAAGATACTTAAGCACTTTTTTATAACCAAGTTAATATGAAACATGGCTATAATTTATAAGTTAACTAAAATCGTAAACCCTAATTAGAATGAAAGTAACCCTTAAAAATACTAAATATGGAAACTTACTAAATCGGGGAAACTTACTAAATATGGAAACTTATTAATTCGGGAAAACCCCGCAAAAATGAAAGTTACTTAAAATGGTTAAACTACTTAAAAAAAGGAAAACTTACAATTTTTGGAAAGTTACTATTTTTGGAAACTGCTAAAAAGGAAAAATTACTAAAAAATGGAAAGCCGACTAAAATGATAATCCGATTTAAAATAAGTTATTAAAAGAAAAATCTGAATTCGTGGGAGATTCGCTGAAGATGGAGTTTACTTCCGATCTTTAATGTTTCTAGTTGTGTTTTCACTTCGGTCCAAGGGGACGATATTCTGACCTTATCTTTAAGGTTTCCTCATGATTCTTCGCATCTTTTAGATATTACTTTGGGCTATATGCCGTTGATCTGAGCCTTTTATTATGGCTTTTCTTATTTGATCTAATGCCTTTGCTATTCTCCCTTAGATTGTAAACCATTTAAATTGTAACGGATGTAAAACCTTTCTTAATTATATCATGGAAATGTTTTGAGAAAAACAATTTTAAAATGATGTTTATGAGCACAAATGCTTACCAATTTTATATGGAATTTTACAAAACTTTTATGAAAACTACTTTTTTACGAAACCCACCTTTTAAAGAAACCGTTATTAAAAATCATTTTTATAAAAACCATTATTAAGAGATTTCTTTAAAAAAGAACATTTTAAAAAAACTTTTTACTATAACCTTGCTATGAAACTTATGCCTTTGATAAAATATGAAAATTTTAAACACTTATAGTTTGAAACCCGAGCCACTATTTTTCCTAGCCCTGGGGTTCCTGCCATGTCATTGATGCACCAAAAGGATGACTCTAGGTGGTCAATGATGTTCCACACCGTCCCTTTTTGTTATTTATTATGAGCTCAATTATTTTATTTTATATGTTGGCCACTAACATCTTTGCAGGGGCGAAGATGCATCCCTAGGTTTTGCTTTGGGATAAGATATGAATGATAATATAACTTGATTTGGGATTTGATGCTGTGTGTATTACACGTCCTTCACATATTTGAGAGGTCGCTCCCCCTATGGTTACTATGAAAAATAGATTTAATTTTTTGGGCCGTGGTAGATTACGACATTTTCTTACTCTTAAAATCCATTTATTTTATACCTTATGTTTTTCCCCAATGCACCTAAATTTTATTCTTTGCTCCTTATCTTTTGCTTCGTTTATACATATCTGTTCATTGGGTTTTTAAGCCAACCGCCATTTCTTTTCCGGGCAGGTTTTAGTTGGAAGCTGGGTTATGAGTGGAGAGAAAATTTGGACTTAGAAGACTATCCCTTATACTATTCGGGGAAAGTTGACTAGAAGTGATTATATTTTTAGACTTAGTTTTTTATTGTAATTCTCTTTTTGTAACCTTTATTTCAATTTTCCCCTTTGTAACCTTTGAAATTCTTATGTATTATTTAAAGCAAATTCTTGTTTTTGGGCTTTGATATGTCACCATAACGTAATAATTCTACCCTTATCGGGTTGGGTGTACATACCATAAACAAAAAAAAATTAGGGTTAGGTGATGTACGGGATGAAGAAGGTGATCGATTGATAAAATTGAGGAGCAAAAATTAGGGTTAGTTAATGAACGAGATGAAGGAGGAGGATAGATGAAGAGAAAAGAAACACACACTTTGTGTGTGTGAAAAAAATGATGGTTTAAATTGAGAGGGTTTAAAAAATAATATTTATATAGCCCCAAAAATACCCTTGTAATTAAATGTTAAGTTTAATCCCCAGCCTTTAGATCAAAATGAATGGAAGGTGGGATTGATCTCTTTTATGTAAACAAATTTTAGTTCTCAATATCTTATATCATATTTTAAAAAAGATAAAAACAAAGGGGGCAGAAAACCCAAAACGTATCGTAAAAAAAAAAAAAAAAAAAAAAAACCCAAAACCCAAAAATACTGAAATCGTTAAAAAACCAATGGTTTTGGTTTTGTATTTTGGGAAAAAACAAAATTTTTTTTTGCATTTTTATTTGGTTTTGGCATAAAAATCAAACCAAAAACAACCAAAATGATAAAAAAAAATATATTCTTAAAATACTCCGTATTTACATTGCTTTTCAAAAGCTGTCTTTAAAATGCATAACAAATTCTTCTAGGATTTCGGTGGTCACAGTTTTTACTGTTATCGTTGTGCCAATTTATGGCAAACAAACAATTATAATCAGTTTTTTTTTATGCTTTTTAGTTTCTTATTGTCTTATTGCGTATTTTTATTCTCGAAACTTGAAAATATTAATTTATGATACATTACAAATTTGACCTTAAAAATACCAAACCTTGATGATCATATAGAAATCGAAATCCAAAAACCAAACCAAAAAATCAAACTTTGATAAAACCGAAACCTAACGGTTTCTAAAAAGCAAAAAACGAAAATTTTTGTTCCAGTTTTAGCCTAGAATCGGGCCAAACCGAATCACGCTCTTTAAAAGTATTAACACTTCTTTAAGCAAACTGTTAAACCTTCAGGGTTAAATATGTAAAATTTTTATAACTATTTTAAACTAAACCCAATAACTTTGAGCTGTGTTTTTCAAGGGTTTGTGTAGCCAGGGTTTTGAAGTGAAATTTGGGCTATATAAGGCATCATTTGAGCTAGGGTTTGATTATTCCTTTCTCACAACTTTCACACATGCTTGGTTTTCTCTCTTTGTTTCCAGTCAAGATCTTCTTTTGGGTTTATCCCCCTTTAAGTTTGGTTATTGTATTCAATCATCTTGATCTTGATAGTTATTTGTTTAGTTTTTTGATATTGGGGTTTTGAGTGTGAGTTTTTTTAAGTGTTGTATAGCCCCCTATTATAGGGACAACTCTTATTCTCTTGTATTTTTTTTGGCTTGCATCCGTGTTATGGACAAGCTAATCTGTTGTATATTGTTATAAATAAAAGATTAAGAAACACCAAAATGGTGGTTGGTTGGGTTATTAAATTCTTCAATCAGTGCCTGAAGTTGGTCATCAACCTGGAAAAAGATGACAAACACACGCAACTCCTTTAATGATCAAGATCAATATGAGGGAAAAATGTTTTTTTTAAAATCAAAATGGGTTCCTATTTTTCAAAATGTGTTTCCAACAGTCTGAGGAAGGAGCAGTAGGAGGTCTAAAGAGAATGTCTAAATTACATGCTAAGTTGAATGAATGTGCTTGATAATAAAGCTAAATATGGATTACATAGAAATGCTAATCAGTTGTGCTTACTGTTAAAAATTATTGTTTTGTTTTTTTAATCTGAAAAGTCTGCTGAACCTTCTTCTTATGAAGAAGCTTCAACAGACATTAATTGGGTTAATGCTATACTGAGGAAAAGAATGCTTTTTAAAGAAATAGAACTTGGGAAAATTTTTTAGCTTCCCCTTTGGTAGGAAAGCTATAGGTTGTAAATGGTTTTTTAAAATCAAGGGATCAATCTTCTGGTGAGATAGAGAGAATTTTAAAGCCCCAGTTAGGGCCAAAGGTTTTTGGTCAAAAAGAGGGTGTTGACATGAAGAGACTTTCAATCCGTTGTCAGAATGGGTACGTTAGGTGTCGATTAGTCTAAACTGTTCAAATGGACTGGAAAAAAATTTCCAAAAGGACATTAACAATGCTTTTCTCTATGGGGATTTGAATGAAGAAGTTTATATGTTACCCCCTCCAGGGTTTTTTAAGGAAGGGAATAACAAAGTCTGTCTTTTAAAGAAATCTTTGTATGGCTTGAACCAAGCTCCTAGATAGTGAAATCATAAGCTGACTGAAGCCTTGTTTGAACCAGGTTTTGAACAATCTAAAAATGACCATTCTTTGTTTATTAAAACAAAAGGCAAAACAGTTTTATTTTTGCTTGTGTATGTGGATGACTTAGTCATTACAGGCAATAGTGGAACTGAAATTGAAAGTTTTAAGAGTTTTTTGAAAACCAAGTTTAAAATTAAAGATTTAGGTGAGCTGAAATATTTTCTTGGTATTGAAGTTTTAAAAACTAAGAATGGAATGTGTTTAAATCAAAGGAAATATTGTCTTGAGCTTTTACATGAGTTTGTTCTGCTGGCTTGCAGACCTGTTGTGACTCCTTTGCCAGAAAATATAGTTTCGGCTCATAAAGAAACTGATGATGACAAGTATTTGAAAAATATTACTAGTTATCAAAAGCTTGTTGGGAAGTTGATATATTTGACTATGACTAGGTTTGATATTGCTTATGTTGTTCATTGTTTAATCCAACATATGCATGCTCCTTTACAGTAACATTTTGATATTGGCTTAAGGGTGCTTAAGTGTTTGAAGTTGGCACCTGGTAGTGGTATTGGGTTTGGCAAAAGTCAAAGTGGTTTCAATGTTGTGGCCTTTTCTTATTCTGACTGGGCAAAGTGTCCAGTCACTAGAAGGTATGTGTTTGGTTATTGTGTGTTTGTGAATGGAAATTAGTTTCTTGGAAAAGCAAGAAGCAAGCTACATTGTCTAAGTCTTCAGCTGATACAGGGCAATGGCTTGTGCTACTTGTGAAGTTATGTGGATTGTTAAGATCTTAAGAGATCTTGGTATTTCTGAGAATTTGTTACTAGTTGAGTTATACTGTGATAATAAATCTGCTATACTGATTACTACTAATCTAGTTATGCATGAGAAAATAAAACATTTTGATATTGATGTGCATTTGGTTAGAGAAAAGGTAGCACCTGGGGTTGATCAAAACTGTTAAGGTTGATTCAAAAGATCAAACTACAGATGTTTTGACTAAGGCTCTTGGTTCTGTGCAACATGGTGTTATGGTTAAAAAACTGGGCATAGCTAATCTATATGCAGGTTCATCAGTTTGAAGGGGGGGGGGGAGGTGTTAAAAGTATTAACACTTTTTTAGCAAACTGTTAAACCTTCAGGGGCTAAACATGTAAAATGTTTATAACTGTTTTAGCTAACCAATAACTTTGAGTCGTGTTTGCAAGGTTTGTGTATGTGCAGGGTGTGAAGTGAAACTTTGGGCTATATAAGGAATCATCTGAGCTATGGTTTCATTATTCATTTCTCACAACTTTCACACACGCTTGGTTTTCTCTCTTTGTTCTAGTGAAGATCTTCTTCTGGGTTTAGTCTTTAAGTTTGGTTATTGTATTCAGATCATCTTGACCTTGATAGTTTGTTTAGTTTTCGGGTATTGGTTTAGAGTGTGAGTTTTGTAAGTGTTGTACTAGCATTAGAGGGACTACTACTTATTTCTCTTGTATTGTTTTGGCTTGCATCCGTGTTGTGGATAAGCTATCTGTGTATATTGTTATAAATAAAAGATTAAGATCACCAATGGGTAGTTGGTTGGGTGATTAGATTTGTTGTTTTGGTACCATTTTAACACGCTCAACTCTAAAAAAAGTGGGTAAATGCGGAGAATAAATAACTAACTTTCTAAATAATCTATATTTTTAATTATCTATATAACATAAAATTTTATTGTATGCTAATTTAAATATGGTAATGTTAATGCATCTTTTAGTGATATGCCTCGTGAATCATTGATAACACGTACTGGCCGGTAAGCCTTCCATGCGTCAATGTGCCCAAATTATGTGCGAAACTAAAATTTAAGTGGGCGCGTGTTTAAGCGCATTGTGAGAGTTTTTGTATTTAAGTAAATGGTAAAAAATAGTACCGTTACCGAAGTAAAAGTAATGAGAGAAAATAACGTGAAATTGACGTAACATGAAAATAAGATTAAAACGCTACTATTACATTGGTCTAACAAAATTGTTTTATTGTTCACTTTTTCATGGGAAGGGAGTAGGGTGACAATTTTTAACACGATTCGATAAATGATACGAATCTGACACGAAATTAAACAGGTTTGGATTAGGAATAAACATGTTTGTGTCAAAAACAGGTCAACCTTTTTAACCCGTTTAATAAATTGGTCGTATTTGGGTTGAGTAAGTATTAAACATGTCAACCCATGAAGCCGTTTAAGTATATAAGCCTCTAAAAATAAAATATATAACTTGGGTTTTATGTTGAATGTGGATTAAATGTATTTTGTTATGTATTTAATATGAGTGAGTTACAATTATAACTCAAATATCATTGAAATTGACTATTATAACTCAGATATTGGTAAATTGTCGTATAGTTATTTATATGTTATGTTTATCATATTTTAGATCATTATATCATTTTTGAATTTAAATTAGTTAAATCGACAACTCATCAATCTTTTTTATTTCTTAACCTATTTACTTAAACATGTTAAACAGTCAAACGGGTTACAAACAGGTTACACGTGTTAAGGTTATGGTTGAGTTTCTTGACACAATTAATAAATGAATCGTTTTTTTATTAGACGTTATACGGACCCGCAAACTCGCAAACCCGAATAGGTGGAATACGACACGATAGCCGCGCTAGAAAGGAGTAGTGAGTGAAAAAAACGGCGACTTTATTTAGTTACGTAAATCAGTTAAAGACAAGTACCTTAAACCACATGACACATGTCACTTCGTGTTTCACACACTACATATATAACATTTCGTCAACTTTAAATACACCAAACCAAACCAAACCAAACCCTCACGGTTCTATAATATTCCAGATCATTCTTAACATCGATAACAAGGTATATAAAATTTTCTTAGATCATCAAAATCATATTTCTAGCATGTATGTATATGTTTGATATTGTGATCTTTGTTGTTTAAGATGGTTTCTGAGGCTAGCAAGAAGAAGGCAGCTCAAAAAAAGGCTGCAGCTGCTGCTAAGAGAGGAGGTAAGGCTGCTGCTGCGAAGAAGGCGGCTCGAAACGAAACGGTGGAGAAGGTGGAGCATGGGATGGGGGGGCTTGTGATATCTGATCGGACTTGTACTGGGGTGCTTTGTTCTCATCCTTTGTCTAGAGATATCAGGGTGAGTATACATGATATATTGTGATATATTTGATGATTATGTTTGTTTGTGTGGGTGTTAGGGGCGGACCTAGGGGGTTCGAAGGGGTTTACGGAACCGATGGATGTTTTTCGCCTAGTGTAAATTTTCGTTAAAAATCCTAATTTCTTGAAAATGAACCTGGTCTCGAGTTTTTGTGTTGCATAAATACATGCCTTGTTTATTTAGAAATACATGCTTCTTAATTTGTTTACTAGTTTTAATTGTAAAAAAATTGTTCACCCTATGATTTACAATCCTGGGCCCGCCCCCGGATGTGAAGCGGATGAGGTTTTCCCTGTTTGGGTTACACCCGAGATGGCGAGTCTTTGACTTAGATGTATACGGCATAACTAGGGTAGTTCCTGTGACCGTTTCCGACCCTTCAATGGTCACCCTCAAATGTGTATCTAGTGAGGTTTGAACCCTTGACCTATTGTGAGGAAGTCACATGCCTTACCACTAGAGTAGTGGGGCGTTGAAGTGGGTTTAGTTGCCCCTTCAACGCCCGTTGGCCCACCCCCATGGGGCGTTGAAGCCCGTTGAATGCTATAAAATCCAACGACCGTTGATTGATCAACGGGCGTTGAAATTTCTTTTAAACAAAAAATACCCATTGAAGTTAAGTTAACGTTAACGTTAACATTTGCATTAAATAAACATTTAATTCCTTTTTATTTCAAGTTAAAGTTAACGTTAACTCTCTTTTTTTCCCTATAAAATTTACCAAGTTAACATCATTTTTCTTTTACAACTACTTTCACTTCTACACTAAAAAAAATGAATCCCAATCAATATAACATTCCCGCCTATGGCTCAAACCGAAGCACACAATTTGTTGCTCCACGAAGAGCACCCGAGCAACAAACCGATCAAGAACTAAATAACAACCAAGTTTTCGGCTACATGTCGCAATTACCATACCTAAATCAAAACCCGAATATGATGCACCCAAATTTTATGCCATTTGAAAATTCGCAAGATGATGTTGTTTCACCAACACAACCTTCACCAACACAAGCTTCACCACAAGAAGTGTGCGGGTCGTCAAAACGATCTCACAAGAAAAAAACCTCGGGGTGGTGGCCGAGGACGAGGTGATGAAGGTGGCGTTGAAGAAATTGTTAAAAAAGTAACACAAAAAAAATGGTTGCCCGATGAACTTGCGGTGTTAACGGCTTCTTACATCGCGATATCCGAAGATCCTAATGTGGCGAATTTTCAACAACGTGGGACTTTTTGGCTACGGGTTCATCAACAATTTGTCACGAGACGTGGATGTGATGAAAGAACAAGAGATTGTTTAACGTCAAAATGGAGGGACGTTAACCAAAAGTGTTCGTTGTACAACGGGATTTATGGTCGCGTTAAACGAAACCGTCCGAGCGGAGGTGGTGATGTTAAAGTGCAACAAGAGGCTATGCTTGAGTTCCAAGAGATCGATGGGAACTTTACTAACTATATCCCGTGTTGGCAACTTTTAAGGTTATCCCCCAAATGGAAACCGGTTGGCGATGGCCATCAAAGGCGTGCCAAAAGGTCCAAAACATCTTCGTCAACCTTCGAAGATAGTCAAAGTTCGGACGCACATGTCAACTTTGATTTAAACAAAGAAGATGATGTTGATGTTTTTGAAGACATGCTCCGACCTATGGGTAGGAATAAGGCTAGAGACAAACGACCAACGAGTAGTATGGAAGAAGAATTCAAGGGTTTGACAACCAAAATGGATGATATTCTCGAATTAAGCCGTCAACGTTTAGAGAAAAAAACCGAACAAGAGGCGGCAAAGATTGAAGCACGAAACAAGATGATAAAGTTGGAGGAGGATCGTCAACTAACCGAAGATATTGAATATTTGCAAAAACCGATACCAAACGAACCCGGTTTGGTACGAGACTTGATGTTGCTCAAAGTAGCAAAAATTAAAGAAAAATATGGAATAACCGATACCTAGTTTTTTATTTTAATTGTTTTATTTAAGTTTGTAATCGTTGTTTTATTTTAATGTATGATTTTACGTTTTTAATTGTTAACGTTAGTTATTTACCTTTTTTGTTAACGTTTAATGTTAACGTTTTTAAAAAAAAAAAAATAGTAGTTAAAGCCCAAAAACTACCTTCAACGCCCCACCCACTACTCCCATTTTTAAACAAAAACTCATCTTAAACATGGGACACATGTCAACATATGCCCCAACCCACACCATAAAAAAGCAACACCACTACTCTTGGTGAAGTCACATGCCTTACCACTAGGGCATTTGGTGGTGGTTTGTGTGGTTATTTGTGTGTTTTCTTTATTTGTTTGGTAGAAATGAAAGCATAGTTAGTATTATTAGGTTTGATAATTAGCTTGCTGAGAAACCATCACAAAAGTGGCCTAATGGTTAAGCACTCTGATGTCGGTTCAAAGGTACACTTTTGGGGTGGCTAGGGAAAGGGTCGGAAACAGCACAGGGATACCCTGGTTAGGCCGCGTACATCAAACTCGTTCTCCCCGGGGTAACCTGAATAGGGAAAAACTCATTCGATTTATAATTAGGTTGCTAAGAAAATAAATGTTTTTCTAATTCTATATTATTGAGAGTGCTAGTCCTGCATATGGTGTTTTGACACGAGTGATAATATGTTTAGATAAGTACTAAAAGTAGGTGTTTTAAGCATTGTATATCTTAAAAAACAATGAGCAGATAATATGCCCCCCCCCCCCCCCCCCATCCTTCTTGAATATGTCACCCTCAAATGTGTATCTAGTGCTTTAATCTGTTTATTCCATTTAATATTGCCATTTTGTGTTCTGAGGACCATTGAGTGTAAAGTTTGGAATGAACAATCTCTTCGTTCTCAATAACGGAAGGTTATACTTATACTATGTGATGTTTGTATAAGCTTGATCAATAGTTGATGCTTCATGTGTCAAGACTTATGTGAGTAGATGATAATCTTTCATGTTAAATATTGCTCTGGCGTTTATAGCATAAAATTTATACCAACAAGAGATTATTAGTTCCTTATGAGTGGCTTTACTCATCAAATGACTTGTTTTCTGGACGCTTAACAATCTCCTTGGCACTTGGTTTAGTGTCAAAAAATTGTGTGTCCATTTCTGTTCGTTTTGTTCTATTCTTAAAAGAGGTTATACTACTCACATGGCACGATAAGTCTAAAAATTAGGATGCTGAGAGGAGACTTCCTGTGTTAGCTAAAACCGCTGCAAAAGTGACCACAGCTATTTCATGCGGTCTGTCTGTGTGACCAATTCTTTTCTATACATTCAATGTTGTTAGTTACTTTATCTTTTGATTAGCTTCTACCTGGTGTTGCTTATAATTTTGGTAACATTGTGGATTTATTTACCTTAATCTCTATATCTTTATTTGCAATTTTATGAAGCTGTGATGGAGAGGTATGCAAATGTTGTCATTTCTGTAAAACATTGGGTCTAAACTCGGTGGATATTGTTTAGTCTTGTGTCGAATCTTGTTCCTCTTTTAGCTGCTAAATACGAGTATCTTATAGTTGACTTACTAAGGGACTAAAAAGCAAAACTCAACAATATGTTTTGACGTTCACGGGTCGAAATCTCATTTCACACCATAAGTTTTCGGCACTGATAGTCATACTCTTGTTGATAGTATTATTGCATATTCCTAATTTTATTTTCTTCTTTTGTTGATTGGTTGATACTTGATTGTTTTCAATGTTAAGAATAGCATATGCTGGATGCTGTGGTGGCACCTAGGCGAATGCTAGTCAGATAGGTATGTTACCAAGGTGTTTTGCTGTCAGCGTTACCTGTTTTTTATTAACCTTTTTCTGAATATGTCAAATCTGTTCAACGTCACTATAAGGAGTATTTCCATGAATTATCACCTCCTTTATATAGAGCATAGCCGTATGTTTCACATAATTCTGCAAGTATCTGGTGGACTCCTGAAAACAGATTACTTGACCATATTCATAACATGAATGAATATTCTGACTTCCAGTTTACGATTGCAGATAGAGTCTTTATCACTTACATTTCACGGGCATGATCTTATTGTTGATTCTGAGCTGGAGCTCAACTATGGGAGGTTTGTGTCATTTACATCGAGTTGATGCATATCACTTTTGTTTGCACATATGGGCTGATAATTGTTTTCGTAATTTAATCCTCCTTTTTTTCCTTTTTTTCTACCTTTTAGACGATATGGTTTACTCGGGTTGAATGGCTGTGGTAAATCTACTCTTCTGACTTCAATTGGACAACGTGAGCTTCCCATCCCGGAGCACATGGATATATTCCATCTTACTAGAGAGATTGAAGCTTCTGATATGTCATCACTTGAGGCCGTGATGAATTGTGACGAAGAGAGGCTGAAATTGGAGGAAGAAGCTGAACGTTTGATTGGACAGGTAAGCAATCTGACACTGATCATTTGAAGTATTTAAAGGGTGTTTTAGAGGGGAAAATTTGTTGGTCAGGTAACGGGTCAAAAGGGTGCGGGTACAAAAAGACCCTGTTTGTCCGTCTGTTATAAATAAGTATATTATTACAGTTATGATTAAAACAAAATATTATTACATTGAAAATCTATATCTTTGAGTAAACGCTTAAGAGTTGGATTTTAAGCAGTGTTCAACCCATTTGACCTTGACCTTTTATCTTTTTTGGAACCATTTGACCCATTAGAAAAATTCACAACAAGATCAAGCAAAATGGTTCGAATTTACCAACTCTAGCTGTGTACTAGAGATAAAATTTAGTTAGTACTGATTGTTTCTACTGCACAAAGGCTTAGATAACATTTACTTTCTAATTTGGAATTAGGATGATGGCGGTGGAGAAGCTCTCGAGAGAGTTTATGAACGTTTGGAAGCTATGGATGCATCTACCGCTGAGAAGCGTGCTGCTGAGATTCTGAACGGTCTTGGTTTTAACAAAAAAATGCAATCACAGAAAACACGAGACTTTTCTGGTGGATGGAGAATGCGGATTGCTTTGGCACGTGCTCTCTTCATGAACCCTACTATCTTGTTGCTTGATGAACCCACAAATCATCTTGGTAAGTTATTGCTTGTAAAACAATCTACTTTTTTTACAAAAAGAAATTGATTTAGGAGGTCATTGCATTTAAAATACTAAGTATCCTTTTCAAGCTGTTTTTTTATTTAACGTTGCGCATTCGAGATCCATTATAATCCAAGTCGGCCCATTCAATGCAGATCTAGAAGCTTGTGTCTGGCTGGAGGAAACCCTTAAAAAGTTCGAACGCATACTTGTCGTGGTCTCGCACTCTCAGGACTTTCTTAACGGTGTATGCACCAACATAATCCATATGCAAAACAAGAAACTGAAGTTCTACACAGGGAATTTTGACCAATACGTTCAAACCCGATCCGAACTAGAAGAGAATCAAATGAAACAATACAGATGGGAGCAAGATCAAATCGCGTCAATGAAAGAGTATATTGCTAGGTTTGGACACGGGTCTGCTAAGCTCGCCCGTCAAGCTCAGAGTAAGGAGAAGACCCTAGCCAAAATGGAACGTGGTGGTCTTACAGAAAAGGTGACACGAGACAAGGTACTTGTTTTCCGGTTTACTGATGTGGGTAAGCTTCCGCCACCTGTCCTACAGTTTGTTGAAGTTTCATTTGGTTACACACCAGATAACCTTATTTACAAGAAACTTGACTTTGGGGTTGACCTTGACTCTCGTGTCGCATTGGTGGGACCCAATGGGGCTGGTAAGAGTACTTTGTTGAAACTCATGACGGGTGAGTTAGTCCCCCTCGATGGTATGGTGAGACGGCATAACCACTTACGGATTGCTCAATTTCATCAGCACTTGGCGGAAAAGCTTGACCTTGAAATGTCGGCTTTGAC
Source organism: Artemisia tridentata subsp. tridentata (assembly GCA_021014915.2). Taxonomy (NCBI): domain Eukaryota; kingdom Viridiplantae; phylum Streptophyta; class Magnoliopsida; order Asterales; family Asteraceae; genus Artemisia; species Artemisia tridentata. Next base: position 355,951,625 of record CP139505.1, read on the forward strand.
TTATATGATGACTGAGTATCCGGGAAATGAGGAGGAACGAATGAGGGCAGCTATCGGGCGGTTTGGGCTGACCGGGAAAGCACAAGTGATGCCAATGAAGAATCTTTCAGATGGTCAAAGGAGCCGTGTGATATTTGCATGGCTAGCTTATAGGCAACCACATATATTGCTTTTGGATGAGCCAACTAACCATTTGGATATCGAGACGATTGACTCATTAGCTGATGCTTTGAATGACTGGGATGGTGGTTTGGTGCTTGTTAGCCATGACTTCAGGCTTATAAACCAAGTGGCTCGTGAGATTTGGGTGTGCGAGAATCAAGCTGTGACGCGTTGGGATGGTGATATTATGGCTTTCAAGGAGCATTTGAGGAGCAAGTCTGGTCTATTGGATTAAGGCATTAGACCAATGTCATCATAGGCTCGATATTAAACATGGTTAAGCTGGGTTGGGATCGGCCAGGTGGCTAAAACAGACCCCCAAAAGCTGAAAAAGGAGCAAACACAAGAATGAAAAATACAGATATTCTTTTGAGACTTTGGGGGACTTTAATCACTTACCATTTCCTCTCCCACGTTTGATGTCCAATTTAGTAATATATATCATCTTTCATTAAAGATTGTAAAATGTATGACGATGTATTCTCTATCTAGATGCTCTAATGTGTGTGGAGTCAGGTCGGCCATATTGCCTAGATTTTGGCCAATATTTGGACTGACCTAGGAAAGTAATAATGAATTATATCTTTGATACGTGCTACGATCGTTCATCATTTCATTTCAAGGCAAATTGCAGCGTGTACTACTATCAGGCTAACGACATTCATTATCTTGTTACGTAGTTTTGGTACCTGCGGATATTTCGACTGTTTAAAGTTATTTATCAGAGTTGCAAAAAGCAAAAGAGAAAATATTAGCCTGAAAAATGCTATCTATGCAGTTTTGGTTGGGTGTCATTTATTAGAAAAAATGAGGTAATGCACCCGCGCGTTGCGGCGGTTTTTTTTTGCGTTTAATTTTTATGCTAAACATATAAAATAGGATTGGTTTTGCAAAGTGTCACATACTTCGGGGGTATTTTTAGTCATTTTTTCAGACTTTGTGAAAAAGGACTCCTTTTGCAAAGAGGCAATGATTTCAGGGGTATTTTTTGTCATTTTTCCAAACTTTCGAAACAGACTGTGAAAAAGGACTCCTTTTGCAAAGAGTCGTCGACTTCAGGGGTATTTTTTGCCATTTCTCCAAACTTTTGAAACGACGTCATCCATGTGGTCACCGTAGATATAACGTGATAGCACTGTAGCACTTTAGCAATGGGCACTGTAGCACAGTTGTTTTTTGGGGGCCAAAACGGCATCGTTTTGTACGCCTTTTAATAATATTAGTAATAGTAATGAGGTTTAAGCCCACATTGGGTCCCTGGTTCAGCAAAATATGTAAAAAGTGCAAACCATCAGGCCCCAAACCAGCACAGAATGGAAGCCACAGGCAATCGACGACACTTTTCTTTGTGCTTTATTTCCGAACAGTTGCTTTCTTCTACACTTTGTGAGTTGTACCTCGAGTACTTCATATCAACTAGAAACAACTGTCATATACCGTGCAACATTCGGCCGTTTTAGTTCAATCAATCATGTACTAATTAACACCTTTTGGGATATGCCCTTTTTCGTTAATGATATGCCCTTTTAACAGCAGATGTTAGACATATTCCTTTTCTTCAGCGCTGTTTGCAAAAAGAAAACTTGGTCACACCAGTTATTTATAGATGTGCTTCGAGTCTAATCGCTATGTGAGAATTATAAGAAAGTAAACAAGGAGGTGAACTAAACATTATGTTTGGTATTTGTAAAGTTTTGACCACACTAAACAAATAAAATGATTTTGAGAGTTTTGTGGTTTAGTCTCTAATTGTGGATATTAAAAAGATATCTATGTATAATAAGCTGCAGGCATAGTTCATAGGTATGTTATTGATGTTACTTTCATAGTCTCATATAAGAGCCTAAACAAACATAAATAGACACACCACAAAAACTATATTCCGAATCATGTCAACTATGTGAATGGATGTATAGTTTTAGGATTTGGTAATGTGGCATGCTAGTGATATATATTTAGGATTTGGTCTTAAGATGACAGTTATATATACTTATAAGCCAATTTGCGAAAGATATAATCTAAGGTTTAATTGTTTAAACGATGAGTTATAAGAAGGTAGTTGAGTTTATGTAGTCGATAATACAAAAAATGTTTGTAATCTGGCAAAATTAAGCATGTCATCAAGATGGGTGTACTTGATCTCATAATCAGTATATTTACTTAATGATTATAAATCACCATTCTTAATCAACATAAACCGATGAGAACAGATACATGTAAATGATTAACCAAATGGATTTATTGCACCAAAAACCCTTTTAACTTCATTTGTCAAGGGTTTACAAATCGACGTGCAAACAACCAACATTTAGAAATATAAGTAAATTTGTCATAATATTAGCAAGTTTCCACCATGTTATGATATGAACGCCATTCTTCTTCACCATCTTGAGACCCTATTTGTTCCTCTAGCATCCATTCTAGCTCACTCGGCCTGCAAGGTATCATAAGAGCACCTTCATGGTCGAACCCATACTCTTCTGCGGCTCTCTCCAAGAGTCTTAGAAAAGTAGGATGTTGAAGGCATGTCATAGGCACAACAAATCTCCTTTCTACATAATCATCGGATGTTATCACCGCAAAGTGACCTTCTTTCACATCTTTTGGGACCATTTCTTGGCTAGAGAAGGAATCTCTCCTTTTCTTAGCCAAGAATAAACCCTTTTGCAATTTCTCCACAACTAACTTGAGCTTCAAAATGCCATTGTTTTTCTTTCCACTATTACTACCTCTCACTTTTGCCATTCTAATTTTCTATATTTTCTATATCAAATACTTTAAATGATAATTTGCAATGCGCTTCCTCGTCATTTACCCTTATATACACCACTAGACTACGAGAGAAAGCGAGAGGTAGAGAGGTTAATGTGGGCACTAGCATGTGAATGAGGATTGAGGATTTGATCATCAGGACCCCTATTAAGGCACAGTCACCTCATGCCTACTTTATTGACAAATATTATGACTTATCATATAATGTAGACGACAGAAAACACACCCTGAAATTTATCAGGTGTATGGGACCTTGAGACTTGAGATGGTCAAAAAATTCAAGGCAGCAGGGCCTAAGCAACACCCCATGACAATCACAATACAAGTTATTATTATTTTCAGAACGTGGTATCGACACCAAAGTTATAATAGGTCATTAATGAATGAACGCGTTTATTATAATCTCCCCCTCAATATAAAAAGACAAAAATTATCTTGAAAAGGCGGGATAACCTTAAAACAGTTGAACTAGGAGTGGCATCTTACCAACATGACCCAAAACCGACAAAAAAATAAACAAGTTAGGTTGGGTTAAATGAGTTTCGGGTCATGTTAGGGTTGACCCACCTAAACAGGTCATGTTCAGGATGTGTATAGGTTAAATGGATCAACCCATCAACAAATTTCATATGAATTTTATATTTATAACGGCTGAAAAGGGTTGACCCGCCAACCCGTTTAAATAAACAGGCTAAATGTTTAGTTTTCTGGTTACTTGTGCTGGCTAGGATTGTCCATGTGTCACTTGATTACTTACACAAGCCATATTCCAGTTTGGTTGTGCGAACCCACCAAACCCGAACCCAACCCGCATGTGAACCTTCACCAATCGGCTACAACTAGAACGGGGTTTACAACTAATTAGTTGTACGTTAGTTTTGTTAAGTTGTACCTTTAATAAATAAGGGGGTGTGGGTACTGCTAGTACAATAACTCAATAAGACCTGGACTGAATAAGTGCATCACAAGGTCCCAAAATGCCAGAGGGTAGTAAGTGTGACTGATTAGGATTGATCGATACTATATTTTTTATTTACTTTTTATTTTGTTTGTGTCGAGTTACTGGTAGACAAGGCAAGTCAGAACTGTCTTCTTGTTTGTCAAGTTAATTAACTATGGTTAACCTTAAAAAGTGATATAATCAGCTTATGTTTCTGTAACGATGTTGTTTGGCTATTAGAGTAAGATAGTGATATCTTAAAGTTTGTTCCTGGCTAGGAAGTATGTATCAAACAAGGTGATTTAAGGGATTAGAGGCAATTTTCACATAAAAATTAATCAAATATCGAAATGAGTTCGAATATTTTATGTCGACAGTACTAGAAATCAAATACCGTACTAAGAAATATTGAAAAAATGAATACCTGATGCAGATATTTCTACATTAACGTTGTTGTAGTGCATTTATGGGAAATTTGAGAAAAAGATATTACTGTCGGCTTCCTTTGATGAGTCTAGTTGCAATCGTTTTACAATTGGTTGATGGATGATTCAAGGTTCTCTAGTTGGTCCAGGCGCATTGCTTTGTGCATTTATGGGAAATTTGAGAAAAAGATATTACTGTCGGCTTCCTTTGATGAGTCTAGTTGCAATCGTTTTACAATTGGTTAATGGATGAATCAAGGTTCTCTAGTTGGTCCAGGCGCATTGCTTTACGATGGTTGAATAATCTGTCCCTACTTGTAATGTTAAAATTGGACTACTCTCGTAAGGTTAACATCATATCTTTTTCAGAAGAAGAGACCACAAGAAAAACAAGGTATTAAAAACGATGATGATAGCTAAATGATATTATAAAGTCTAGATCTTGTGAGTAATAACTCAGACCATTCATCATACGGTTAAATAAGAATTGAAGGGACAGTTGACAATCTCATATGAGAATTTGTCAATATTACTAAAAATCAGACCAAACATATGATAATATTATATACACGAGTTTCTCATAAGGTTCTTGATAAGAATGCATTATGCCTTAAAATAAACAATGTTCATAGTTCTATAATGCAGTGCATATCAGTTGATATGTAACAAAAAAATTTACTCTGTAATATTGTATATGATTTCTTTGGTCATTGAAAGAATGTGCAGTTTTTCAATATTTGAGCACTAATCTGCTACTTCTATTCATTTATGTATAAAACTCAACATTACAAAAAGGGTTTATCTATTTTTCCTAATACTATTACTTGTTAGTATTATTTACAGGCAGAGAAGACTGTAGAAAACCAGGGGTATGAAGGCGTTATCAAGTTGTGCTGTGTATGCCTCTAGCAAACCACTCACCGTGACAGCCAACAGAAGAGACAACCAGTGCTGCACAAGTATTTAGCAAAGTGTCAGGAAAATCACAAATCAAAACATAAGTTTGTATTTCAGAAACATGAATCCTTGATTAAAGATGGCAACTTCGACCTATTTACTTAAATGAGTTGATTTTTGTTACAATTCATCTGAATAAAGACCAAATGGACCTGATGGCGGTCCAAATGGGCCCAGTGTTTTTTTATGCAATTGTTCAATTGTACCAAATTTTATTTTGATATTTGAGAGTTGAACTTCCACTCCTTTCAATGAATGAGAAATGACTCATACACCACTTTTGGTAATTTTAGTTACTTTTCTTGGCAATTTACACTTTAGTTTTTTTGTAATTGAACTTGGCGCATCAATTAATTACCCAAAAAAAAATGATAATAAGACATCGAGTTAATCAAACCAGACACACCAAATATATACAGATAAAGATATACCTGGGTGAACATGTGTCCGGTGGCAGCCAAGAGTGGAAGTAAGGCAGAACAAGCAGCCAGGACCGATGTTATGCCAGCAGCAGTTCCTTCAACAGTTTTTTCTGAAAGAAAATCATAAAAATTTTAGTTGGAGACGAAGCATAACATAATTACCAAACATAATAAGTTATACTCACTGCCTGTTTTACTCCACCGAAGAACGCCATATTTGTATCCAACCATAGATGCCTATAAAACATTTAAAATATTTGTTAGATCATAAACCAATGATGCAAAGTACTTTTAAGATGATCTGATTAGGTGAATGTCTTATTTTGGTAATCAAAGCCTTTTTAGATGGCCTATTTTAGTAAATAGTATAAAAACGTAATTACCAAATTGGATAAAAGAAACTTTAACTACTGAAACATAATTACCAAAAATCAGAGAAAAAATCAAATCACCAAAGTAGCTCATTTGTATCTTAAATTACTAAACTAGTACGGAAAACATAAAAATATAATTACCAAATTAAACTATTTTGTAAAGTACTTTGCTCCTTTAATTTGCCCATTTAATTACCGAATACATATAAAAAAAATACTATTCTTACCATGGTATCTCCGATTCCAAGGCTTAGAATTCCAGCAAAAGGAGCTAAAGGACGATCATTGAATCCAGAAGACATCCAGATAGGCAATGCACATCCCAAAAGAAGCGAAAAATGGCTGCATATACAAGATGCACAAAACTAAGCACATGCTCACTGTTATCTAGAAATTTTTTTTTTTTTTGCAATACAGGAAATAAAAGAATTACCTGACTATAAGAAGATCAGAATCACGATGATCAGTGAAGGCATTCATAAACTGGTGCACAATTGGTCCCAGTGGCCAAATTCTCCATACCTGCCCAGTAACTTTTTGTTATATGCCTATAACATTATAACACAAAAAAGAATATCAACAACAAAAACAAGTTTCAAGAGGAATTTACTCGAATAATTTCCAGCACTAAGAAAACCCCCAAAGCTGCACCAAAAGCCAAGTTGAGAAACGATGGCTGAAAAAAAAAACAGATAAAGGACAAATTATTAATTTTGCATGCACTAGCTAAAATTCTAAAAAGTCAACTGAACATGGTACGGTTAAACAGGTAAACAGAAGAATAAGTTAAAGTCAAATGAGTCAAAAGTGGCCAAAAAGTCAAATGAACATGTTTTGACTTTTGACCTGAATCAATGTTTACCCATTACCCAAAGTCCAAGCCATGCATTTTGCCTCCAATAGAAAGTGGTTGATCTAAACTTGGAAGCCCTGATTACCTGGAAGATAAGTGCTGGCACAAACATCAAGACTGCAACCAGATGATAGTATTTTCTGAGAAGAATTCGCTCAATCTTACTGTTCTTAGAGATGTTGTAAAACCGCAACACTGATGCAGATATAACAGCCACCCAATATATACACAAGGAAAGCCTTTTGTGTGGTTCAGAGAAAACAAAATTTAACACCCTGAAAAGAAAAACTGAGTTGTCACATATATACATGATAATAATGCATGCAAGGGTCGGGATAAAAGTAGTTTAAAGTGAATTAAGCTACAGAGACTGGTAGTACCATAAGAAGGGATGAATAGAGAAATCTTGGACAAACTGCATCCAAAATGGAGCAATGGCTAATACGGTGAATGCTAGAGAACCATAAAATATAGTAGATCGTCCAGACTCATGATGTCCTGTGACTTCAGCATTTGATGAGGTTGTATAAAGTTCCCATCTTTGAAGGATAAATTTGAACAACATTGGAGAAAGCAGTAGGCCAAGAAGCATCCCCTGCATGCATTAAAACAAATGTCTCTTGTGAAACAGTATGCGAGATCAAATATATTAAAGAGTTGAGAAGTATGAAGAAATGCGAACCTGAATAATAGTGCATATCTCACTTCTTTCCACACCATATGTGATCGAACGTAACCCATATGATACAAGGCGCTTGCTAATCTGTTGAGACAAAATATGGTGTTAAACATATACGTATATAGTATGGCATCTCACCAATTGAAAAAAAAAAATTCTCTTTCCACCCCCTATCGCAAATATAAAGAATTTGTGATCCCTAAAACAATTAAACAACATGGATGTGCATCATTGAATAGCAATCATGGGATGCTATCTTGATCAAAGAGCCACACACGAAACATTTTCACACTTGCAATGTATAAGAAGTTGACGAACAAAGAAAGAGAATTTAATGCTGACCTTTGCTATTGTAAATGCGGAAATGTCTCCAAAATAAACAACAGATCCAGCTGTAACCAAAAGTGCCTCGCCTAAAAATAGAAACGATGTCGTTGGTAAGAAACACAAAAACAAACTATGAAGAATACACAAAGAAACACGAAGTATATACCAAAAGAAGCACATGCTGGAAATGTTTGAAGAACATGCTGAATGAACTTCACAGCTGCCAATCCATGGATAACGACCCACAACAAACTCAATGTCATGTACCGTCCTGCAAGATGGGTAAATCGCAGTATAACTTTCACTTTTAGTAACTTCTCATTCAACTTGAGTAATAAAAGACACGATTTATATTCCAAAAGCTGTTTAGTTGGGAACAAAAAGTAAGATCAACATACTCACCACTAGGTGACCTTGCAGCAAGCGATAGATAACACATTGCTGCAAATAAGGCTATACAACCAATGCTGAACTTTGTGTGCCAGCCTCTATGAGAAGACACTGATTTGTTCTTGTTGGATTCATGTCGACAAATGAAGTATAGGAAAACCAGCACAAAGAGGCAACTAGTAGAAGTGGCCCAATATTGTAACCGTATATACGCAACATCTGCAAAAGAAGATATGCCAAAGCACAACGAGTAAGATGACAGAAATGACCAAGTTAGAGTCCTACCAGCAGTCTGATCTGGTCATTAATTGACTATGGCTGAATTTGGTTATATTATTGCAGTCGAATAAAACCATTTCTTCTGTCAAAAGTATATTTTGGTTTGAAATCCGATCCTTAAAGGGGACATGTTATCATTAGAGTATGTTTTATCAAAATTCTAAAACATCAATCATTATTATCCTAGTGACAGCGTGGATGTAGGCATTTTTGTTGAACCATGTAGACTTTGTGTTCCACTTATTGGTATTAAATTGTGCATGTGTGATTACCGATTCTAACAAGTAAAAAAAAAAAAAAAAAAGGATCGATTTTTAAGCAATGTACCTTCAATCGTTACTTCGTTCACCAACAATCCTCTCCTTAGCTGTATCAGCTTTGAAACTGCGAGACCAGGAAGGGTAACTGCACCTAGAAGAATCCCTGATGAAGCACCCGGCCTAATACGATAAACATGACAAAAAACCAACAAATTTAGAATTACCAAATATCGTCAGTAATCATAGATTCATAGATACAGAACCTCTCTTAAATCCTTCGGAGCACGAATACCAAGCAAACACAAGTATCGTTCTTTCTGTTAAAGTTTTAAGCCAAACTTTAAACTCTAAACGAAGGCCTAGTTCTTTCCTAAAGCAAAAAAGTTTACGAGCTTGGTGGCAACATTTTCAAACATGTACTCCTATCAATTTGAAACGGACTAATGACTTAGCAAATGAACGTACTTAAACTGATGGTCTGTTTTAATAACTGTATGCTATGATGTCTTGATCTTAGTTTTATTCAAATAGACCAATTTGGTAATTTAATAACCCTACAAAAAGGTTCTCACTTATGTGGCATTTCTATGATGAAGCGTCATTTCAAACAGTAATGATACTCCGCACTTTTTAATTATAACTAATTTGGTAATCTCACAAACGGTTCCTTGGCTCCTTGCTTATGTGGCATTTGACGACACCTGTTATCACTAGTTAGCAAACGAGCTCATCTAAAAAACAAACTTACAATGTCTGGACATTATCGGCTGTAATTACCAACGCACCTAAGTAAATTAGTATATTTTGAAACAATACCGAAACAAAATAATGAATACATTAGTCTTGTTAGGGTTTCCATCATAATTCCCAAAGGGCAAAGTCGCACAAAAAGGTACTACACTTTAGGCCAGTTTAAATTTTAGGTATCAAACTTTTTATTTCTCGGTTTAAGCCGTATCATTGAAGTTAACTTATTGTGCAAACTAAGGTTTTTTCAACTTTTCGGTCATTCCGGCTAAAATTATGATACAGAAAAGTCGAAAAAACCTTACATTGCACGAAAGTTAACTTCGAGTTCGATGATACTTTAGAGGGCACGGTGCAAGGACCCTATGGCGGCCCTATAATAATTATATGCACACCCTTGTGTTACAGCGCTTCCTTTTGCTTCACGGCGTTTGCGTTTTTCTTTTCTTTTTTTTTTCTTTCTGTAAGTGAGTGGATATTTTTTGTGTGTTACAGAATGTTATTAGGAGGCTTATTTGGGTTTTGTGTTATAGGATAAAAAGCTGATGTGGCGGTGCCTATAGCAGTTATAAGGCGTGTAACATCCCGCCTACTCTGACCACAATATTGTCCGCTTTGCTTTTGTGGCCCTCATGTGAAGACTTCCTGGCCGGTACACTACTTTCACATGAGCACGCTTAACTACACAGTTCCTAAGAACTCCACCCGCAGTAGACCACAAAACGCGTTGTTGTCATTGTAAGGCGAATGTTATCTTATGAAAATAGCATCTCTCTAGGCGCAAACTGCAACTGCACCTAGCTCTCTTAAACTAACTAAGAAAAAAACAAAAGTTGAGTAGCTTAAATTTAAATTCACCTAAAAGTACATTATCTTTTCGCGCAATTTACCCCAAACTAAACTATCCTAATTCCTCTATGCATCAACTAAACATCCAATTTAAACTTAATCACAATAATTAACATCAAAATTAGACTTAAATTTGAATTTGTGAAGGTACCTGGCGTTGAAAGGGAGCGTGGATCCGTGAGACTCGAAAGCGATCTCGACGAAAAGGGCGAAAAGAGTAAGAACAACGAAAGATAAAGTTTCGTATAAAAATGAAAGAGGTGTAGCGTATTGAATGGCTGTAACAAATAATAATACCACTGCTCTTTCACCGTTTAATAACACCATAATAATAATAATATTCGATTTGATTTTTAGGGCTCAAAATCAAAAATTGGGGAAAATTGCATTCATGGATGGATTTTTTTTTTTTTTTTTTTTTTAAAGGATAAAATGAAAGCGGAATTATCAAGAAGACTTTGTTTGGCGCGTACGCGGTTGGGTTGGACAGGGTCGTTGGAAAAGTTGGTCAACCTAACGAGTTTTTAAATTGAGTTTTCTTATATGACCATAGAGTTTGATGTTGATTGAAATCGTACGAATAATTAGGGGCAAGGTTGTAAAAATCGCAAGTCGGTAGTCGGTCGGTTCTTGCAATGGGTGTAAGGCTTTTTGTATTTTCGGCCAGTTTTAGGTATTTACGGTAAGAGCCTCTTATTTGGCATAAATCCAATAAAACAATTTTAACCACTAATTTTTTATCAAAACAAAAAAATAAACTTTCACCCTTTTTTAAAAAGTTAAATATCTCGCAAATCATTACGCGAAAAAAATTATACCATCGCGACGATAATTAAATTATCTTTCTATAGATATGCATTTCTATATACTTTCGACGATTATTTTTTTTCATCATAATTTGTAAAAATCACTGTGATTATGTTGTTCTTTACAAATCACGTATGATTTTTCTGGGCGGAAATTTTGAAAAAAGAAAGTTCGTCGAAAGTATAGAGAATTACATATCTATAGATAGATAATGTAATTCTCGTCGTGATGGTGTATTTTTTATAGCTCCGAGATTTACCGTTTGCAAGATATGTTGTTTTGAAAAAAAAAATGAAAATTAATTTTTTTATTAATTTAGATGAAAAATTGATTGCTAAGATTGGTTCTTTTGATCTATGATAAATATGAGATCTATATTGATCTCAACTCTAAAGTAAAATCTGACTTATACCCTTATACCAACAGAGATGAGTTCAATACCCTAAACACATACTGTCCACTCATTTTTCTCATCAAAATTAAATAAAAAAATGCTTTTCACCTTTTTTTTATGATTGATTTTATTTTTAATTTTTATGACCATAGTGTTTGACGTTGAAATCGAACCTAAATAAGATATTTTTTATTTTTTATTTTTTAAATCGTTTAAATTATATATTTAGAGCCGCATTAGTTTATACTTTAAATAATGATAGGTTCATTCTTTGCATTTAATCTTTTTCAATCGGCTCTATATACAACCAATTATACATATTTTTGTTTTTAAACGTAGCCCTTAAGGCTATGTTTAGTAGAACCCTATTTTTAAAAGTCTTGCTAACAATTTTAAAAGTTTTAAGCGTTGTAGTTTTTGTTTTAGAAATGAAAATCATCCAATCAGAACAAGAATTGATTATGTTTTTATACTTTTAAGATAGCATTCATGTTTGTCGGAATTTTCATATAATGATAATAACCATTCATTGGTTAACGGCAACTCTTAATGTGGTTGTTAGCAAAATCCTTTTTTTAAGTGTGTAAATTAATTGATTGGTTTAATTCGAACACATAGTCTACGGTTAAATCATGATTGAATGACATGGTGATAAAGCATCTAATATTCTTGCAAGACGTATAGGGTTCATATCTAGTTACATATTCGAGGACGGTCAAGAAAATGATCAAACACAGCCGAGGGATACTCGGTTAATGAGTTAAAAACTCGCTCTCGTCAAATAAGTTAAAGAAGGAAAACCTGATCTCTTTACCTTAATCTATCAGTTAGGCCAAAGCCTTGGTGCTAATTATATAACTGAATATTTTTTATGAAACTAACTGGTTTATAGTTCCATTTGTATATTAGGACACCTTATAAGCAGTCCATGTGCATCAATTAAGAGTTTTTTTTTTTTTTTTTTTTTTTTTTTTTTTTTTTTTTTTTTTGTCATTCTCTTGGCTAGTTCCTTGTTAATTTATTCAGCTCAATTTACTATTTACAAAATAGTCTAGAGAGTAGTATTAGATACTTAGTCATAAAATAATAAAAGTAAGTAATCCAATACGTCAAGACGGTATGGGAGGTGAATAACAGCTTACCCTACCTGTCTTCCAACGTTATGGTCCCAATACCGTCGAAGACGGTGTATGGGGGAGGTTGAGACGTTGACAGCCTTACCCCTACATAAGGTAGAGAGGTTGCTTCCGGTTCTACCAAAGATAGAAATGGACCCCCGGCCTTTTGTAGGGAGTGAGGATCGAACCCTTGACCTCTCGGTTGAGAGGAAAGGGGTTTTCCAACTGATCCAACCCTACTTGTTTATATACTTAGTCATAGATTCACCTAAATTGATCAGGTTTGAACCAATCATCCAATAGAACATTTGTAAACCTATCAGATTGGACAATCATGGTTTGACAAGGTCAAACAAAGAGCAAGACTAATATAGGACTAGGACCGATACCCGAGTGGCCCTTAAAGTAAAATACGGGACTACCTAATCAGGCGCCACCATCAAAAGAACCAAGCCAGCCCCATTGTAAAACGGATGAGTTTTGCATGTCCAGGTTACCCGGGGAGGGTGAGTTTGATTCAGAGGTACGCAACCTAACCAGAATATCTCTGTGACTGTTTTCGACACTTTCCCTTGCCACCCCCAAGACGTGTACTTAGTTAGGTTTAAACCCGAGACCTCTTGTGAGGTCCAGAATGCCCCCCACTAGGCCATCTTGGTGCTGGTCCTAGTGTGTTTTGGTTAATCAAAAACCAACACCCGAACTTCAAATATAGCTTCCTGAGATGAAGTTGGAACACATGAAATGAAATAATAACACACCAAGGGAATGATGAAGGAAATGATGCCTGAGGTTTCCTACAATTTTTTTACAAAAATGAAGAGCAAAATTGGACTAATCATATTACAAGAAATAGTACATTCTCAACAACCACCCAATCGGGGATATATATATCCATTCATCGTCTACCATTCATCGTCTATCATTCATCTTAAGTTTACAACATACAAATCTATATAAAGACGAGTTCTTCTTCACACAAAAATGAAGCAAAACAAACACAAGAACCCGATACCCAAGAGCCATAAGTGAAAGGATCAATAGGTTCTTCCATTTAGAAGAACCATCAGGAGACACATCGTATACATTATGAAGAGCTTGGTACCCTGATATCGTCCTAACTTGCCCCACTGCAAATGATGTTCCATCGTACTCGTTCTCCAAAAGACCCTAAAAACACAGGTTTAAATTTTAATTACTTAACAAGATTCGAATAATATGAACACCTACTTTTTTATAATGCACATATTTTAATCAAAATTTCAAAGAATTAAGCATACCTACTCCCACATCTATTTATGTTATCAAGTGACTATACGTATCGAGGTTTTAAAGATTTTATGTCAAATTCAACATGAGCTAATGGTCGATAGTATTGTGAACTTGCCTGAATTGAGTACGTGTGGAAAGCAATGTAGGATATAGGATACATCCATACGGGTCCAGGCAAAGCACTTCGAATTCGGAAGTAGCCAGCAGAAAGCATCATCACCACCTGCATACATACATACATACATATTGAGGGGTGTTTTTAGACATTTGGCTAACCGACATAACTATGTCTTAGAAAACTCACATGAATAAACACAAGTGTCGAGATACTCCAAAACATGTCTTGCAAAATGGTGGCAACAATGAGCACCATCCCTTCGTTAACCAAAAGGCACATGAAGAAGTTGAGTACAAAGTACATCATAAAGCTGAATTCGTTTCGAAGCCCAACCAGGAAGTAGAAAACTAGACTCGATGAGATGGAAATTAGAAACAAGAAAGGAAAACTGGCTAAGATTTGCCCCGTCAAGAAAACAATTCCTCCTGAGTGTTGATTTGAATCTTCGCAAGCATACACCTGCATTTAACATACGAATTGTTTTGTTTGTTATATTTATTGATATTATCTTTTTAAGGTTTCCTCCACTGTAAAACGTATACGCATCAGAATTACCTTGACCTCCCTTAGATGTGCAGGTACCCCAACAATGCTAAGAAGTGAAGCAAAAGAAACAAACACGAAGATTGCTGCAACTCTTGTCTGCAATTGAACAAGAAGATTCAAATTTTAAAGTTTTAAATAATTTCAGATAAAAAAGGAAAAAACAATGTCGCCTAATTGCATAAAACGGTACCCAACTTTGGACCAAGTCAACCTTTTTACTGACGTGGCACCTGCCGATTACAAATTTTTTGATGTCTTTTCTATCCTAAGAAAAGTTTATTTGACCAAAGTCGGGAACCTTTTAATGCAACTTACACTATCATGTAACATTCAAATTTATAAAACTCACCCCAACAGACGACAATGAGTGGCCTAAATCAGAAAAAGCAGTGCCAACACAAAGTGCAAGAAGCATGCAAAGAATTAACCGAAGCCAAAAATACTTCCACTCCCTTGACATAATCAACAATGATCTCCATGTCAAGACTGCAATTCTTGTAGCACTACTTGCCTTTCCCTTACTTTTAAGTGTCGGGCCTTCCTGTTACCATAAAGTCAACAACGATACATTTTTTTAAACAACCCCCAAAATGTTTACGAGAACTTGAAAAATAGGTGAATTAAATATATACTGTAACATTGTAATCAAATTTTACCCTCTCAGTTAGCCTATGTATCATAGTCACAACTGCCGCTGCATCAGCTGAAGACCTATATGTTTCTTCAAGGGTGCGGATTGCTACAGCAGTGTCCATATTAACTGATGAAAAATCCCCATGGTCGTCCTGTTAAAATTATTCCAAGAATTACTACTCGTCAGAAGAAAGGCCTATACAACTGTAATATTACAGGAAACGATTTCGAGCTTATAACACATTATAACAGTTGATAAAGGTTTTATTTACCGATAACGAGTTAAATTAAAAAAAAAAAAAAAAAAAAAAAAAGTTGAACGGGTCTAAAGGGTCGCCAAAACGGTATTCTTAACACATAAACCTCCTAAATCATTCTATTCGGAACACTATAATATAAATATATTAAAATTCTAGTAATCATATTGAAAACACTGATTATTTGAAAGAAGTTCAGAAGAAAATGACAAAAAACAGTTACGGATCAACCTGACCCGACCCATTTCTACTCCTACGAAAACTACCAGTTTTGACATGTCACCCATGACCCAAACCACCTGACATATCCAATTTTCCAACTTAATGTAATTAGATTGATCAGTAATAAAGTAAATACTTTTGAAAGAACAAGCAACATTGACCACAGCAAGTACGGTAAGAACCTAGTCAACCATAAACCAAGATTCAGTACAAAGAGAAGTGGTTACCTGCCAGGTTTTGCACATTGCAATAATCCGGTCAAAGTCCGTGTTTATTGCACGGAGAAAATGATCAGAAGGACTTTGCATAATTGGGCAAGGAAATCCAGCATTTGAGAAGTGCTGCGTGATTATAAATATCTTCATGTTTAGTAACAACAGGAATCAAATAACAAAAAGATTTGATATTTCAAACTAGGTGAGTTACCTGCAAGCAAGCCAATGTCTCTCCAAAAAACAATGTGTTCCCATTTGAAAGAAGACAAATTCGGTCATAGAGACCAAACACTTCTGTGCTACTCTGGTAAATGGTGAATATTAGGGTGCAACCAGTGCTCGCGAGCTTCTTCAATGTCACCATCATCAGAAGTGCAGAAACACTGAAAACCATATTAATCGTTATTATACATAATATAAAATTGGGAGAATTATCAATCTAACCCATTCGGTGTGCACCTATTACAAAATACAAACTTTACTCATTCTTTAAACTTCAACCGCAATGACTATATTTTGTGAAGCACCTAACATTCGGAAAACTTTAAAAAGGTACATTTGGGTGGTCTGCGAAATAAAGTCATTTGGTTATAAATTTACTAAAGGGTACATAACATAATAGGTTCCACACCAGATGGGTCGGAGTTGTATTTTCCCCAATCAAAATTACAAAAGTACATGATTTATTAATAGAAAAAAGATGACAAATACAACCTGTCAAGTCGGTAAAGAGGTTCATCTATAAATAACACTTGTGGCCTCATCACGAGTTCCCTAGCAATGCTAACACGCCTTCTTTCACCACTAGGAAGACCTTTCATGTAACAATGGCCACCTATGAGTTTATTTGCATAATCACCCAATGACATGGCAAGAATAGCATCCTCTACAACACTCTTCTTCTGATAAAAGAAACCGGGAAGTTGAAGTAGTGCCGAATAGTAAAGAAACTCACGCACGGTTAATGATCCGATTAGTGTGTTTTTTCTCTCAACAAATCCCTATTAATGGAAAAGGGATAAATAGTAAGAGGTAATGGGTACAATCTTTAATCATTTCCGATGGAACCCACAATGTAAAAATGTAAAATTTACCAACCAAAAGTTAAGATACGATCATTTAGTAACAAATCTGGAAAACCTACATAGGATCCGTATTGTAAAGTTGACTTTGCTCCGTTGACAAACACTTCACCGTATGTTTTGGCTGAATCATCCAACCTTCCTAGAAGAGTACAACAAACGTTAGAACACAATCAATCCTAAACTATAATCCAAATCTAAAATGATTAAATTAATACAGGGCAAACTGCAGGAAAATTTAATGTAATAATCGTTATGAAAAGTACTATTTTGAATCATTAAATGTGAGATAGTAACCATTTACACAATTTGTTGCATTGAATGGTTACAAATTGCATATTTTGGTAAGATATTACAAGTATTTTGCAATAAAAGGTTCAAATGTATGTTGCGCATATCATTGAGAAGGTGAATAAGTTGTTGCAGTAAAAGGTTACAAATTTGCATTGTTTGGTAAGAAACTGCGAGTATGTTACAATAAATGGTCAATGATGTACATTGCATATATCAGTAAGAGGTGAATAGTACATCGCATTTTCTTGCTGTTTGCCCTTACAAGCATGTTACATACCAGCAAGCGCTCTCAATAGTGTCGATTTTCCTGACTTCCCCGGACCCATAATAACCGTCATCGTGCCAGGTAAAGCATATCCGTTTGAACTCTTTATGACCCGATCAGAGTATTTTCTTTTACCCTTTATAGTAACTGTTAAATCCTTCCACACAATACTGGCCCCTGCAATCTTTCTTGCCACCACTGCACCTTCCGGCAATGGTGGTGATGGTAGGGACCCACTATTAAGCTTTGACAGAGACGGTGAAATGGAGGTAGTGGCAGTATTTATGGAGTCACCGCCACCTTCTTCTACTCTAACCTCGACATCTATATTATCTTCACCCCAATCGGGTGAATCTTCAAATGAAATCGGTTGTCTTAGAGAACCCGGTTTTCTTAAGTAGAAAAAGTTACTAGATGGTACTCTACTAGCAGGACTGCTGGCTGAAGACGATGAAGATCTATAGTTATCCGATTGAGACTGTATTTCTTCCATTGAGATATCTAAATTGGATATGATATCAAGTCATTCAAAACCCTGCAAACAGCAACTTTATATGAGTTATCACATAAAGTGGTCATACTCAGTAAATTCATTTCACGTCTTAACATCTGATCAAGAAACACTTCATATATAGAATAGAAGGGGGCATCTGGGATTGCTTAATTAGACTGCTAACGCTATAAAGATCACATTTTTACAACTTCAATTAACTAACCAACTTCAAGAAACACATCCAACACAACATTTGATCATAACCCAAATGGGATTCTTAAAAACTACACTAACTAAAAGCATAAGTAGCTAAAGACAACATTTTTATTATACTTAATGATGAAGAACAAAAAGGTGCTAAATTAAATGAGCAAAAAGGGTATGTAGAAAGAGTAGGGAATTGACCTGGATCTGAAGGGTGGCAAGAAGTGAAAGACAACAAAAGACTGTTTTGAGTTGTAAGACATTATTGTCTTAGTTCAGGTTTTGCTTCAACTTGATGAAGTTTATTTTTGTAAATAGCCCTTAATGTTTTTCTGTAATTGCAGTTATGTCCCTTGGTGTCGACACTAATGTCCTTTTCTTTTATGCCTTTCTTTTGTTGTAGTGTAAACGGACGGAACGAGGAGATAAATTGACCAGGTGTATTTAGGCTAAGCGGAGAAGACTAAGGTTGTGTTTGTTTCGGCTCATTCAGATCTAAATACGTCTGAAGTCTGATTCGGTCAGACATTTTCAGATTCAGACTGTTTGTTTATTCAGACATCTGAAGTCTGAATACATCTGAATAGGGTCTGATTCATTCAGACATTTGAATATGTCTGATTACATCTGAAAAGCTTAAACTTTACACCTACTTCTTTTCAATCCTTATCTCCTCATCTTGGTCTTGATTTTTTATTAATAATCAAGAATGGATGGTCTTTTGGTTTGTTTTATAGCGAAAGGATTGTTTTTTGTTTATTCAGACACTTTATAAAAACAAACAGACTAAAATAATTCAGATTCAGACTTTTGGACCACTAATGTCAAACAGACGTGGACGATTCGACATAAAATGTCTGAATTTAACAAACAGACTAAACAAGATTGCAAACATATTTTTTTTAACCTTAGTGCATTTATGAAAAGTTAAAATTTTTTTTATAAAAATTAACACTACGTTGCAAAAAATCATGTGTGTATCGAGACCACCCTAGTTCTGTACTTGGTGAGTGTGAAATTGTTACGTCAGCCTCATGTTACTATTTAACATTTTTTTCTTCCTCTACTTTTTTAGCATCTTCTCTAACTTCCTTTCAAACATTTCTTTATTTTCTATCATCTAAAAATACATGTAACACACACACTTGCTCTTAATACACACATAATTGTGTTTTTCTTTTCAAACCTCTCAGGAAGAAAGTTCCACAAAGGAAAAGATATGGGGTTTGCCTCAATAGTGTAGCGGTGTCTCATGTGAGGAAAACCAAAACAAAGCCTTCCCATAGCCTTTTCTTGTACCACACCTTAGATCAATAGTATAGTGGTGTGAAAAGTAAAGCTCGTTAAGAAAGGGTTTTAGCTTTCAAATTTGAAGGCTATCAATTTTCGAATGCCCTATATAAGGACAACAAAAATAGTTGAGCTAATTGCTTAAAACTTCTTCTAAATGTCCGCTCAAGTTTTGTTAAAGTATAGCTTGAATATATTTAACATAATATAACTTTAACCTAATTAGTTAACTAGGTTCAACCAAAACTTCATATATATACTACTCAAGCAATGTCTAGCTTTTTAAACACAAAATGCTAGTAGGATAGCTGAATTAGTAAAAGGTTGTTACAGTATTTCATTACTAAAATATGAGAGATTTTAAGGTTGATTCTAAGGTGGGTGATAAACAGCTGTATCCGTATCAAGCCTACCATCTCTTCTCACAAAATCTTTCCATCACGTCTCCATTTTGAAATATATGTGGCCTTGCTTCAAAGCCCATCTACACACTTCAACTGCCGTTTTTTGAGCTAGTCAAGTTAATCATATGTGA
Organism: Artemisia tridentata subsp. tridentata; assembly: GCA_021014915.2. Taxonomy (NCBI): domain Eukaryota; kingdom Viridiplantae; phylum Streptophyta; class Magnoliopsida; order Asterales; family Asteraceae; genus Artemisia; species Artemisia tridentata. The sequence continues at coordinate 355,971,806 of CP139505.1, forward strand.
TGTAAACAAATTTAAAGTGGTCACGTTACCGTCCTCAACAAGGAAGGCCCTATCCAACTTTTTTTTAATGATAAGCTCAAACCTCGTATATTAGTCAATAAAAGAAATCTAACACGACAGTTACCCAAAAAACCAAAAGAAAGAAGCCAATAAAATGATAACACCAAGTTGGATCATTAAATCATAGGGGTTAAACTGTCAATTAAAATTGTTGGGGAATAAATAAGAAATTTAAAGCTAAAGGGTTTTCTTTTTTGTTTTTCTATTACTTTCTTTAGGCAAATATTCTTTTCTGAAACAAATAGGAGTAGGTACTCAACATATGCTCTTTTAGTCTTTTTAATAAAGTAAAATTCATGATTAACCCTTTTTTAATAACGTATGGTAAAAGATATAGAGCAACTTTAAGTTTAGCTGAATAATTTAGCAGAAACTCCAAAATACCACCAAACATAATAGTGCAAAGAGATTATTAAATATTTACTAGTAAATGTGTAAACCACAATTTTTGCGAATTTAATAATATAAAGTTGTTTCCGTAATATGCACATGTCCTAGTGCGAAGCATATCATTTCAAGAAAGAACAAATACAAAAAGATAAGAAAGTGTTTTGGCTGTAAACCACATTTCTCAGTGTTAGCGTGTATTTGTTTCATTAAAATGGTTTATGTCTGAATTTGACTATCACATCTTACCAGTAAGAAGTGGCTAGAAAGTCTAATCTAAACGAAATAATGTTGTTTGTTTTTTTATAATTGTCCGAATGATTTTAAGTGCTCAGTGGCGAAGCTAGAATGGATTCAGTGGGGGGTCGGGATCTAATATACCGAAATTTCACAATTAAAATGAGGGGTCGAAACCGAATATACCGAAATTTTTCTACACGAAAACTATATACCCCCTACATCGCAAAAAAAATTTCGGGGGGTCGGGCGCCCCGCCCCTATGTAGCTGCGCCCTTGATTTTAAGTGCTCGTTTCTACAATTTATTTAAGTAACTTATGTAGATATGAAACAAGACTTTTTATCATAAATATAACATAGTTAATAAATGCGGAATTATTGATTGTATTGAAATGAATAATGAAGTTGTTACAATTACTGGGAAGAAACAAAACTTATATACACGTGGACTACTTCTAGCTGTTACTAACTAACATATTTACAACTTTGGTCCTTGTAGTTACTAACATGTCATTAGTAACCCTTATACTTATATTCTATATTTCCCCCCTCAAGTTGGAGCTTCTGAGAGGCCCAACTTGTCAGCAAGAAAGGAGTGTTGTTCTTTGCCCAAAGCTTTAGTCATCAAATCTGCCAATTGCAAATGAGTAGGTATGAATGCAGTTTGGAGAAAACCTTCTTGAATATTGTCTCTAGTGAAGTGACAATCAATATCCAAGTGCTTTGTTCTATCATGATAACAAGGATTGGCTGCAATTTTTTGTGCTGATTTATTGTCACAAAACAAAGTAATTGGCAATTGAACTTCAATGTGCAAATCTTTGAGTAAAAAGCTTAACCATAGTAGTTCACAAGTTGTGGCTGCCATACTTCTATACTCAGCCTCAGTGGAAGATCTGCTTACTGTAGCTTGCTTTTTAGTTTTCCAGGACACTAAAGCATGTCCCAAGAAGATACAATACCCTGTAAGAGACCTTCTTGTCATCAAACATGTAGCCCAATCAGCATCTGAGAAACCAGTGATCTTCAAATGAGGTTGCACAGGGTAAAATAGGCCTTTTGAGATTGTCCCCTTTAAGTACTTTAATAAATGAATGGCTGCTTGCATATGAGCATCAGTTGGTGCAGACATAAATTGACTTAAATGTTGTACAGCATATGAGATATATGGCCTAGTCATGGTAAGGTATAATAATATGCCCACTAACCTTCTATAAGAACCAGCATCAGCTAATAAAACACCTTTGTTTAGTGAAAGCCTTAGTTTAGTAGGGAATGGTGAAGGAGCAGGTTTAGCAGCTGTTAATCGAGCATCTGTCAACAAATCCAGAATGTATTTCCTCTGATTCAAATGAGTGCCAGGATCTGTAGAACATAGCTCAATTCCAAGAAAATACTTTTCCAATCCAAGATCCTTAATAGTGAACTTCTGATCCAAAGCTTGTTTGAGCTCAATGATTGTCTTAGGTGAGTTTCCAGTAAGTAGCATGTCATCAACATATACCAAAATGCAGTGAAATCCTCCCCTTCAGTCTTGAAAAAGAGAGAATAATCATGTTTAGACTGGACAAATCCCATACTCACCAGAAATCTAGTCAATTCAAAGTTCCTTTGTCTTGAAGCTTGCTTCAAACCATACAAGGATCTATTGAGCTTACATACTTGACCTGGCTTAGCTTTGGTATACCCCTCAGGTGGTAACATGTAGATTTCTTCATCAATGTAGCCATGTAAAAAGGCATCATTGACATCTAATTGAAGATGTGGCCATTGTTTAGCTGTGGCCAGAGCAATCAAGACCCTCACAGTTGCCAGTTTAGCAACTGGTGAGAATGTATGCTTATAATCTACACCTTCCTTTTGATTAAAACCCCTGACCACTAATCTTGCTTTGAGTTTCTCCACAGTACCATCAGGTTTGTACTTAATCTTGAACACCCACTTAGAAGTTATTGGTTTGTCCCCTGGTGGTAAAGAAGTAATAGTCCATGTCCCATTTTTCTCTAAAGCTGTGACTTCAGCATTCATTGCCTCAACCCAGCCTTCCATGGTACTAGCTTGTTTGTAAGAATTGGGCTCAGTAGTGGAGAAAACATTGGTCCACAAGGCTATATGACTGGAAGGAACATGCTTGAACTCTGATAAGACAAATAGTGGATAATGAGGTGAAGAAGATTTGTTACCAGGTAAAGGTGGGGACACAAAATCTTTTCACCAAGCTGGTCTTATTGCTTGTCTAGTAGACTTCCTCATAGGAGCAGCTGCACTGGTTGTGGATGGTATAGGATCAGTTGAAATAGGAGGTGGCTCATGAGTAATTGGTTGTGTGGGTTGAACAGTAGGTAAAGGAGTGTTTGGGAAAACACATTCTGCTTCTTCCAAAGGTTGACTATCAAAAGTGGGATATTCAGGAGGTGTAGGAATAGGTAATGGAGTAGTAGGTTCTTTAAAAGGAAATATATTCTCTTCAAAAATCACATCTCTACTCAAAACTACTTCTCTTGTCTCCCAATTAAGCAGTTTGTACCCCTTTTGATTAGCAGGATACCCAAGCAAAACACATTTAATACCTCTGTTATCAAACTTGTCTTTGTGAGGTCTAGTAACAGCAGCATAGCACAAACAACCAATCACTCTCAGTTGATCATAGCTAGGAGCTTCACCAAACAATTTTTCAAAAGGAGACTTCCAATTAAGAACTTGTCACAACTCGTGATTTCAGGCCATTTTACCGAACCTCGACAATTTTACTATTCACAAGTTACTATTCATTTTTACTATTCACCAATCACTATTCACTTTTTACTATTCATTATTTTCGAGGTCAGTTTGAGATTTTGAGAAGCGTTCAAAAATTTTACTATTCACGTGACACTATTCATTCCCGGAGAAAATTTCCGTTCATGATCAGCATTCATTATCTCGTAAATCTAGTTTACGGGTATTCCAAATTCGCGTAACCAGTGTGGTTTAGCTGCGAATTCATGCATTTTCATTTAAGGACACCTCATTGTAGACTAGAGGAGTCTGCATATCATCAGTATTTTAGTTCATACACGGGTATGCGTTATTTCATATTACGTAAGGTTATTTAATTAATTAACGTTACCACTCAGTCAGTATTATTAAAAATAATACCTAGTACTCCAGACAATGATCCTAATAAATTTTTATACTAGTTTTAATAATATAAAGTTTATATTATTATTTTACCCGGTGTTATTACACCAATTGCTATAATTTTCTTTAAGGGCTTATAACTCCGTCAGATTACGACAAATTAACCCGACAATTATTCCGACACCCAAATTTTATCAGTAACATCATTTTACAATTTTTACAACTTCGTCGTATTTTATTTCGCTTCGTTAACATTTTTTTCAAGATAACTCGGTACCTGATAACACCCAAATTATACACAAAGATTACTAACTCATACAATATTATACACAAAATATCTTACTTGTCCCATTTTTCTTCCATAGGCCACGCCCCCATGCTTCTTTTACCACTTTTTCTTTGCAAAGTCAAGTCCCATTAATAAGAGTTGGTAACTTATCATTCCATTTATTTACAATAGCATGAACAAGTAACTTCATTTTCACAAGTAAAAGATCAAAAATATTTTCTCTCTTCCTCTTGTCCAACCTCTCGGCAAACCACAAAAACCATAAGTAATCTCAAGATTTTTACAAGCTTTGGTAATCTACAAGTCCCATTTGGTGTTCTTGTTTAGGTTTTGCAATAAAAACCTCAAGAATCACTCTCATTTCACTTCAATCCTAACATATATTGTAAGTAACTCAAGAACATTTCTTTTTCATGTTTTTCCTTCCATATGATCTTGATATTTATGTATTTTCATGTGATCTTGTTTAAAAATGCAAAATACTTTAGTGATGATACCACTTTTTCATTAAAAACTCTTGAAAACACTAGATCTATACTTTTCACTAATATTCTCATGAACCACACTATATTTGGTGATTTTTAGGACCCCATGACCCTTTGAGAAGGTGTATGGTAGATCAAGAGTACTTGTGGAGTTGTGTGAAAGTAGTTTGATTAAGTTTTGGACTAGAAAAATGTATTTTTAAACTATCTATATACCTACTGTCCCGAAAATGATTTTCTGGAAAACTCAGAATTTTGTGAACTATTTTGGTCTCAATATTTAGAAAATACATTCGAAAACGAACGCGTGGGCGCTTGAATCACTAAAAACCGACTTATAACGAAGAAGTTATGAATTATTGAAGTTACGCGACGAAAACTATTGTTTCAGAAAATTGTGTGCTGTTTGCCGAACTTTAAGGGGTGAAACGAGGCGTTAGCCGTGATTTAGATGAGCCGAGCCATTGAAAATATGTTAGTTTATAGTTATACGAACCCGTGGATATAAAGAACGTTGAAAACGAGCTTACAACGACCGAGATATACACGTTTAAAGCCCGACGATTTGTATATTATTTTGACAGCACCTTTTTAAAAGGGAGTTTTTAGTACAAAAACTAGTATTTTTACAAGTTACAAAGTTGATAGCCGATTACTTAATTGATCGAGGCGCGGTTGATTAAAAGTTAAACGTAACGATATTTAGATATTGTTACAAGGTTTACAAAAACGTCAAGTTTGACCACTAACACTTATCGAGCTATATTTCACGACTAGTTTCACGAGGCCGTTTTGGCTTATTTTCACAAGTTACGAAAAGTATTATTTTTCGGCGAAACTATTATATTTCACTATATAACACCGAATAAGGATCATTGAGTACCATTTCAACCCAATTTCACGAAAAGTAGTTTATGACATAGCGAGATGTCAAAAGTGTATTTTTGAACAATAAAGGATATTTTCAAAAGTAATAAGTGGTATCGTTAACATACGTATTTGCATGTGTAGCATCATTTCATTGCTTACATTAGATCATATCATTCATGATTAGGTCGCGGTTAGAGACCGAGCCTCATTTCAGCGTATTCATTATTATCATTGTTGCTATCGCATCAGGTGAGTTCCATAGCCCCTACTTTCATAAGTTTTGAATTACTTTTGGGGGAGAATACATGCTCAATTATTTTCAGTTACTTTCATAAGCACTTTAATCTTTTGAGGATTATCGTGAGTTTTATTTCCCCTACTTTACTTATTTTGTAAACATTTTCGGGGGAGAATATATTGTACCAATTATTTTATGCGGATCAAAGTATCAACTCATTTACATTGCTTAAGTTACCATCATTGCCAATTTAAAGTCCCCATTTATTTATCATGGACCGTTAATTACGGGGTAAGCGAGAGTGAGTGAATAGATCTATTGAGGGTGACGCCTCCGTTCGTAGTTGGTAGCGCCAACTAGTCATACGAACGCATTTCATTTTTATCATATCCAAATTCAGAGTGTTCGGCAAAACACTCTGAGGGGGCATTCATAATCAGTCTAGCTTCGGGGTCATGAGCTTAAGAGCTAATGTATTATTTTTATGTGACATTTTTGTCATACACCTTTATACTTATGGTTTCCGTACAAGCATTACATTTACATAAACCAAATCATATTTGGCAATGGGTTGTAAACACACAGGTTGCAAGTCTTGTATGGGCGGGACTTGGAACTGGGTGGATTTACGATGCCTTTGCTGGGAAATCTTCATTCAAAGGCTTTACATTTTTCATAAACTCTATGAACTCACCAACCTCGTGTTGACACTTTTAGCATGTATTTTCAGGTATAAGCAATGGCACGCTACTGGAGGCTTTTGGCAAGGCGTGGCATGGTCATAGAAGACTCTGATAAACATTTGGGACCGTTTTACCTATTTAAAGGGCCTATTTCTGCACTACTTTTAACAATGTAAAATTCAATATTTTTGTTAAACAGTTTTATCTTAAATGATTGAGATGAAAACCGTTCTTTACACTTGTGTTGTGATACCAATTGAGTTACACCCCAGCGACACGTTGTCTTCCGCTGGACCCGAATTTGGGGGTGTGACAGATTGGTATAAGAGCCTGGGCTATAGAGAACTGGGTGATTTTAAAACCTAGACTATAGCTACATTTACAAAAACTCCACCCTATGACCGCCGCGTGCCTGCCTGCCAAGCTGATGCCTCATTTGTGGTTTGTTGCTGACTTATGTGATGAGACTTGTATCTCATTATCAGATATATTATACTTGCTTATTCTCATTGATTACTATGGTTGTATTTCATATAAACATGCTTACATATCGTACACGTCTCAGCGTTACGCCTTTTCCTTGCATAGCTTCATCATCCGACCACGAGTTTGGTCCCTTGCTTTAGCCTATCAGAACATCCCTTAAATGTGAAGGACATGGTATTAGTATAACTGAGATGAGTATTTCAAAATTCATTGAACCTCGGTGGAATATAGACTGATCATCTATATTTGACCCGGGATAGTGGGACATAGCCTGACCACCTATGTCCGACTCAGAGATGAATTTTGCAATACTGGGAATAGTTATAATAAAATTTTGTCTGGGTTGCATTCCTACTCAATTTCTTATGGTTTCATTCATGTATGTACTCAACCGTTGCAAGAACATTCACACCTACATCACCTCATGAACCGCCGTCTAGAAGCACGTCAGCTAACCATAACCCAACCTCAAGCCGTTGAGAGTCAGATCATTGGGAATGACAACCATTTCACTTTTACCATCACGAATCCTCGAGGCTCAAGTTGAGGCACTCAAGGAATAAAACCGACAGAATGAGAAACCCTATGGTATGCCAGAGAATGCAAATGGTTTAATAAAGAGGCCAGACAGAGTATCGTGCCTCAAGGATAGAAACTGGATACCTCTCTATGGTGGAATACGAGAGTTGATCATGCACGAGTCGCACAAGTCGATGTACTCCATTCACCCAAGTTCTGATCAGGTGTATCAGGATCTCAAGAAACTATATTGGTGGCCGAATAAGAAAGCAGAAATAGCTGTGTATGCTAGCAAATGCCTTACTTGCGCTAAAGTAAAAGCCGAGTACCAGAAACCATCAGGATTACTTCAGCAACCAGAAATTCCTCACCAAATCAGTTTATTTCATTCCCATCAGAAAGACTTAAAACAGCCAGAAGCCGACCTAAAAGTTACGTCGATGTTCGACGCAAACCATTAGAATTTCAGGATGGAGGCAAAGTTCTGACAATCCCTTTAAGATATCTTTACCCAATCAGATATACGCACGACCTACCATCCTCGAACCAACAAACATTAAGGAAACTATTCAAGCGCTATAGGACGTGCTCAGCACCATAGAATCAACTTTGAATGTTTGAAGTAAACCTTTGACATTGACAGATTTCCCTTTCAACAATAGCCATCACACAAATACAAAGACTGCACCCTTTAAGACACCCTATGGTGGAAGTACCAATTACCTATTAACGACCAAAAATCAGAAAGTCCAATTCACTAGTCTAGAACTCAATTGTGAAACATCAAAGGAAGTTGTACAAGTCAAGAATCAGTTACAAACAACAAGAGAACAATAAGAAATATACAAAAGTGCAAACATTAAGAAGGTACGACGAACTAAGAAAAACACAAACAACGAGAATTTTATTAGAAATCACGGAAATTAGTACATAACAACATAATTAGCATCGAACGTGCTAATATTACAAGGATTACATGGAAACCTAACCACGACTTATTCTAACATTCCTAACATAAACCTATGGACCCCAAAACTTATCCACCGCGTATGACAAGGCCGTGAGTGGTATGATGAACACCAAGAGCCCAATCAAAAGTTCATAACCTTCAACTGGAATGAAGGTCAAGAGAATGACGACAACCACGATGAAAACTATCGCAATGATGGTGATGAAATGTGCCATTTTCGACGTTAGCGACACGGGAAGTAACGAAGATGAAAAATGAAGCTCCAAAGGTGGTGGTGATTAGCAAGTGATAAGGATTGGTGACGAGATAACGTGAAATAACCTTGAAACAATAAACAATGCGCGCCGTAGTTGGCCGGAAAATTTTATTTTTCTTGTTATGGCCGGTAGAATTTTTTTTTAAATGGGAGAGAAGAAAGATGAAAAGGTAAAGGTGATGTGAAAAGGTGGAAGTAATAATAGAGGTATATGGTGATGTGTGCGAAATTATATCATAAAATAATGTATTCCGTACTTTTATGGTACCCGAGAATCTCAATGAGTATAGGACGAACTAGACATACCTGGAAGACCAAAGTAAACCATAACAACATTAAAACAAATTGAGCGCCGGGACGTCGCTCCTTTAACGGGTGGGGAATGTCACAACTCGTGATTTCAGGCCATTTTACCGAACCTCGACAATTTTACTATTCACAAGTACTATTCATTTTTACTATTCACCAATCACTATTCACTTTTACTATTCATTGTTTTCGAGGTCAGTTTGAGATTTTGAGAAGCCTTCAAAAATTTTACTATTCATGTGACACTATTCATTCCCGGAGAAAATTTCCGTTCATGATCAACATTCATTATCTCGTAAATCTAGTTTACGAGTATTCCAAATTCGCGTAACCAGTGTGGTTTAGCTGCGAATTCATGCATTTTCATTTAAGGACACTTCATTGTAGACTAGAGGAGTTTGCATATCATCAGTATTTTAGTTCATACACGGGTATGCGTTATTTCATATTACGTAAGGTTATTTAATTAATTAACGTTACCACTCAGTCAGTATTATTAAAAATAATACCTAGTACTCCAGACAATGATCCTAATAAATTTTTATACTAGTTTTAATAATATAAAGTTTATATTATTATTTTACCCGGTGTTATTACACCAATTGCTATAATTTTCTTTAAGGGCTTATAACTCCGTCAGATTACGACAAATTAACGCGACAATTATTCCGACACCCAAATTTTATCAGTAACATCATTTTACAATTTTTACAACTTCGTTGTATTTTATTTCGCTTCGTTAACATTTATTTCAAGATAACTCGGTACCTGATAACACCCAAATTATACACAAAGATTACTAACTCATACAATATTATACACAAAATATCTTACTTGTCCCATTTTTCTTCCATAGGCCACGCCCCCCATGCTTCTTTTACCACTTTTTCTTTGCAAAGTCAAGTCCCATTAATAAGAGTTGGTAACTTATCATTCCATTTATTTACAATAGCATGAACAAGTAACTTCATTTTCACAAGTAAAAGATCAAAAATATTTTCTCCCTTCCTCTAGTCCAACCTCTCGGCAAACCACAAAAACCATAAGTAATCTCAAGATTTTTACAAGCTTTGGTAATCTACAAGTCCCATTTGGTGTTCTTGTTTAGGTTTTGCAATAAAAACCTCAAGAATCACTCTCATTTCACTTCAATCCTAACCTATATTGTAAGTAACTCAAGAACATTTCTTTTTCATGTTTTTCCTTCCATATGATCTTGATATTTATGTATTTTCATGTGATCTTGTTTAAAAATGCAAAATACTTTAGTGATGATACCACTTTTTCATTAAAAACTCTTGAAAACACTAGATCTATACTTTTCACTAATATTCTCATGAACCACACTATATTTGGTGATTTTTAGGACCCCATGACCCTTTGAGAAGGTGTATGGTAGATCAAGAGTACTTGTGGAGTTGTGTGGAAGTAGTTTGATTAAGTTTTGGACTAGAAAAATGTATTTTTAAACTATCTATATACCTACTGTCCCGAAAATGATTTTCTGGAAAACTCAGAATCTTGTGAACTATTTTGGTCTCAATATTTAGAAAATACATTCAAAAACGAACGCGTGGGCGCTTGAATCACTAAAAACCGACTTATAACGAAGAAGTTATGAATTATTGAAGTTACGCGACGAAAACTATTGTTTCAGAAAATTGTGTGCTGTTTGCCGAACTTTAAGGGGTGAAACGAGGCGTTAGCCGTGATTTAGATGAGCCGAGCCATTGAAAATATGTTAGTTTATAGTTATACGAACCCGTGGATATAAAGAACGTTGAAAACGAGCTTACAACGACCGAGATATACACGTTTAAAGCCCGACGATTTGTATATTATTTTGACAGCACTTTTTTTTAAAAAGGGAGTTTTTAGTACAAAAACTAGTATTTTTACAAGTTACAAAGTTGATAGCCGATTACTTAATTGATCGAGGCGCGGTTGATTAAAAGTTAAACGTAACGATATTTAGATATTGTTACAAGGTTTACAAAAACGTCAAGTTTGACCACTAACACTTATCGAGCTATATTTTACGACTAGTTTCACGAGGCCGTTTTGGCTTATTTTCACAAGTTACGAAAAGTATTATTTTTCGGAGAAACTATTATATTTCACTATATAACACCAAATAAGGATCATTGAGTACCATTTCAACCCAATTTCACGAAAAGTAGTTTATGACATAGCGAGATGTCAAAAGTATATTTTTGAACAATAAAGGATATTTTCAAAAGTAATAAGTGGTATTGTTAACATACGTATTTGCATGTGTAGCATCATTTCATTGCTTACATTAGATCATATCATTCATGATTAGGTCGCGGTTAGAGACCGAGCCTCATTTCAGCGTATTCGTTATTATCATTGTTGCTATCGCATCAGGTGAGTTTCATAGCCCCTCCTTTTATACGTTTTATAATCGTTTTGGGGGAGAATACATGCTCAATTATTTTCAGTTACTTTCATAAGCACTTTAATCTTTTGAGGATTATCGTGAGTTTTATTTCCCCTACTTTACTTATTTTGTAACCATTTTCGGGGGAGAATATATTGTACCAATTATTTTATGCGGACCAAAGTATCAACTCATTTACATTGCTTAAGTTACCATCATTGCCAATTTAAAGTCCCCATTTATTTATCATGGACCGTTAATTACGGGGTAAGCGAGAGTGAGTGAATAGATCTATTGAGGGTGACGCCTCCGTTCGTAGTTGGTAGCGCCAACTAGTCATACGAACGCATTTCATTTTTATCATATCCAAATTCAGAGTGTTCGGCAAAACACTCTGAGGGGGCATTCATAATCAGTCTAGCTTCGGGGTCATGAGCTTAAGAGCTAATGTATTATTTTTATGTGACATTTTTGTCATACACCTTTATACTTATGGTTTCCGTACAAGCACTTCATTTACATAAACCAAATCATATTTGGCAATGGGTTGTAAACACACAGGTTGCAAGTCTTGTATGGGCGGGACTTGGAACTGGGTGGATTTACAATGCCTTTGCTGGGAAATCTTCATTCAAAGGCTTTACATTTTTCATAAACTCTATGAACTCACCAACCTCGTGTTGACACTTTTAGCATGTATTTTCAGGTATAAGCAATGGCACGCTACTGGAGGCTTTTGGCAAGGCGTGGCATGGTCATAGAAGACTCTGATAAACATTTGGGACCGTTTTACCTATTTAAAGGGCCTATTTCTGCACTACTTTTAACAATGAAAAATTCAATATTTTTGTTAAACAGTTTTATCTTAAATGATTGAGATGAAAACTGTTCTTTACACTTGTGTTGTGATACCAATTGAGTTACACCCCAGCGACACGTTGTCTTCCGCTGGACCCGAATTTGGGGGTGTGACAATTTTTCAAAAGGAGACTTCCAATTAAGAACTTGAACAGGCAACTTGTTTATGAGATAAGTAGCAGCAAAAACACAATCACCCCAGTATCTAAGAGGCAAATTAGCATGCAATCTAATAGATCTAGCTGTGTCAAGAAAATGCATGTGCTTCCTTTCTACTCTTCCATTCTATTGGGGGTGTAAGGCATAGACTTCTGATGCAAAACACCTTTTTCTTGAAAAAACTTAGCACAAGTACCATTGACTATCTCTGTCCCATTTTCTGATCTAACATTCTTTGGTTGACAATTGAAATGGGTCTTAACATAAGCAAAGAAAGAGGCCAATAATGCTGAAATTTGCTCCTTTGAATGAACCAAATAAGTCCAAGTAGCTCTTGTATGATCATCCACAATAGTAAAGAAATAATGTTCACCATTCATAGCAGCTTGTTTATAGGGGCCCCATAAATCAACATGAATCAGATGAAAGGAAAAGGAGCTATACTTTCGCTCTTAGGAAAAGGCAATCTATGATGTTTGGAAAGCATACAACATTCACAATTGAAATCTGAAAAATTCATGGATTTATACAATGGTATATGGGACATTTTTGATACAGATGAATGACCAATCCTAGCATGAAAAGTGGCTACATCTAAGATAGTTTTGGACACAGTATTGCTATAAGATTGTTTATCTAAACAAACAGCAGGAATAGAATTCACATGAGAAGCTATAAAATCAGATACAGAAGCAGAGAAAGTAGTTGTATCAACAGTGGGTTTGCAAATGTATAAACACCTTGAACCTTTTCCCACTGCAACAATTTGCTTAGTTGTAAGGTCCTGAAAACAAAAATCATTTGGATAGAAATGAGAAACCAACTGATTTGTTTGAATGAGTTGCCCAACAGATAACAGGTTTAATTGAAAATCAGGCACATAAAAGACATTTGTGAGCACAAGGGTAGGAGTTAATTGTACACTACCAACAATGGTTACTGACTTAGAACTACCATCAGGTAAATGCACAATAATAGGAGTTTGAAGATAAGTGATTGAGATGAATAGATTAAAATGTAGTGTCATGTGATTAGAAGCCGCTGTATCACTAACCCAATCCAATCTAACACTCATTTTTGGATGGAAGAATAAGGCAAAGGAAATGGTACAACAAGATAGTATACCTGCATGATGAGTGCCTGCATAATCTCTTGCAGTGCTAGTTTCACCCATACTACCTTTACCCTTAAACATTCTCATCATTTCCTGACACACAGCTGTGACCAACTTCTGATCAAATCCACCATTCTGACTTATACCTATCTCATTCTCACTACTCATGTCAAAAGGTGTATCTCAATTAAATTGCTCATCAAAACCTGAATTCACATGTGCTGCTATCCTATTATGCTTCTTGGCCTTTTTCCCTTTGTACCAACCAGGATACCCAATCTTTTCAAAACATTGATCAACTGTGTGTCCCTCTTGATTGCAACCAGTACAAAATCTCTTGCCATCTTTTCTGTTTCCTCTGACATCTTTTCTTCCTCCATTTGTCCCCTTATTGTTCAAGTTAGCAAAGAATGCAGTTGGCTCAAAAGTATGATTAGTTACTTGTTTTTGCTTTTCAATTTGCTGAACAATGTAGTATGTCTTATTCACAGTAGGCAGAGGATCCATAACAAGAATTTGACTTCTAACAGATTCATACTCATGATTGAGTTTCATCAAGAATTGAATCAACTTAGAATTACTGTCTCTTAACAAGAACTTCTTAAGAACATCACAAGTACATTCCCTCATTTTGCCCCAATCACATGTAGGTAAACCATTAATGTTTTGTAACTCATCCCAACATTTCTTTAACTTGTTAAAATAAGATGCAATGGTGAGGTTACCTTGACTGATTTTAGACAATTCCCTTTCAAGTTGATACACCAAAGGGCCATTACTCTGCCCATATCTTTCTGCTATCTCCTTCCACAACTCACATGCAGATTGAGCATAAAGAAACGCCTCAGACAAATCTTGCACCATTGAATTCAAAATCCAACATGTAACCATGTAATCACATCTAACCCATCTCTGCAGATCAACATGACCAACATCAGGTTTTGGGCAAGAACCATCAATAAACCCTAATGTCAATTTAGCCCCCAATGCCATTCTCACATTTCTACTCCAGCCATGAAAATTACTTCCATTAAAAGCTGTGTTAGTCAAAACCATCCCTAGATGATCAGAACTGGCAATATACAAAGGATCATTGATCATGTTCACATTGATTTGATTGAGGTTCTGATTGTGATTGGAATCTTGATTAGTGGATGAAGAAGAAACATTCGCCATTGATGACATCACAGAAACTTGATTGGGAAATGAGTAATTGATTCAAGATCCGGATAATCGAATCAAGATTGATTTGGGGATTTAGGGTTTGTTAACGAGCATCTGTGCTTTGATACCATGCGGAATTATTGATTGTATTGAAATGAATAATGAAGTTTTTTTTTACAATTACAGGGAAGAAACAAAACTTATATACACGTGGACTACTTCTAGCTGTTACTAACTAACATATTTACAACTTTGGTCCTTGTAGTTACTAACATGTCATTAGTAACCCTTTATATTCTAGTTAATAAACCATCAAATATATTATATTAACACGAGTCTTCAATCTCTTATCGAATAAGAGGCAGTAAGACAAGTCTCCCACCTCTTACTGAGTAAGATGTTATATGTCTAACTGGGTCTGACTCAAAAGAAAAAAACAAACAAGCAAAACGTCTGACCACCTCTTACTGGTAAGAGTAAGAGGGCTAGTAAGACCTTTTTTTTTTTTTTAAAAAAAAAACAAACACACCCTTAGTTTTGGAAATAACAAGAACAATACCCGTGCGTTGCACGGGTAGACCTTTTTTTTTCTTCTGATGTTTGCAATAAGTTAGGAAGAGAAAGAACATCGAAAAGTTGAAGAAAAAAAATCACAATTAAACTCTAACAGAATAATAAAATAAAACATAACGTATGATGGTCTAAACTCATTATTTTCATAATGTACTAAATGATCAAAGTAAATTTGTGAACGGATTAAATGGCTGCAAATTGTCTAAACGATTCAAGTAAAGGACAATGAACGATTAACCACTTCCTCATCTCCCTCATCCTGCATAATCTCCATACGTTGAGGAACTGCAACCTCATTAACCTCAATGTTCATGTTGTTTACATTGACCTCATCCGGCATTTCATCAATTTCTCTTACCGTAGCATTTGAAGAAGGACACACAACTCTGTTTACAGCAATTGTAAGTTCATTACATGCATGAGATACATCATGTACGGAATCATCAACAGGAGCCTCAACAACAGTAGCATTAACCTCATCATGTACGGGATCATCAACGGGATCATCAACGTCATGTTTGTATTATGTGCATGAGGAGGCTGATTTGTAAGTGTATGAGTTGTAGGAGGCACTATTTGAGTGACACAACTCCACTCAATTTCATCCATCAACTTTTCTTCATCCTCGGTTATGGTCGTTCCCAATTTTTCATAATCAATAGCATAATCAACCATATCAGAATAGTTTAATCCCGATGATACATTAGAATTTGCGAACCTTGTTACCGATCCAGACATTGACGAACTCCCACGATGTTTATTCAAGTCATTGACATCGCTACCATAGTATTTTGTAACAGTATATCTTTTGACATACGTAGGTGGTAGATTAAATTTATCAATCTTGATCTCGAGAACAACCATTTGAGTGAAGAGTTTGTCAACGAAGTAATCCACTATCCAGTTTGGGTCGTCTGCTCCCTATGAATTATCATATGATACTTAGTTAGTACTACGGATGCATAAACTTGTGACCATAGTAAGTAACATAATATGAGCACCATAGTAACTAACATAATCATGTGACCATTGTTGTAATACAGTTGTAACATGTGTTCATAAAAATTGAAATATTTTCTTTTAAAAAGCTCACCTCCTTTAAAGTCTTGGTAATCAACTCTTCCACCGTAAGGCCTAAAATCTCAGTGGCAGCCGAGTTAAAAAGTACACAATCAATATCCTCTCCGTTGTCTCTTACTTTTATCACTAACTTGTACCTATAAGGATAAATATTAATAAAAGTTTTTTGTAAAGCATAAGTTTCATGAGGATATATAGAACGTACGTTTGACGCGGGTTGCTGACGTGTTTTTTGCAGTCGTCACAATAATATCGAACACCATCTAAGGTCACTTTGTGGAAGCACTTAGTACATTGTATGAATTTCCAGTCGTTATCTAAGTCAATACCGATAACCATTCCATATATAATGAACCTTGTCCCCTGAGAAAAGAACATCAAACGATTAGTGTGAATGGTAAAGTGAAATCAAATATGTAATTCAGATTTCTAATATGGGAAATTACCAGAGTAGCGCCATCAGCCAAGCACTGATAAATGTCTGTAACTGGTGTTACTTTCAACGTATCAGTCTCAACAATTGTAGATGTAAAAACAACGGGTTGGATATGCCTAAAAAAAAAAGTATCGCAGTGTAATTTAAATATATGTAGTATGTAAAACGTATAGAATTTGGTAACATATGTCCCGATAGACATTAAATGTCACCTTTGGTTGTATGCAAGAGTTTCAGCGATCGGGAGGTTCAAATGAAATTGTGTCGATACCGTCGTCGTTAATTGTAGTGCACCTGATATAAAGAAAAAAAAAACTTATCAACTGAAAAAACGATATTTGAATTTATAGGCATATGATGGTAAAATGGGGAATTACGTATGAGGGTTAAAATGGGGAATTTCGGTTGAGTTTACCACACCATTCTCATTACTGAAGGGTAAATACACTAATATTAGATTGTTTAAAGGAAAATAAAAGCACGTCAAAATATTGTTGCTGTCTTTATTAAAAAATACACCACATCAAAATGGCAATTATTTTTAATTTTAGGCTATGGGCCAACAGAAATTGGCTTATGCTACTGTTTTTCTGTATTTTGCAGTGTTTGTTGCTTGGATGCTAATGTGATAAGCGAGCATGATAGGGAAATCAGGATCAAAGTTTGGCTCATGGAATTCGGATAGTAGAATCAGAGAGCTGCTAGTTGGTTCCTATTTTTTTGACCTAACAAACTTTGTGGGTTACAAACAGAGAACGAATTTCAAATATTTAAGTATTGAAGACGCCAACCTGCATAAAGCCGAACTCTGCAACACGTCAAGACCACAACAATGTTGTTTTGTATTTTTTTTTTACTCGATTATGTTATCTTCATGCCTCAAAGCACACTTCCCCCATAACGATATGTTCAGTTTTATATCACTGCAATTGAGTAAATCGTCGAAAGTTGGTTATATTTTTTAGATAGCACATGGAACAAATTTTTTTTATAAAAATGGTAAAATACCTCATATTAGCAATTACAATTTTGCGAACCTTTGGGTTACAACCTTGGACGCGTTCAACATCATTTTCAAGAGGACCCCATTCTCGAATAACACCTATGACATCTATTATGAAATAAAAAAAGATAGGACTTATACAATGGCTGCAAAAGTGGATACTGTTAACGGTAACAATGGCTAAATATGGGTACTTGAAAACCATACAATGGCTGCAAGTAAAAGAACACAACTCATGTACCAAATAGGCCAACTGCAGTCCACAACTCATGTACCAAACAGGCCATGATCGAAACAAACGATATGAATATCTTTGTACTCAACAAACCAAGTGCAGTAAACACCTAAGAAACCTTAAAAATGACCCATTTTTAGTACATACTCCCAAAAATGGATAAACTAATGCGATAAATCTAATGTTTATTGAGTTAAACATGTTGGGCTGCAAATTTTATAAAGGTATGTGATCAATCTAATGTGTATCCTTAAAAATGCATATTCAATTAGATCCTAATCCCAAACGGGTGAATATAGTTTTTTTTAATTCCAGCGGCCGAGTTTGTGAATCATAAACACTTTGGAAACAGATAACATATACTGATATTGAAGTTCAGTAACATAACCTCAAGTGGACTCATCGAATTGCATAATATTTCTGACTATGATCCTCAAGTGGACTCATGGACTATGGTGACATTATTTTGACTATGATCCTCAAGTGGACTCATCGAATTGCCACTTCTATAACATAACCTAAATCTTTATAAGAAAATGAACTGATCGATTTGCCACTTCTATAACACATGCCCTCTTTCAAGCTAGCTACCTTTCGCATAAAACACATAAAAGTGTAAAAGATAACATATACTGATATTGAAGTTCAGTCTTTGTTTAGAAACAGATTATGTTAGTTACTATGGTGACATTATTTTGACTATGATCCTCAAGTGGACTCATCGAATTGCCACTTCTATAACATAACCTAAATCTTTATAAGAAAATGGACTGATCGATTTGCCACTTCTATAACACATGCCCTCTTTCAAGCTAGCTACCTTTCGCATAAAACACATAAAAGTGTAAAAGAATGTGCAGTCTTTTCTTCATAAAACCAATCCATGTGATGTTTAATTTGGTTGCTTTTTAGCCACAACAAATTGATTTAGATGATGTCATCGTTCTAAAGACTATATACATTGTAACACAATGGCTGCAAGTAAAAGAACACAACTCATGTACCAAATAGGCCAAATGCAGTCCACAACTCATGTACCAAACAGGCCAACTGCAGTCCACAACTCATGTACCAAACAGGCCATGATCGAAACAAACAAATTGAATATCTTTGTACTCAACAAACCAAGTGCAGTAAACACCTAAGAAACCTTAAAAATGACCCATTTTTAGTACATACTCCCAAAAATGGATAAACTAATGCGATAAATCTAATGTTTATTGAGTTAAACATGTTGGGCTGCAAATTTTATAAAGGTATGTGATCAATCTAATGTGTATCCTTAAAAATGCATATTCAATTAGATCCTAATCCCAAACGGGTGAACATAGTTTTTTTTAATTCCAACGGCCGAGTTTGTGAAAATCAATGAAGACTTGTGTCAATATGCAAGTCAAGCAATCTAGTTGTTAACTTAAATGAAGAATACAAAGGTACTAATAATATGATAACCTGTGAGATATGTATCGTTTCCAATACGACGTTGAAGGTTTCCGAACGGCACAAACTTAAACACGTATCTGTCAAACAATTAAGGTCGAAGAGATGATGGTTGAATGTCAGTTGTGTAACCGAACTGCACAAAGAACTTGATTTCCAAAGGCCTGTATTTTGTATCCCCATAGTTTAGCACTGTGAATTTGTGTATCTTGTAGACACAACCCTCTTTGACACGATTACTGATGAAGCGAAAAGTGTACCGCTTTTAAGGGGTCATTTAAGCCCTAAATCGTATTTATTTGATCAAATATTGCCCTAAATCGTTCCTTTTGTCATTTTAGGTACTTTTGAGAAGAAATCTGGAAAAGGAAGCATTTTGGACGTTTTTGGAGCATAAAAGTGAAGAAAACGACAAAGTCTCAAAATCTTGCTGGAAGTTACCTTTGACGGCGTCAGGATTAACCCTGGACGGCGTCATGGCTTGGCAAAAGTGGTGGATGTGAAATTTACTCATGATAAGCCATAGAAATTGCATGGAAATTCTGACGGCATCACCCTTTAATTTGATCAAGGTCGTCACGTTATAATTTAAAGAGGGACGGCGTCACGTTCATAGTCTGAGGGCGTCAAGCCTTGATAGGCCAGAACGGATTTTGGAGAGCTAAAGAGGGACGGCGTCAAGAAGGTCAACCGGGAACCCTAAAAGCGGCGAGGTGACGGCGTCACACTCCATAACGTGACGCCGTCAGATCTAAAAATCTATATATAGTTTTGCAATTCTTTGTCATTAGTGTGGAACTTATTGGGGAACTTTGTGTGTGAAAACCCTAGGACGAATTTGGCAGCTCTTTCAAGGCTTTTTGCCTTGAGATCTTCCATGTTACATTGAAGATAAGTTATCAATTAATCATTCAATATGTCTATGTGTTGTTTGATTCTATCTTATTCTTGTCTTTTGTTTAACATGTTAGGCTAGATTTATCTTGTGTTTGCTTAGATCTAATGAAACCTAGCTATTGATTATTGGTTATTAGTGTGTTGTTAGTTGTATTGGATGATTGTTTATCTATGTTAGGCTTAAGAAAACTGGCTAACTTCCTATTCGGTAACTTGCTTGAACGTCTTAAGAAACATGAACCAATGCGTACTAAAGGTTTTTATGGTTGTATTTAATGCACAAGCGAATTCTAGTGATCCCATGTTAGGAGCTTCCTAGCCGGCTCGACATAGGAGTGAAGTAGGAGCTTGTAGAGTTGGGGAAGTACGTACGCCACCCCACGAATGGTATTAAGGAATACACCCGTCATCCACGCGACTAATACACACTAATCAACCGGTAAAAGATAGTTAGGGAGTAAGGAAATCTAAGTAAACACATTTCCCTCCACATAAGTTTTCACCAACATTTTCATTTTCGTTATTTTATTTAATTTGCATTCGTAGTAATTTGGGTTAGTTGACTAGCAACTAATTCCGCCCACTCTTTCAAACCCGAGATTTTACTTGCTTTCATAAAAATATAAAAACATAAAAAGAATCTTCTCTCACCCTTAGACCTATTAGAGTAATTTTTCATACCTAACGAACACTATTCCCTGTGGAGAACGATCAATCCCCCGTACTTGCCACTACACTATACTACATCGGTCAGGTACACTGCCTGGTGGGGTTGTAAGCCTCTTGAGATCCCTCGAGAGGTAAAACCTGTTGTAAGGTCGCAAAACCACGCATCAAGTTTTTGGCGCCGCTGCCGGGGAATAGTTATTGTTTAGGTTGAATTTTTATTTTATAGGTCTACTCACTAGATTCCTTTCTAGTGAGATTTTTATTTTCTTTTTCTAGGTTTTCTTTAGTCTATCTATTTTCTTCGTTTCTTTGTTCGTAACCATTACCATTCGACATCATGGAAGATGGTAATATCCTTAATCCCAACATCCCACCACCACAACAACCACCACCACCTCCTAGAGCCCGTACTTTAGGAGAGTACTCCCGTCCTAGCCACCATGGCTATCGAAACACCATTGAGCTCACTCAAGGAGCCAATGTCACACCCTTGCGATCCGACACCATCCGGTTGGTGCAAAGCGGATGCGCATTCCATGGACTTCGTTCTGAAGATCCTAATCAACATCTAAAGGACTTTCTCAAAATCATTGATTCTATAGACCTTGATGTTGCCACTCGAGAGACGACCCGATTGCGTCTCTTTCAATTCTCTCTGCGGGACCAAGCTAGTCAATGGCTAGAGCGTCAACCCGCAGGATCCATCACCTCTTGGGATGATCTCACCACTCGTTTCCTTGCTCAGTTTTTCCCACCGGGAAGAACTACCAAGCTAAGGAAGGATATCTTGACGTTTGAACAACGTCGAGGCGAAACCCTCTACGGGGCATGGATTTGATTCAAGGACTTACTCCAAAAAGTCCCTCATCATGGCATAAATCTATGGCTTCAAATTCAAATCTTCTATGACCATGTTGATTACCACACCAAGCGTGCCATCGATCGAGCCGCCGGGGGCAGATTGCGCGACAAAAGCGCCGAGGAATCATGGGAGATCATTGATGAGCTTGCATCCGACGATGATGAATTGTGGCAAGTTTCCCACGATGTACGCTCGGCGGTCAAGACATATTCGTCACCCGATACAGCCAATCAAATTACTGAGGAAAGCGTAAGTGAACTTGAGAAAAGGGTTGCATATCTTATGGAAAAGCAAAAGAGACCTTTAAGTCCACAAAAAGCAACAATTAACTCGGTCTCAAGCGTTAAGCAAATACCATTGTCCGAATCACCCCGTAGGGAAAATACTAAACCTTTCCATAAGCACGCTCCACCCAACCCACCACCTCAGGAACTTAGTCCAACATTCGAAGCTCGAATGAGAGAATACATGTCAAAACACTCCGAACGGTTGGCAAAATTTGAGGAAGCCGTCTACAAACAGAAGGAGGAAATGGAAGAGAAGATGGCGGAGATGATGAACCTTTTGAAAGAATACGCAAATACAAAGGCTCCTAAAAATGTGCTAGTGCGGAAAGATGTTGAAGTTCCCAACACTAAATGTGTTAATGCCGTCTCCGTCGTCCAAGAGGGCGAAAATGATGGAAGAGGAAAGTTGATAACTATGGAAGTTAACAAAATTGACCTCGTCCCACTTAAAGACCGAAACACCAATTCCTACACATGTGATTCCGACAAGGGAAAGGAGGCGCCCACTGAGGAGCGCCAATTGGAAGAACCACCAAAGTCACAACAAGTGAGGCATTACTTGAAGCACGAAATAAACAAGGATACCATAAACGATTGGGTGGGAAACTATCGACGTACTCATCTACCCAACAAGGAGTCCAAGAGGATGGAACCGGATGATGAATCCGACACATTACCCGGAGGGCAATTGTATGAGTGCCTCATAAGACAAAAGTTAGTGGAAAAGCAGGAATTCTACGGGGTCTTCGAAATACCATGCAGCATTGGAAAACTCAAGTATCTGGATGCGGTAGCTGACCAAGGTTCCAACGTAAATTTGATGCCTTTATCCGTTTATGTCCAGTTAACCGACGAACTGCCATCCATCACCCGTACTAAACTCTCCTTTGCAAAACATTCTTACGAGTACCCGTTAGGAATTGCGGAAGATGTGTTGGTCAACGTTGCCGGATTCCTATATCCGGTCGACTTCATGATTATTGAAAGAAATGACATGAATATGCCAATAATCCTTGGGGCACCCTTTCTCGCGACCACTAGGGCACAAATCAATTACGAAAAAAGCACCATCCAAATGAAGAAGGGGAAGAAGACGATAAACTTCCCGACGATTCCACGTCATATACGAGATGTTGCTCTACAAAAGAAGATGGAGGCTAACCCCAATGTAATCCGTGGTAATGTTCGAGAGAAAATCCTTGCATGGGAGGCAAGGATTAAGAATTACAATGAAAATGAGATTAGAGAATGTAAGGGTGGAAATAACGATTATATTGAGGCTGGTGAGCAGCCTAATAACCCCGCTGAATTTACAAAAGGAGACTCAGTGCTTCTAAGGCATTCAGAAACAAAAGCACCTACCGATGAACCAAGTCCCTGGTGGTACAGACCATTCACAATTAAAAGTCTACACCATGATGGGGTAGTAAGCTTGACCAGCAAGGGAGGAGGTGATGTGACTGTGAATGTCAAGCGATTGAGACACCACCACCCTGATAACAAGGATTATATCTATCAGGGATACGTCATTATGAATGATGGAGTCACGTAATGTACGTGACTTTGAGTCTAGCTACAAGACTCGTTAATAAAGAAAAGCGCTTCTTGGGAGGCAACCCAAGCTTTATTTGCTTTGTGTGTTTATTTATTTGTTTGTTTGATTTTATTTGTTTCCGTATGTGTGTTTAAGTTTTATTATTATTGATTCATGTTCAAAAGTAATTTGTGAAAATGCTTTATCTTGTTTTTAACTTCGTCTTAACTACATATAAAGGTATTTTGCAAAAGTTAAGTGTAAGGGAAATCTAAATCGGTTTATTAGAACACAAATGAACATGAATCATAATAATAATAAATTAACATACATATTAGTATTTGTTTGAGTCAAATGCTTGTATCGAGTCATAATGATGTTTTGCAGGATTTCCAGGAAGTAAGGTATAGGTTTTTCCAAAAATTTTCCGGAAACGTAACATGAGAATTCTGTCAGATCATTTCTGACGGCGTCAGGTTTAATTTTCTGAAAATTTTTGAAAGTTTTGTTTTCATAAAAAGTTTTTATTAAATCTATAACTTATAATCTCCAGGAATCTGCAAAATTATCATTCCACAAGCATTATATCCTTATATATAGATTTATCCCGCCGATGTTATGCAGGTTTTCGTGTTTGTTTTCTCAGGTTTAACAGGTTATTTTGGACAAGGAAATGTTTTTGGATCAAGCTTTTGGCGATGCATTAGTCATGGAGCTTCAACATTCTCTTTGGAAGAAGATCTAACCGTGTTACTTCATTATCCACCGAACGAATCAGGGGAGTATTTGATTTCATTCTTTTACTTTATGCTTTTACATTTGTTATTTGAACATTGGGGACAATGTTCATCTTAAGTGTAAGGGGGGTAAAAGTACGATTAGAGAATGCTCTTACGCTTGATTTTTGTTTGTTTAATAGTAGATGTGTAATAAAACTGAGATAAATACCTGTTAGGGTAATTTTAGTGCCAAATTTAAATTTTTTTACAACATATAGGAGTGAAACTTTGATCTTAATGAGCGTCTCACGGATAGGAGTTATATAACTAGCACAAAACCGTACCACTAAAAAATTTTCCACCCCCAAATATGTGAGGTTCGCCCCTAGAATTGGTAGGAAAAGCATTTTGCTATGATGTGTGTACCGGTAGCACTTAGATTCTAGAACTTGCGTTAGGACCATTCCGAGGCCACAAGTGAGACTACATTCGTGTAGTTAGATTTACTACATGATAAGAGGCATTAGGATTCACCCATTGTTTTACACCTGTGTTTTTGTTATAATTACTTTGGCTACATTGGTCAAGTAATTCTCCCACACCCTTTGCGTTGTACTCATTTTTAGTACACGATACCCCTAGTACACCCCTCAGAGCCTATCTTTTCGTTTCGACCTTTAAGCATTTTACTTAAAGGAAGAATTTTGTTACACCCCACTAAAATGTACACCCAAATCGCCTTAGCCTACCTTGTATGCACTCATTTTTAGTGCATTATTGTGACAACATTTGTTTAAACCCAAGTTAATTATCTAATTGATTACATGGTTGCTAAGTCGAGTCATATCCTTGTACATATTGTTTTGGGACGATTGGGACTCATGGGTAAAGTACTAGTGTAATGGAGTAATGGGGAAGAACATCATTTATTACCCCCATATGTGCTAAATATTTTAAAAGTACTCCAAGTTTTTCAATTATCTTAATTCGAGTCATTAGAATAGTTATTTGTAAAGTTATGTAAAAGTTCAAGTGTAAGGGGAATGCAATGCCCCTATGATGTATTATTTTGGATGGTAGGGCAAAAGTGTATGCAAAAAAAAAAAAAAAAAAAAAAAAAAAAAAATACAAAAAAAATGAGAAAAAGAAAAGTAGAAAAAACATACGGACTACCATCCCGTTTTATTTTATGTTTTTGTTATTTTCTTTCATTAGCTTAAGATTGAGTCGAGTCTTGGCTTAGCAACATTGTATAGTACATGTAATTGATCAAGATCTTTAACTCGCCACCAGTAAAATATCCTTTATCCAACAAAACCGTGTTTTCCTTTTCCCTACACCTAACATTATAACCCATTTAAAAGCCCTCTTTGATAGTTTATCTTAGGTGCTTACGCCTAGTGGAGGAGGTTTTTGATCCTTTCCCAAGCCTATGGTAATCTATTTGCTATGACAGGTAGTGAGAGATATTATCCGTTTCCATTTATGAGATTTATTTTGATGACACTTGAGAGATGTGAGTATCTAAACACTACTTGTGAGGTGCTAGTTTGTAATCTCCGTGCTTATTATGATTAAAGTGGAACGAATATTTGTTGTAATTACTTTTATGTTAGCATTAAATGACCCCTAACTTGTATTTTGATTAGAATAAAAGCGCATTTGCTTGAGGACAAGCAAATCTCAAGTGTAAGGGTATTTGATGAAGCGAAAAGTGTACCGCTTTTAAGGGGTCATTTAAGCCCTAAATCGTATTTATTTGATCAAATATTGCCCTAAATCATTCCTTTTGTCATTTTAGGTACTTTTGAGAAGAAATCTGGAAAAGGAAGCATTTTGGACGTTTTTGGAGCATAAAAGTGAAGAAAACGACAAAGTCTCAAAATCTTGCTGGAAGTTACCTTTGACGGCGTCAGGATTAACCCTGGACGGCGTCATGGCTTGGCAAAAGTGGTGGATGTGAAATTTACTCATGATAAGCCAGAGAAATTGCATGGAAATTCTGACGGCGTCACCCTTTAATTTGATCAAGGTCGTCACGTTATAATTTAAAGAGGGACGGCGTCACGTTCATAGTTTGAGGGCGTCAAGCCTTGATAGGCCAGAACGGATTTTGGAGAGCTAAAGAGGGACGGCGTCAAGAAGGTCATCCGGGAACCCTAAAAGCGGCGAGGTGACGGCGTCACACTCCATAACGTGACGCCGTCAGATCTAAAAATCTATATATAGTTTTGCAATTCTTTGTCATTAGTGTGGAACTTATTGGGGAACTTTGTGTGTGAAAACCCTAGGACGAATTTGGCAGCTCTTTCAAGGCTTTTTGCCTTGAGATCTTCCATGTTACATTGAAGATAAGTTATCAATTAATCATTCAATATGTCTATGTGTTGTTTGATTCTATCTTATTCTTGTCTTTTGTTTAACATGTTAGGCTAGATTTATCTTGTGTTTGCTTAGATCTAATGAAACCTAGCTATTGATTATTGGTTATTAGTGTGTTGTTAGTTGTATTGGATGATTGTTTATCTATGTTAGGCTTAAGAAAACTGGCTAACTTCCTATTCGGTAACTTGCTTGAACGTCTTAAGAAACATGAACCAATGCGTACTAAAGGTTTTTATGGTTGTATTTAATGCACAAGCGAATTCTAGTGATCCCATGTTAGGAGCTTCCTAGCCGGCTCGACATAGGAGTGAAGTAGGAGCTTGTAGAGTTGGGGAAGTACGTACGCCACCCCACGAATGGTATTAAGAAATACACCCGTCATCCACGCGACTAATACACACTAATCAACCGGTAAAAGATAGTTAGGGAGTAAGGAAATCTAAGTAAACACATTTCCCTCCACATAAGTTTTCCAAACATTTTCATTTTCGTTATTTTATTTAATTTGCATTCGTAGTAATTTGGGTTAGTTGACTAGCAACTAATTCCGCCCACTCTTTCAAACCTGAGATTTTACTTGCTTTTATAAAAATATAAAAACATAAAAAGAATCTTCTCTCACCCTTAGACCTATTAGAGTAATTTTTCATACCTAACGAACACTATTCCCTGTGGAGAACGATCAATCCCCCGTACTTACCACTACACTATACTACATCGGTCAGGTACACTGCCTGGTGGGGTTGTAAGCCTCTTGAGATCCCTCGAGAGGTAAAACCTGTTGTAAGGTCGCAAAACCACGCATCAATTACCAAATCAGTTAATGAGACTCGCAGGAATCTTTGCATGAATTGAAGTAGACTGAAATCAATAAAAATGTTAAGTAGAATGTAATGTAAATAAAGCGATTATACGCATAAAAGAAGGACATGTGGGGTGTACTTACACGTTCATCCACTATAATCAGGTCCATTGAAAGAATTCGATTGGTTTGCGGATTGTAAGTAGTCCATACACGTGCAGCCATAACATTAACTGTCCATTTATCGGTAAGATTGGGATGCAAATCACTGACATGATGATAACGGATACTCATTGTTGCTCGACGGGAACTACAATGAAACAATATATCATCATATAGTAAGATCATGAAATAGTAAAATGATTATACCATTAAATATACCTCTAGGCAGATTGTAAAAGACTTCCTTGTAAACAATATTTTTAGTCAAACTATTAGCACAAATTCCTCCGTTATCAATATAAAATCGCAGTCCAGCACGGGAAGTCACACGCGATGCAGCAACATAAAGTTGCCCATGAGTAAATACAGGTTTCTCAAGATACGCACATACATGATTAAAAGTTTGCCCTTGACTTTTGTTTATGGTCATGGCAAAACATACTTTTACAGGAAACTGCCTTCGTATAAATCGGAATGGCCAAGATGAATCAATCAGGGTCATATAGATCCTGTTAATAAAGGCTTTTTGACCAATATGAGTCCCAGTAATTATCTGACCCTCAATAACTGTACGGGTAATCTGAGTTATGACTAAACGTGTCCCATTGCATAAACCTCGTTGCAAGTTTGTATTCCGTAATAATATGATTGGTGCACCGATCTTCAACTCAAGCTTGTGATTTGGGACACCAAAGAACCTTAAAGTATTTAAAAATTCAGGCGGGTACATGATTTGCATCTCTTCTAAGTTATCTGAGGTTGAACATATCATATCAGCACTATAAAGTTCATGCATGTCACCTGACATTGAATCAAGAACGTGTGAGTTGATTTTATCAATGACATCATTTGTTGGGCTTAAGATGCATCTCTCTTTTAGGTAGTCGATATCTTGGATTCTGTTTGGGAGATCCGGGTATGTGCTTGAGACAATTGCCTCGATAGGGTTATCAACTACTGGAATTAAAAGGTCACTGGGAATTGTTATCCATGTAGCCTCGTCTTCGTCATCTAGTGCAATGGACGGAAGCCTTCCATCTCCCATGGACATAAGCCAATTGTGAAAACGTATCATTTCATCGGCATGTGCAACATCAATTGTTGGATCACGAAGACGCATGTTAATAGACAAAACAAAAACCCTACAATTATCCCATATGGATGATGACTTGTTTACAGCAGAAGCAACCACTACGGCCCTTGGTGCATTTGGAATAACTGGTAGGATTTGCCGAAAGTCTCCACTAAGCACAACTACTTTTCCGCCGATGACTTGATTCTCAGCATTAGGATTATCAAGCCTGCAAATATCTCAGAATGTTCTATCAACAGCCTCGAAAGCATGTCAATGTTGTAAGGGTGCCTCATCCCAAATAATAAGATCTGCGGCTCTAATTAAGCTTGCAAGATCTGAAATGACATCGATTCCACAACACGATTCGCTGTCAAGGTCCATAGGTATACGAAACCTTGAATGTGCAGTTCGTCCTCCAGGCAGTAATAGTGATGCAATACCAGATGAGGCAACAGATAGCACAATTCTTCCTAGCGAACGTATCCGTGCAATTATTGTTTTCCATAGGTATGTTTTTCCCGTACCTCCACAGCCGTAGACAAAAAATAACCCGCCATTACGTTCATCAACAGCTTGTATGATATTATCATATACATTCCTTTGTTGTGGATTTAATCCACCATACAAATAGTTATACTGAGACCGTTCTTCATTCACGTTGTACATTCTTTCGGCAGCTATCAGCCTATTCCTTCCAATATTCATTAATGTGTACTCAATCTGTGGCAGGTCCGGGAAATCAATCAACGACTTATTATTACTATTTAAAATTGTCTCTAACTCTAATAGAGTATAATTCCGAATCTCGTCATCAGTAAACACCACTTGTTCGTTCTGCAACAACCTACGCTGATTGCGAGCAACATCTTCAGATATGTATGGAAAACATTCTATAAATAAATTACTATGATCAGAGACAGTACAAAATAACAGTATGGTCACAAACATCTCTCGAAGTTGATCACCTAACTTCCACTGAGATGCTGATCTAATTGCTTCGACCCACTCAGTATCATTTCCCAATAAGTTCCATGCTCTGCAAGTTGCCATATATGTTGGGTACACTACATTGTCTACCGTGCGAATCTCTTCCCAATCTCGAGGACCACGTATAACATTCAGTAGCATTCGTAGATAGAACTTCTCGCCCATTGAAGGGCTGACATAATAAATACGGCCAATACTCATTCCACTTTTACGTGGCCTCCATTCTTTATTGCTGTCATGCCATGTAAATTCTGTGGGAAAATCGACATACCTAAGAGTACGTGCGTGTGGATATATATTATTTGCTTCCATCCATGCTGTAAACTTAGTAATACCTGCGGTTTCCCTTTCAAGAACATCATCGACGTCGTCATCATCCCTAAAGTAGACTCTATTACATCCTTCCTCATGGAAAGGTAGTCTTTCTACGGCGATAGATAGGTAATGCATTTCATATCCCAATAGTTTCCAACATGATTCTGAGGCAGAAATATAACGACAGCTAAGATATTCTTCTATCTCATTTTCATGTTGTAATATAGCTTGATATGGTGTTCTATGGTTGTTGTTGTTGTTATCGGTGGCGGTGGTATTGTTGTCGGTGTTGGAGTTGTTGTCGGTGTTGGAGTTGTTGTTGGTGGTAGTGGTGTTAGTGGCGGTGGTGTTGTTTGTTGCGGTGGACATGACATTGTTTTGGTGTATTTGGCCTTTAATGACAATTGTTGCACGATCTGGACCCTTGTTAAGGTAACTGAAAAGGTATTTCACCAATGATCCTTAGTTACACCATTCAACATTTATATGACAGCCATACTTTACAATCAAGTCAAGGTTATGGGGAACGACGAAACGATTATCAAGCATAATATCTAGTTGACCAATTTGTGTTTTCTTCCATTATTTGATCTTCTATAACAGGGCCAACCGTCGCGGGTAATAGTTGTCTCTGATGAATATTCCTTTGGGTAGCCCTTTACACATCCATCTCTCGACATACATGCACTCGACCTATATAGGTCACCGCATGGACCGTGCATCATATGAGTACGAACGGCTTCGAAACCAATCGGGTCATCAACTTCGGAAGGAAGCTCAGCAGATATGACGTGATCAATCTCATCAGGTGTCGAAATCTTATCATGTTCGTGTAAAAATATGAGTGCATGTGATGAGTGGCCTTTTACTCATCATTTTATACCCGAAAAACCCCACAAAAATGACAAAAAACACCAAAATGGACCAAATATTGTCACAAATATCCTTGGATTGTGTTTTATGTGTTTCAGGTACAAAAGGATTGAAAACAGGGCAAATATGGACAAAACCGAGCTTGGAATGGAAAAGAGCCGAAAACCGAAGCCGGAAAAGACATTTTTTCATTTGGATTTATTTGGAGCTCAAAAAATCCCTAAATGGCCCTTGGATTATTTCAGCTTGGAAACATTGGTCCCTTAATTAACTTTGAAGAAATGGCAGAAATGGTCCCTGAGCTTTCCTAGTTTACACCTTTGGTCCCTAAAATTAAATCCCATTACTAAAACTTAAAACCGGATTTAATACTAAATACCAGCCCAGCCAAATAACCCACAACCTTTAACCCACAAGCCCATCACCAACCCCACAGCCCAACATAGCCCAATCCCAGACTTAGCTAAAAACGGGGTCAAACCCCTAAGTCAAACCCGCAACCCTGCTTAAACACTATTCACCTTCTTCTCTAATCCCATTTCCCGCCTAATCCACCCTAATCACCCAACCATCACTTTCATCACCACTACCAGCCAAAACCCTCACATGGGTGTTGTCTCCCCCTCCTCCATTGCCACGTTGGCAATCCCAGGAACAAAAATCATCTACGGCTGATATTAATAGGATTGGGGACCAAGAAAACATCCAAGGGCTGTAAAAGAAGCACAAAGGGACAAGATGGAACACTCTCACACAAGAAGCACAGCAGCAAGAGAAACCCTAGATAATTTTTTTAGTATAAATAGAATAGTGTAGCAGTAGAACTCTTTAGGTAGTTTTTAGCTTATTTTTAAGGTATGTTGTAACTTTTTAGCTTTTTATCTTTCCAGTTGTAATTTACTCTTGATTTAATATAATTTCCAGTTCGTAGTTTTATTTATTCTAAAAAATCCGAAAATAGTAGTTTTAGCTCACAGCTTATGTTACTGCTTATTTGCTTTTCTCATTTACTCATTACCCTTGTTTTTGCTTATTCTAGCTTGTTTTAGACTTATACTGATGTTCATTAGCTTAGAAGTCAACCCTAGTCAGTTTTGCCTTAAAATGCCCATATCAGCCCACATTAGTACAACAGACTCCATTTTTGGATTTTCCAAAAATGCAGCCCATTTTGTTGATTTTTAATTCCCTCCTTTTTAGTTGTTATAAGCTAATTTTTTGCACAAATGAGACTTGGCTAGCTTGTCTTTCCATTACTATTTTTTTATAGATTTTTAAGATTTAATTTGAATAGCTTTTTGATGCCTTGAAAAGCTCTTATTTGCCCTGCACATCCCACACAACAGCAAACCTCAGTCCCCATCCTTTTTTTCTCAGCTTATTTATAAGCTGAAATTAAGTCATTGAGGTCTGAATCTTGGTTTATAATAAGTTCTTAGTATGAAGTTGTGGTGGTTTCATTTTGGTAATCTAAAACTAGCTTATAGATAGCTTTTGAGTAGCTTAAAACTGCCCCCTAAGGACTGATTTGCCCTGCACTTTAGCATCAGCTGACACTCTAGTGCTTATTGAGATTATTTATTGCTTTTCTGCTTATGATTTACATTTAGATTAAGCCAAGTTTAGTTTAGCTTATTTCAGCTTATTTTAGTTTAGAATCAGCTTAACAGTCTTTTAGTTATAGCTTTAGCTTAGTTTACCCTTTTTCTTAACTGATTAGCTTTCCATTTTCCAGTCTGAGCTTATTTAAAGTTTTTCAAAAAGTTTGTTTTTGCGAAAGATGCTTATTTTATATTGCTTAATCAGTTTTATAAAGAAAATCAAAAAAATAAAATGTGCCAAGGCTGGGGTTCGAACCCCAGTCACCTCACTCACACCACACAGACCTTAACCATTGCCCCCTTGGGATTTTTCTAAAATCCTTTACAACATCAATTCTTTTAACCTCTTTTTCTTTATAAGCTTATTTAAACTGTTTGGCTTATTTTTAGCTTATTTCCAAAAGCTGTCTCACTTTTTACTATTTTTCTTAGTTTCAGTTTAGCTTAAAGTATTTTTAGAAAAAATTTCAGATTTTTCTCTTTTCATTTAGTATTTTTAATCATTTATTTTCTTTTAAATAGTTTTTTAATTCATATTTAATTATTTAAAAGTCAGAAAAATGCAATTCTTTTTTCTAAAATTTTATTTTGTCATTTAGGATTTAGAAAAATTAATCTTGCATCCGTAGGGTTAATTTTTAAAGATTTTTACGTTTAGGCTTATTTCCCGTTTACGTTTTTATTCGCGTTTTCTTTAATTTAATTTTTGTTTTCCTAGATTAAAAACCAAACTGAAAATCCATATTTCAAGCATTTTAATACCAAACCTCAAACGATATCCTCAATTGCACGCCTCGTTGGGACTACGACCTGGGTATTCGCTTATCCGGTTTATTATATCAATTTGCATTGAGTGTTGCTCGTTGACTTTTCTTCGTGAAAGGTTGACTTGTGATTACTTTGACCCAAAATCAAATTTTAGCACCGCTACCGGGGAGGTGTGTTACGACAATATCGTTGCGGTTTGACGATTAGTGACTTGAAGATCCTTCCTCGTGAAGTTACGTATTTTTCTTGTGAATATTTTTTGTCAAAAAATCCAAAAAAAAAAAATGAAAAACCAAAAAACCCCAAAAAGATTTTCTTCTCCAAATTGTTTTTCCTTTTGTGATTTTCTATGTTTCTAAAATTTAAAAATCCAAAAATATTCTTCTTAATCCTCTTAACCATTTAATTCTATCTCTCTATCCCTCTTTTTGTTTAATTCTTATGGCATCTCTCGGCTATCATTGTTTTCATTGCAAAAGTCCGATGGAGAATTCGTATCGTTGTTACAAGTGTATTTGTGAGCAGTGTGGGGGTAATTGCAGTAACGGATATTGTAATTGGTGCAAATCATTTATTAAAACAAATCCAAATTCGTCCAATGAATCACCAAATTCTTCTGATTACCCACCACAGCCGTCTTCGGTCGACCAGCTTAATTGCTTAAATTTTGGAGATCCGTTAAAAACTGGTTTACTTTGTGAACTTTGTAAGCTTTACTCTTCTAAAGCTGAAACTTCATTCGCTTATGATTCGAATCCAAATTCTCTCAATGAACCGCCAAATTTCTCCGACTATCCTCCACAGCAACAAATGGAGACATACTTGTGTGAATTTTGTGGAGGTTGTCCTCATCCGGAATTTGATTGTCGAACGGGAGACATGCTTGTCTATGAGCAGAACCCTTATAACAATCAGACATCATCCGGATTTGACACATCTTCATATTATACATCAAGTTTACCACAACAATATCACTGTTGTGAGTATTGCGGAGGTCCCTGATCCGTTCTAAATAGATATATAAATATTATGCAGACGACGGATACGCGTGAATAAAGACAAATTAATCCTTTAGGAAAAAGGCTAACTTGCAAAAACTCATGTTTGTGATATGTGTGATACCAGGTAAGTGATTACCCGGGTCGTGTCCCAGCGAGGTGTGAATGGACAATCGTTAGAGGTTTGGATTAGAGTGACTGATGATATGGAATATGGAATTTTTGCTTTTTTAATTCTAATTAACAAATGAGAAACAAATTCTCACGGGAAAATTAATATTAACACAATTTATAAAAAACGCGAAACAGAAATTCTAAAAACGGGATTAAAACTAAGAAATATGGAAATCTAATCCTACAAGTACCAAATTATTTTTCTTAAATCCTAAATAATAAAAGAAAATTTTAGAAAAAAGATTTATATTTTTCTGACTTTTATATTTTTTATTATGATTTAAAAACTATTTTAAACTAATTAAATTATTTAAAAATACTAAAACTGTTAAGAAAAATCTGAAAAATTTAAAGTAAATCTAAAATATTATTCTGAATCTAGGAAAAATAAAATTAGAACCTTTAGAAACCCTAATAAGAAAATAGGCTAATAAGCAGTTTGGAAATAAGCACAAAAATAAGCTAAAAAGCTCTAAAAATTACCAAAGGCTCAGAAATAGTTCAAACAACTTATATAAGCATAAAAAAACTGATTAAGAACAATTGAGCACAAGAAATAAACAAATAAGCAGTAGGGCAGATTCACTAATTATGCAAAAATATCAGTTAAAATCCCCAACTTGCAGATCAAAATAAGCACTTCTAATAAGCTGATAAGTGGAAACTTATGGGGGCAAAAGCTTCCTAGTACTATTGGCTACACTAAAATACAAAAAGCCCTAATTCTAACAACCCAATTGAACCCCAATTTTGACCTAGATCAGATGGTGTAAAACTCTGAGGTTGATGCAGGTTTGAATCAGTCCAAAAGGGATTATTGCAGGCCAGAATTAAGCTAGTGAATAAGCTACAAAGTGCAAGACCAGATATTATCCTAAAAGCTAGTTATGTAAACTATTTGTAACCCAAAAATCAAGGTCTCAGCTTAACTGGATAAGCCAATAATTAGGGGTGGCAATCGAGTCGTGTTCGTGTTAACCTATTCGGGTTCGCGTGTTGGCGGGTTAGTATAACCTCTACCCAAACACGACCCATTTATTAATCGTGTC
This sequence comes from Artemisia tridentata subsp. tridentata, assembly GCA_021014915.2. Classification (NCBI taxonomy): domain Eukaryota; kingdom Viridiplantae; phylum Streptophyta; class Magnoliopsida; order Asterales; family Asteraceae; genus Artemisia; species Artemisia tridentata. The sequence continues at coordinate 356,007,336 of CP139505.1, forward strand.
AAGAAACTCAACCCTAACCCGCACCTGCATAACACGTGTAACCCATTTTTGACCCGCTTAACCTATTTAAATAAATATGTCAAGTAGTGAATAAGGTTGATGATTTGTTGATTTAACTAGTTTGAATGCCACATAACAAACAAATAACTATATGACAATTTTCTCAGTTATAAGCGTCAATTTCTATGATATATAAGGTATAATCGTAATTCAATCATATTAAATACATAACAGAATACATTTAATCCACATCCAACATAAAAAGGCATGTTATATATTTTATTTTTAGAGTCTTATATACTTAAACGGGTTCACGGGTTGACCTGTTTAATATTTACTCAACCCAAACACGACCCATTTATTAAACGGGTTAGACGGGTTGACCTGTTTTTTACCCAAACCTGTTTATCCTCAACCCAAACCTGTTTAACTTCGTGTCGGGTTCGTGTCGTGTCGGCAATTGCCACCCCTACCAATAATAAGCTGAGAAAAGGGGCTATAAGGGGTGGTCTGCTCAGTGCATACTGAGCAGGTTTGATGATGAAGTTTAGTCCAAATCCTAACTAAGCCACAAGACTTTTACTCAACTACTGAATACTGACTTAATAGACCTTAGGTAACAGAAAAATGACAACAAATAAGCTCAAGCTTATTCCAAGCTTATGATGGCAGTTGAGTATCCAAGTTTTACCCCACAAACTCAAAACTTCAAAAAGCTTAAAAAGCACTTAACCTCTACTGAAAATAGCTTTACTACCCTTAGTTAGGCTCAATCAAACTTGGTCCACAAGCAAATGAACAGTTGCTTAACAGATTTGACCCATTTTAGCACTAAACCAAACAGTCCTTTGTCAAGGGACTGATTTGAACATGTAACTAAGCAAGACCAAATTGAGCTGAGCTATAGCAACTAGGTATTTAAACTAACATTATTTAGCACAAACAATTGAAAATAAGCTGAAAAGTAACACAGAGAATAAGCAATAAGCTAGTTTGACTATTGGTTGACTTTTTTTGACTTTTGTTGAATATTGAAATTAACACTGGTTAAACCAAAGGAGATTGACAATAAGCTATAATGAGACTTAAATAAGCTAAAAGGGAACAGAGCAAAGGCTTTTGGAATACTTAAACAACAATAACTAACTTGAATTCGAATTAACAATAACAACTGAGTACTTGGTATTTTGATTTAACTTGAAATTGAAACAAAGCTTCTTAAATTAAGTACAAAAGAGCTGAAATGAGTTTACATTAAAGTTTAGAACTGAATTTGAAATTGACAATAGAACAATAATTAAATTACACTACGAATGGTCTAAAGCAAGGACAATTATTTCTTTGTGACTTCATGGCTTTAAGTAGATATCCAAAAAGCTTCTCTGACAATCTCTGAGCAAATCCCACCACTTGGAATGGCTTAAATCAATCCCAGTCGTCCATTGGGATTTTTGGCGGGAAAAGAGTAGTAGTAGGGAAATCCACTTGGTCTGATAACTTGATAAGGAAACGAAGCATTAAATTCATTTTGGCTTGTTAGGTGGAGTGGGATAGGAGGAGGGGGTGGGTGTGTCAGGATAAGGGTGGTGGACCGTGGTGGTTTCTGGTATGGTTTTGGCGCGTTTGATGGTATAGAAGAAAGGTTTGACCTGGGTGTTAGTTAAAAGAAAGTGGGCCGGGTTAGGTTTTGGTTTTGGGCTTGGTTTATATTAGTGAGTGGGCTGGGGTTTAGTTAAGGATTGGGTTGGGTTTATTTTTAGGATTGGGTTTGGTTATTTTGGGATAGAAATGGATTTAGGTTTAATCTTTGAGGACCAATGTTGTAATATCCTGAAAATCCAAGGACCAATCTTGACAAGTTGACATTCTTGAATGTTGACTTTGTTAATTTGAGCACTATCCCGGTCCAAACTTGTAAATTCCGTCCCCATCCTCGGCTTTTGAACTTTTTCCCATCTTGTGCACGGTTTTGGCTGTTTTTGCCTGTTTTCGACCCTTTTGTATCTGAAACACATAAAAACACAAACCAAGGATATTTGCAGTATAATATGGTCTATTCTGGTGTTTTTGGTCATTTTTGTGTCTTATATGGGTATAAAATGATGAGTATTTACACACTCATCAGTCCCCATTATGGTTCTGATTGTCAAACCGAGAACATGCACTATGAGCATATTCCTTATAACAATCATGACTCATCTAGTTTTGACCAGCCTTCACAATATACTCAGCACCTTCTTCAAAGGTTGTTGACAAAACAGATGTTTGCTCAAAATGAAACCAACATGTACATTCAAACTGAAATAAACAATCTTAAGGAGTTGATTCGAAGAAAACAAGATCCTCCCGTTGACTTATATTGCTCAGAAGAGAGCGAAGTGTTTCGACCAGTTGAAAACCTTCAGTGTGCCAATATGTCATTCACTTATTACGATAACGATGATGACAAGGATTCTATTGGGATAGATTATAAGGAGTCATCAACTGCAATCACAACCGTCTTACCAACCAAAGAACCCGAAGACTCTCTCATAATGGGGGACGAGCATCTTAGCACTATTCCTGAAAAGGAATCAGACGAATTCATAAAGTCTAGTGCTAAGAACCTTGTCCCAATCCCAAGTGAGTCTGAGGAAATATCCGACAATGAAAGTGATTTGCAATTTTGTGCTGATTCTCTTAATTTTTCTGAGGTTACTTCCGGGATTTTCTCTAACCCTCTTTTTGAATTTAATGATGAGTATACTTCTTGCAAAGTTAATCCTCTTTTCGATGGAGGGTTAGAGAACGTTGAGGACGAGGACTTTACACTTGATGAGCCGATTTTACCAATACCTCGCCTCGACGATTCCCATGACTCAAAAGGGGATGTACTTTTTCTTGAAAAATTGCTTAACAGTGATCCCCTTCCAGAAACTGAGTCATTTCACGTTGATCCTTCATCCCTCGCCCTCCTGCTAAACCACCAGATGATGGAATTCTCTCTAATATTTTACCCACCCAACCCACCCTTTCTATCTCTTTCGGGAGTGAGGATGACGATTATCTCACAATCGTTATTCAGATCCTTCTCCCTTTCTTCACCTATCCAGTGACTTCTCCTTTCTTTCATTCCTTCAGGAGTGAAGATACCATCTTTGACCCCGGCATCTCCATTTATCATCCTTTTGAGCCGGGTCTATCTCGTCGGAGTGGAACTTTCAAGCACTTCAATGTTTCTTCAAACATATTGAATGAAAGTCCGATGGAGATCTTCTTTTCCACATGCTCCCCCAAGAACAATTAAATTCGGGGCGAGTCTTAGCTATACGACTCCATAAAAAACAAGCGCTTCGTGGGTGGCAACCCATGCTTATCATTCTATTTCTTTCTTATTTCTAACACTAAGTGTAGGGGAATTCCTCTACTTGTTGCTTTGTGGTTGTATGTTTGCCTTTGTTTTCAAGATTCCCGTAGATCGTGATGATTGATGCGCCAGTTTTCAATCCAGCAGCCCAATATCCGATTTTTATGTTTATGTTTATCCATGGATATCTTATTAATCTTTTTTTGTGAAAAAAAAAAAAAAAAAAAAAAAAAAAAAAGATTTCGTTTCCACACTTAGATAGTAGTATTACCTTTTTACGTTCTATAGTGTCGGCTTAGGCCGGTACTTTGAATATTGAGGGCAATATTCAATTCTAAGTGTGGAGGGGGGGGGGGGGGGGATTCTTGCGAATTTGACCCAAATTTAAAAAAAATTCACATGTTGTACCTACTAGTCCCCTAGCACCCCTGTTTTGACCAAAATTTTAAAATTTTTATCGTCTTTTAATTAAAAATTGAGTAAACTGCAAAAATCATCCCTGTGGTTTGTGTAATTTCGCAAGAATCATCCCTATCTCAAACGTTTAGCATTAAATATCCCCAAGTCCACAAACGTTTAGCATTAATCATCCTTGAGCACTAACGTCGTTAGTTTTACCAGTTAAGTGTTAAAATAATATTTTCCCGTTAGTCCTTCCGTTAATATTTTTTGCACCGTTAGTCCTCATTTTTTAAAATGAATTAAAAATGGCAGCAAAAATAATATTCGTCCATTTTTTTACGTTTTCGTCTGTTTTTATACGTTTTCGTCCATTTTTTTACACGTTTTTGTCCGTTTTTTACACGTTTTCGTCAGTATTTACACGTTTTCATCCGTTTTTACACGTTTTCATCCGTATTTACACGTTTTCGTCCGTTTTTACACGTTTTCATCCGTATTTACACGTTTTCGTCCGTATTTACACGTTTTCATCAGTATTTACACGTTTTCATCAGTATTTACACGTTTTCATCCGTTTTTACACGTTTTCATCAGTATTTACACGTTTTCGTCCGTTTTTACACGTTTTCGTCCATTTTTACACGTTTTCGTCAGTATTTACACGTTTTCATCCGTTTTTACACGTTTTCATCCGTATTTACACGTTTTCGTCAGTATTTACACGTTTTCGTCAGTATTTACACGTTTTCATCTGTTTTTACACGTTTTCATCCATATTTACACGTTTTCGTCCATTTTTACACGTTTTCATCCGTATTTACACGTTTTCGTCAGTATTTACACGTTTTCATCCGTTTTTTACACGTTTTCATCAGTATTTACACGTTTTCGTCTATTTTTACACGTTTTCGTCCATTTTTACATGTTTTCGTCAGTATTTACACGTTTTCATCCGTATTTACACGTTTTCATCAGTATTTACACGTTTTCGTCCGTTTTTACACGTTTTCGTCCATTTTTACACGTTTTCGTTAGTATTTACACGTTTTCGTCCGTTTTTACACGTTTTCATCGTATTTACACGTTTTCGTCCATTTTTACACGTTTTCATCCGTATTTACACGTTTTCGTCCGTATTTACACGTTTTCATCAGTATTTACAGGTTTTCATCAGTATTTACATGTTTTCATCCGTATTTACACGTTTTCATCAGTATTTACACGTTTTTGTCCGTTTTTACACATTTTTGACAATATTTACACATTTTCGTCCGTTTTTACTGTAAAAATGGACCAAAACATGTAAAAACTGTAAAAAATGTGTAAAAACGGTAATAAACGTGTAAAAACGGACGAAAATGTGTAAATACGGATGAAAACGAGTAAAAACGGATGAAAACGTGTAAATACTGACGAAAACGTGTAAAAATGGACGAAAACGTGTAAGAACAGATGAAAACGTGTAAATACTGATGAAAACGTGTAAATACTGATGAAAACGTGTAAATACGGACGAAAACATGTAAATACGGATGAAAACGTGTAAAAATGGATGAAAACGTGTAAATACTGACGAAAACGTGTAAAAATGGACGAAAACGTGTAAAAAGGACGAAAACGTGTAAATACTGATGAAAACGTGTAAAAACGGATGAAAACGTGTAAATACTGATGAAAACGTGTAAATACGGACGAAAACGTGTAAATACGGATGAAAACGTGTAAAAAACGGACGAAAACGTGTAAATACGGACGAAAACGTGTAAAAACGGATGAAAACGTGTAAATACTGACGAAAACGTGTAAAAACGGACGAAAACGTGTAAAAAAATGGACGAAAACGTATAAAAACAGACGAAAACGTGAAAAAAACGGACGAATATTATTTTTGCTGCCCTTTTTAATTCATTTTAAAAAATAAGGACTAACGGTGCAAAAAATATTAACGGAGGGACTAACGGGAAAATATTATTTTAACACTTAACTGGTAAAACTAATGACGTTAGTGCTCAGGGATGATTAATGCTAAACGTTTGTGGACTTGGGGATGTTTAATGCTAAACGTTTGAGATAGGGATGATTCTTGCGAAATTACACAAACCACAGGGATGATTTTTGCAGTTTACTCTTAAAAATTGCATGAAAAAGAAGTGCTTTGCACATTAAAAATAATAATAATAATAATAATAATATTAATAAATTTTCTATACATTAATGCTTCGGTATTAGTGGAAGTTTAGACTTGATTAGGCTAGAACAAGGGGAATCCCGACTCTGCTAGAGTGTTGATCTAGCTGCTACCCTTAACTTTTAGGCTAAGTTTTTACGAATTGTGCAAATGAAAATGCTAAGCGTGGAGTAGTTGGTTCTCTTTAGAGCTTATATAAGTAATCTATGGCTTTTCCTCCCAGGAGCTCCTAATCTGACTTAATAAGTGCTTATTTTCAAACGTTTGAACACAAAAATTATTTTATTTTTATACGATTTTGACAAGTACCAGTTCAAAGTTTTATTTAAATTTCGGAACAAGCATATTGTCGTAAAAGTTGCAAAAATTAAAGTTTTGAGTATGAATAAATAAGTCCTAAGCTACGGTTCGAGATCGGTCCTTGGATCCTTATTTCCAAAAGGCGTTTAGGTCTTGGCTACCCTCTTACACCGGCCCTTGGATCTTTATTCAGGAAGGTGTGAGGTCTTGGTCTAACACCCTTGGAACCTCATTTCCGGAATGTCTAGAGTCTTGGAACTCTCCGTTGTAACGGCCCTTGGATCCTTTATTCTTAAGGTATAAGGTCTTGGAATTTCCCCGTGAAGCTCCGTAGTTTATGGTACAATAAGAAGTAAAGTTGTAAAAAAAAAAAAAAAAAAAAAAAAAAAAAAAAAAAAAAAAAAAAAAAAAAGTGAAAAAGTGATGAAAAATAAAAAAATGTATGGAAAATGTTTGTTTATGTTGCTTATGAATAAATGTGCGAAACTTGCTTCTTGCGAAATTTAAATTAACCTTTCAACTAGTATTCGTCAAAGTTTTAAAAAAATGTTGATTTTTCCGGTCAAAATTTTGAAAACAAGCACACACACCTACCTTATGAATAATTGTGGGAGTGAAAAGTTAAGTCTCGACTTACATAGATTACTAATATAAGTAGTGTTAGCATTTTACAAAAACGTTTGCACAAGGATTTTAAACTTAGTTGGGGAGTATAAAAAGAGGATGACGATTACAATTCCCCGGAGTCACCCATTTTGTGTGATTCCCGTTCCATGATGCCATTTTTGAAAATCAAGCATGTTATTTACGTTTTATCTCGTTTAATTTACTTGCATTTTATAATAAGTCAAAACGGGATATTTTTGGTAACCTTGATATTCTTTCATCCTTTCATTACTTTATATGATCGGATTGCTAGGGACTAGCAATTGTTTAGTGTGGGGGATTGATGAGTGGCCTTTTACTCATCATTTTATACCCGAAAAACCCCACAAAAATGACCAAAAACACCCAAATAGACCAAATATTGTCACAAATATCTTTGGATTGTGTTTTATGTGTTTCATGTACAAAAGGATTGAAAACGGGGCAAATATGGACAAAACCGAGCTTGGAATGGAAAAGAGCCGAAAACCGAAGCCGGAAAAGACATTTTATCATTTGGAGCTCAAAAAATGCCTAAATGGCCCTTGGATTATTTCAGCTTGGAAACATTGGTCCCTTGATTAACTTTGAAGAAATGGCAGAAATGGTCCCTGAGCTTTCCTAGTTTACACCTTTGGTCCCTAAAATTAAATCCCATTACTAAAACTTAAAACCGGATTTAATACTAAATACCAGCCCAGCAAAATAACCCACAACCTTTAACCCACAAGCCCATCACCAACCCCACAGCCCAACATAGCCCAATCCCAGACTTAGCTAAAAACGGGGTCAAACCCCTAAGTCATACCCCCAACCCTGCTTAAACACTATTCACCTTCTTCTCTAATCACATTTCCCGCCTAATCCACCCTAATCACCCAACCATCACTTTCATCACCACTACCAGCCAAAACCCTCACATGGGTGTTGTCTCCCCTTCCTCCATTGCCACGTTGGCAATCCCAGGAACAAAAATCATCTACGGCTGATATTAATAGGATTGGGGACCAAGAAAACATCCGAGGGCTGTAAAAGAAGCACAAAGGGACAAGATGGAACACTCTCACACAAGAAGCACAGCAGCAAGAGAAACCCTATATAATTTTTTTAGTATAAATAGAATAGTGTAGCAGTAGAACTCTTTAGGTAGTTTTTAGCTTATTTTTAAGGTATGTTGTAACTTTTTAGCTTTTTATCTTTCCATTTGTAATTTACTCTTGATTTAATATAATTTCCAGTTCGTAGTTTTATTTATTCTAAAAAATCCGAAAATAGTAGTTTTAGCTCACAGCTTATGTTACTGCTTATTTGCTTTTCTCATTTACTCATTACCCTTGTTTTTACTTATTCTAGCTTGTTTTAGACTTATACTGATGTTCATTAGCTTAGAAGTCAACCCTAGTCAGTTTTGCCTTAAAATGCCCATATCAGCCCACATTAGTACAACAGACTCCATTTTTGGATTTTCCAAAAATGCAGCCCATTTTGTTGATTTTTAATTCCCTCCTTTTTAGTTGTTATAAGCTAATTTTTTGCACAAATGAGACTTGGCTAGCTTGTCTTTCCATTACTATTTTTTATAGATTTTTAAGATTTAATTTGAATAGCTTTTTGATGCCTTGAAAAGCTCTTATTTGCCCTGCACATCCCACACAACAGCAGACCTCAGTCCCCATCCTCTTTTTCTCAGCTTATTTATAAGCTGAAATTAAGTCATTGAGGTCTGAATCTTGGTTTATAATAAGTTCATAGTATGAAGTTATGGTGGTTTCATTTTGGTAATCTAAAACTAGCTTATAGACAGCTTTTGAGTAGCTTAAAACTGCCCCCTAAGGACTGATTTGCCCTGCACTTTAGCATCAGCTGACACTCTAGTGCTTATTGAGATTATTTATTGCTTTTCTGCTTATGATCATAGGTTATTTCTGAGATTCTTGTTACATTTAGATTAAGCCAAGTTTAGTTTAGCTTATTTCAGCTTATTTTAGTTTAGAATCAGCTTAACAGTCTTTTAGTTATAGCTTTAGCTTAGTTTACCCTTTTTCTTAACTGATTAGCTTTCCATTTTCCAGTCTGAGCTTATTTAAAGTTTTTCAAAAAGTTTGTTTTGGCGAAAGATGTTTATTTTATATTGCTTAATCAGTTTTATAAAGAAAAACAAAAAAATAAAATGTGCCAAGGCTGGGGTTCGAACCTTAGTCACCTCACTCACACCACATAGACCTTAACCATTGCACCCTTGGGATTTTTCTGAAATCCTTTACAACATCAAATCTTTTAACCCCTTTTTCTTTATAAGCTTATTTAAACTGTTTGGCTTATTTTTAGCTTATTTCCAAAAGCTGTCTCACTTTTTGCTATTTTTCTTAGTTTCAGTTTAGCTTAAAGTATTTTTAGAAAAAATTTCAAATTTTTCTCTTTTCATTTAGTATTTTTAATCATTTATTTTCTTTTAAATAGTTTTTAATTCATATTTAATTATTTAAAATTCAGAAAAATACAATTCTTTTTTCTAAAATTTTCTTTTGTCATTTAGGATTTAGAAAAATTAATCTTGCATCCGTAGGGTTAATTTTTAAAGATTTTTACGTTTAGGCTTATTTCCCGTTTACGTTTTTATTCGCGTTTTCTTTAATTTAATTTTTGTTTTCCTAGATTAAAAACCAAACTGAAAATCCATATTTCAAGCATTTTAATACCAAACCTCAAACGATATCCTCAATTGCACGCCTCGTTGGGACTACGCCCCGGGTATTCGCTTAGCCGGTTTATTATATCAATTTGCGTTGAGTGTTGCTCGTTGACTTTTCTTCGTGAAAGGTTGACTTGTGATTACTTTGACCCAAAATCAGCATGACAATGTGGCAATCCACGTTTTTGAAACTACATTGTATAGATTACTGCACATGAAAGTATTTGTATACGTTTGTTAGAAAAAGGAGATGTAAAAAGTGAAGAAGAAAATGATATAGTAAACACGCACCAGCTTTTACTCGTCCAAAATGATTCCCTTTCTTTATATCATCCATAAGGTCGTTCAGTTTCATCTTAAAAACACGTGCAATCGTATCAGGTCTATCAACAGTCGGTTGTCCAGGTATGTAGCTTTCAACATTACGTTGAATCTCAGGCCATCGTGGGTTGCACGTCATAGTTACAAAGAGATCCGGGGGTCTAGCCCAACGACATATAGCCATTGCGTCTTGATATTGTTGGATCATATGTCTTGGACCACCGGTGAATGACGATGGCAAGATAACCCTCCGACCAATAGATTCGGTATTTGTCTCTCCGTTAGCAACACGATCATGAAATCCGTTATATAGATCAGCTCATATTGTATTTTGGTTTCGCTTATACCAGTCTAGATCATGATCGAGAACAGCCGCATAAGCATCAACACAATATGTATGAAACAAACGGCCAGCTTTATGCAATGTTTTACCTTCACCATTTTGATTTTGTAGACGAAAACAATAATACTCCCTTAAACTTACGTATTTTCTTCTAGCTGTTGTAGGAACATTTAGAGGTATATGCAAATGAAACCCATCTTCACCATAATGGAAAAGTAGCGGATACTGCAATGCCATAAAACTTGGGTGCAACTCTGAAATTCGTTTTACAGGATTATGTCGATGCTCATTACCACGCTCTTCAACAATTACATCACGGGTATCAGTGGGATTACCATCGCCTGGTATGAGTGCAGCAACCTCAGAAGCTGTGGGTAAGTTATATTGACGACTATTATGTTGTCGGGTACCAATTAAGCGTGGAGTAACAGGTTGTATTGAAGACTCACGAAACCTATCTCTAGCCATCCTAAAAGATTGCACCAGTGGGTTACTCAAATTAAGCATTGTAATCAGATCTTGTACCAACGAACGAACAACACTTGAAGAACCGGTTATGTTCAATGCATTCAATCGATTGTCAACTTCGTGTTCGGTGTCATATATGTACAACTGGGCAAACCTAGGCCGCCCATCCTGGTGTGTTGGCAAGAGAGTACCAATACGATGATGGTTGTGGCCATTCAAACGAAATGCATAAGGTCCACTTCCATCATTTACTTCTCTACTTATATTTCCTCCTGTCGACGTGAAAGAGAACATCGAGTTAAATACCTTTATTTTTTTGCGAAACAACTTAGATCGTTCTCCACCATTGTAATCCATGAGTTCCGTCAGCAACGGTCGAGGATCATGGAGCAATGACAATTGTACCTTTCCTTCACTACAACATGTTGAGAATTTCGGGTTAGATGTTGATGAACATCTAACCGTTCTCTCACCATACCAAAACCTGGCTTGACAATGGACACATGTGTATGTTGCATCCCCAGAGTCGACATACTGTCTCATCCTACGATGTTGACGTGCGGCTCGATACACACTTGTATGTAAATCAGTGTCAGTTTCGCCAAAGTTTGTCGAATGAGACATGTCACGTGTTGAAGAAGAGGTATTCATCATATTTTCATGATTAGGTAATGTTATTGGATTTGAATGGTTGCGTACACCAGATGATTGAGTTTGATGAACCGCATTACCATCATTGTCTACAACAGTTACCGAAGAAAGCATGATTGCAGGGGCCATAGTTGGTGACGTATTGTAAACATCATTGTTTGGAGTCAAACCTGTAATATTGTGTTAACAACCAAACATTAGAATAATAAAGTTGATTATGATTAGTGAAGAGATAAGTGATAATTGCATTAATTAGACTTACGTGGTCTGACATTGCGATGGGCTGGCATGACATTTGCTTGGGATGGAGGTCTGCCAGGACGCCGTAATGGTGGGACTGTATCACGGATGTTAATAATAGCAGCTGCTTCGTTGGAAAAAGTAGTGAGGCGCGAAGACCCCGAGGATAAAATTGAGGTTGGCGTGAAATAACGATTAACATTATACGGATTGGTCAATGATGATGTTGTCACAACGTGTGGATCAAAGTTTTGATGTGGCTGAGATGTTTGATTACTATGAGAAGGCCGTGCGCTTAAAGGGGGCGCCCACGACGACGCGGAGTTGCAACCGTCACATTATTGTTCACATTCACATTAGCTACAGGTTGTGAGCTTAGACGGGGACGACCTCGGGGACGACGCGGAGGTGCAGCCGTCACATTATTAGTTATTTCATTTAGTACATGAGGGTTACCGGTTGTCACCAATGCCGGGATACAATTCGGCAAACGAATATTACTCTCAAATGCATTTCTATTTGGATCATTATTTTCGTCTGAATGTCGCGACATGTCATTAACCTACAATAATTCATATTTATCTTATACAAACAATGAATTTCAAGTAAATGTAATAGCATATAGGTGTGATGAATCATATAACTAATACTTGGGTTAATTAACATACGAATGATAGAAAAGAAAGATTAAAGAGATAGGTTAAAAAATAACATGTTAAATGTGATCCAACTTTAGTTGATTTATAACTTTATCTCAATAGCTGCAAGAAATATAAATAAAGTGTTGTATAAATTAAGATTTTCGAGTGCATGAACAAAACACATATAACTGGAAATGGTATAAAGAAAGTGTTGTGTAAATAAAGTGTTTCGAGTGCATGAACAAAACACATATAACTGGAACATGTAATATCAAAAAACAGCTAACTGTTGTAACAAATGTAACTAACACACCATTATATTGAATGCAAAGACTGAGTAGAAAACCTTGAAATATTTGCAGGTAAAAGAAGGTAAAGAAGGCGCCAAAAATAATATCAGTATATGTGTTTTAGTAAAATAATTTGGGTAAAAAATTTTAACTTTTAAAATTTAAATTTACCACAATATCTGTATTTTAGTTTTACATCCTAATTATCATGTTAGCTAAAATATAACAAATTCTCCATTTAAGTGGCACTTTTTTTGTTAATTAAATATTATCATGTTGAATGTTGAATAAGTCAAATTT